>VZTZ01044190.1:4906-16603 GCA_013400955.1 Drymodes brunneopygia
CAGGCTGTCCTGCTCCTGCAGCAGCCTTGCCATGTAAACAAGGTGGTGCTTCCAAAGCTGGCTTGACTGCGCTCCGAGAGGCTGGCATGGGAATTGCTGTGGAAACAAAAATAGTCGTCTGCAAGGAGTGAGTGGTTTGGGTCCATGGAAGGTTTTTGTAAATCCCTGGAGTAGGTATTAGGCCAGACAAGCTTCTCCCAGAAATCCCTCTCCAGTGTTGTGGCTGAAGTCTGGCCACATCAAGGATCAGGTTCAATGCATGTCTTGGGCAAAGGGCCAAAGCAGAGCTTCAGCACTGGTGTTTAAAGCAGGGGCTTTGTTGGGTGATGGAAGATAAACCACAGCCACATCCTGCACCTAGACCCCAGAATAAGTATACTAATCAACCAACCAACCAACCTCCCCCAAAGCCTTATGAGCTGCTTGAACCTCCAGTAACCAGCCTGGTGAAATGCCTGTCTCTCTTTGCTGTCTTCCCCCAGGACAAGGAGCAGATGACTACCGGGATTTACACGACCAAGTGGTTCCTGCAGTGTTTCATTGACCGGGTGAGTATGCTCTGGGAGTTTTTGCTGCTCTGCTGTTTGCATGCATAGTTAATCTGCCTGGGTTTTTTTGTGAATATCATACTTTGAAGAAGATGTTAATATTTTCTAAGGTGGGATATTATGCACACTCTCATAAGGCAAAAAAAATTGATAAGGGAGCAGCTAAAAATAACTGCATGTCACTGATGACAAGCCAATTCCTGCTGCCTCATCAGAAGCAGTTGCTGGAAGATGGCTCAGCAACAGCAGTATGAGCTTCAGAGTCAGGAGAGATCTTTCTCTTGCCTATTGGCACTGCTGCAAAGGCAATTAACCTCACTTTGGCTCTGGAAGCAACATTGGAAGAAGAGCTGGGGGCACAAACCTCAACAAACAGCAGTGCAGCAGCTGCAGGCAAAGGAGCGGATTGGGACTGGAAACATGTGAAAGTGTGAGAAAACTACCCTGATTTGTCCAGAGCAAATTTGCTAGTCCTGAGCCAAGACTACCTTATTTTTAGGGTCAGCATTGTGTCACTGGACTTGAATGCAATGTCCAGACTTGCTAATATTTAGGACATCTCTGTGCTCCAGTCTCAATTTTGTGCTGCCCTGTCTTCTATAAAATAGTGGATGGCCCCTTCCCCTTGAGGGGAACTCACTGCTTTTGCCATTAAAAGCTATATAAAATGCAAAATACTTTTAACTGCAGTAGCAAGTGTTAAAAGAGCTGCAATGGTCAGTTGTGCCAAACTCTGGAGAGTAAGTGCAGCACCCTAAATTTGAACCTAAACGTCACAGTAGGATTAATATTAATTTCTGTGTTGGTGAGGTGCCTTAGATCTTTGCTGGGAGGTACGGGCTGCTCCATCATTTTGGGTATCAGTTCAGTCCTGTTTGTCAGATTGGGTCTGGGTGCAAATGAAAACCTCTTGCAGAGGTGTTTTTAGCAGGCAGAAATAAGCCTGTATATAAGAAAGACCTCTTCTTTGGACACCAGATGAATGATTTTTTTCATGCTTAGTGATGGCTCACTGGACTTTCAGACCTATCCTATAAATCGCCCTTCTGGGAAATCTGGATGGATACAGGAGTTGTTTTTTGCACTCACAAGGCTGAAAGATGATGGCTCCCTCTAGGGTAGGGGAATCCACATGCTAGGATGCTTGTGAGGGAAGTTTCTCCTTTTTTTGCATTCATGAATGGGTTTTAAATATTTCTTTGGCTACCCAAGTTCATTAGCTTTAAGGCAAAACCATAGATGATAAAAGACATTTTTGTGTTTTAGATGAATTCCCGATTTCAAAGCCTAACCCTGTTGTGTGTTTTGGTGCAAAGTGATACAGTGATGGCAGCAGCCTCTGTTGCATCATCTCATTTGTGATTTGTCTGTGTGTTTGAAATAGACCCCGTTCACCCTGACCTTGCGGCTGTGGGATATCTACATCCTGGAAGGGGAGCGGGTGCTGACGGCCATGGCTTACACCATCCTCAAACTGCACAAAAGTAAGGTCTCACCTGACTGCATTCCCTATGGCTGTGGTGGCACTGTGCTTGGGCCATCCTTGTGCTGCTGACCTGGAAAGCCTTGCTGGCCACTTCTGGCCTGCTTGGTGCTCTGTGTTGGCCACAAAAGGCACAGTCCTGGGGAGGAAATAAGATGCCACAAGGGTTGACTTGCTGTGCTCAGCACACAGAAACCACACCTGAAATGCTCTCCACTGCCTTTTCCTGTGTACTATGCCCCACAAATTGCTTTTAGAGGCAGTACAACCAGCAGCCCATCTGTCTGCAGAGCTTCATCTGGTGGTTCAACTGAAAAGTCTGTAGAGGGACAAGTAAATCCATTAATACACTTCTAAAATTATCAAAACCTGCTTTTCTTGCATAACATTAAGGCAGTGATGTTTCTACCTCGAGATCTTTGTAACTTTGAACCCCTTCACTCCCATAAGTTGATAGCCTTGCTGTGTCACTCTTTTGGCCTTCATCTGGGGCAGGAGTGCGTGATGAGAACCTTCGGGCCAGAAGAATTTATGGGACTGAATGTGTTGGCTTCTACAAACAGTCACCCTGTTCTTCCTTCAGTTAAATGAAGAACAGGCTATCCAGAAATAAATCTTGAAGTATCCTATTTGTCTGCAAAAAGTGGGAAACTGGCAGGCAGGCAGCTGTTTCAGTCTGGCTGTGAAATCTTCCCTCCCTGGGGAATGTGTTGTGCGGGTTGGCATCTCTTCCTACAACTCATTCCTGCCTGTATCCTACCCCTGTTTGCAACCCTTTTAAGGGCCAGCACTTCTTCCTGCATCCCTGCCTGCTGGCTGGTGCAGGTTGACGTCCCTGGCTGGTGGTGGCAGCTGCTGGCAGTGGCCGTTCAGCCTGATGCTCAGGGCCTGTCTCATGGAGCTTTTCCTCCTCCTAGAGGCATTGGTGAGAACTTCCAGAAATAGCCCAAAACCTGCATCCTCATCAACACAGCTCCCAGCCCTGCCATTGTCCTGCCATTGTCCTGCCATTGTGGAGCTACTGCTCAGGTGGCATGGATATATACATGTATTGATGACCCTGAGTGGGAAGGTGGGAGAGAGGCAAAAGCGTTCAGGCTGTCTCGCTGTGGACTGGGAACAGCAGCAGAATCCCAGATAAAACCAAAGCACGATTACGCTACCCTGAAATTTGTCTGTGCCACTGCCATTACTCCTTTCTTCCATCCCCCAGAGCACTTGCTGAAGATGACACTGGAAGATTTACATGAATTTCTGCAGGAGAAAATTGCTGCTTCCCTGCAGTATGAGGATGATGCTGTCATTGAGCAGCTGCAGGTGTCAATGACTGAACTGCGCAAGATGAAATTTGACCTGCCCCCACCAGGTGGGTAGAGGGGAAGGTGGGCAGTCCAGCAGGGACCAGAGCATCCCGCTGGTATGGCTGGGAACCGGGACAGCCGAGAGGGGCTGGCACCTGTTGGGTGGAGGCATCTGTATTCCTCACATTCAGGGCATGCAAAAACAAACTGATGCTCAGTTTGGGTTTTATTTTGTTTTCTCTGCTTCCAATGCAGCAAAGCCGGAGGAGTTTCCAAGGAAACCCCTGGGCCTGGAGCTCTCCCTCGACCCAGTAGCCATAAAGGAAAACGCAGCTGCCAATGGCCAGAATGGCCGGGTGGGTGAGCACACCCCAGACAGGGAGCCCCACCCCCACAGAGTTCCTGGCACACTGGGAGGAATGACAGTGGTGGAAGCGAGGATTCCCACCTTCCAGGACAGCGAAGCAGCTGAAGCAACAAATGTGCCTGTTTCAGGTGGGCAGCCACTGGATGAGGAGGGTCAGGTGGAGCCTATTGTGGACGGGCAGCCATCATCTCTTCTGAAGGCAAGCGAGACGCAGGCCCAGCAACACCTCCTGCCCATGGCCCTGCCTCCAGAGCAGCCTCCTCTTGCTCCTGGCTGTGCCATGGTGGACCATGGAGTCTCCCTCCATGCCCCAGCTGAGCACAGCTCCTTAGATTCCTCTCTCCAAAACAGGCCAGCTCCTCCCGACTCCAGCACTGCTGAGCTTTCCGCTATGGACCATGCAGTGTGGCAGCCAAATCCCTCTGCCCTGCCAGTGGGAGAACAGGCATCTTCCCTGAGCATAGACGCAGTGCTTGACGCAGCCCCCCATGCTCTGCCAGCCGGCTGCCGGTGGCTCTCCTGCACGTCACAGAGCGATGGCTCCCCCAAGACCGAGTGTGGGGAGGAGGCGGTGGATGACAGGCACTGCAGGGCGGTGCTGCCGGACAAAACGGGCCTGAAGCACTTGCCATCCAAAGCTGCATCCACAGGAGAGCTCCTCAGCCTGCAGGACAACGGGCTGGCCAGTGCCACCGGCACCATGCGCTGGCCTGAGGCTGTGGGCGTGCTGCCTGCGCACAGGCAGGCGGAGGGCAGTGTGCCCATCTTGTCCAGCAGAGAGCTGGAGGCAGCAGGGCTGGCTGAGGGCTGCCCCGCCCAGCGGGCACCATCCCCTGTCGTGGAAGGAAACGACCCCTATGTTGTCATCAAAACCACCACTCCCCTCCACGTGGCCCACGCGACAGAGCAGGACTTCTTGAACAGAAAGCAGGTGGCATTGCCTCTGTCAGAAATTGGACATCCTCTGCCTGCCACCTCCATGCCACCACCTCTTACGCTGGACCCAGAGGAGGCAGAGGTCCAGAAAAGCCTCCAGAAACCATTAAATGCACTGAAAGCACCACGACCCCCGCTGAGCCCCAAACCAAAATTACCGCCGCAGGTTGCCAAATCCCGTTCAGAGAACAGTTTCCTTTCAGGCTCTCCTTCCCTGGCAAAGCTGTCCAAATCGGTGACGTTCTAGTGGGGATGGTGAAGGGGAAGGTGAGGGAGAAGTGGGTTCTGGAGAAGCACCCTTGCCCCATTTACAGGATCCCCTTCTGTCAGCAGGGCTGTCGGGGTGACAGCACAGCACCATCGCGCATTAAGCTGTGCTTTGGTACGAGCACCCAGTGAGGAGGCAAGGCAGTGGCCCACCAGTGCTAGGAGACACCAGCAGATTGGATATGCATGTTTCCTATGGACAAATTGAAAAATGCTTTCATTTTTTGTTCATCAAAGCTCCCCAAGTCTCATCGCTTGGGGGAAGAGGCAGGGCTGGTGAGTGTGTTGCGTGTTTCCTCCTGCTCCTGCCTGCTGTGGGAACCCACGATCAAGGAAGCAGGCACGAGGTGTTGGAGTCCGAAATGCTTTCTTTAAAATGCCCCATCGGTGCAGCCACAGCATTGCTTTCAAAGGCCTTTGTAGCAATAGATCTTTATTTTGTTTCTCAGACCTGCAGTTGTAGGCAGCAGGATTTCCAGGCAGTGCCATGGCATCCTGGCAGGACACAGGCAGCCCGCTGCCCCCTCTATGCAATTCCACAAAGCAGTGTCTGGCTGTATCTGGCTCTTGCTGCCATGGTGGATAGCGTTAAGGAGGACAGATTTAATAGCTGCTGAGTCCCTGGGACATCTTCTTGGTGTCACCCCAGTGGGGGACTGCCAGCAGAGTGGTTCTTTCCTAGGTTCTCAAGGTGACAAGGACAGTGATGAAGGTGGAGCCTGGTCTCTTGGGCTGAGTGCCCTTTATGCTGGCCTTTCCTTCACAGGGCCAGTGCGGCGAGCGGGCTCGCTGCTTTTCTGTTCCTGAAACAGGAAAAGGGGCTGCTGGCTTGGGAAACCTGCCTGCACTACCAAGCTGCTGGAGGTGTGACAACGTCTAATCACAGTGCCCCAGATAAGTCCACTTTTGCTTTGAGTAAGTTGTGTCAGAGTGGAAGGGGCATAGGAACTGGGGAAGGGAGAGCACATTGCTCAGAACCTGATCTTAGTCCTTCTGGTTGAGCCCACACAGAATTAACAACAGGAAGGAAACTTGGACATGATGGGTGCCCCACATGCCCGCTTGCCCTTCATGCACCAAGTCCTAGAGGCCTGTCCATCTCCTCTCCATCCCAGGATGCTGCTGCTGCACAGCCCAAGCCATTGGCTGGAGGTATGCAGGGATCTGGGAAGATACCCCATGGAAAGAGCTGGTCCAAAACTCTGGTTCCAGCATCTGCTTCACCCCTAGAGGTGAAGGGACTTCATGAGGAAGGCAGATCAGTGAAAAAGCAGGAAGTAGTCCAGATATGCTGGATTGAATTTGCTGCCCAGTAGGGGTGGCTTTAAGTGCCACCTTAGCTGGGAATGCAAGTGGGATTCTTGTCCCTTCAGCGGCGATCCTGGGCAAAAGCTCCTTTAAGTTCTAAGGAGACTTTGAAAACTATTTTTTTTTATCTCACAGGGTGCTTCAACTGCATAACCTGATATAAAGCCTACCTGAAAGCCCAGCAGAAAACTTCCACTAAATTACTTCGTGGGTTCCAGGAGCTGGACTTGATGATCCTGGTGGATCCCTTCCAGCTCAGCATATTCTATGGTTCTATGATTTATCAGGGTTTATTTTGCCTTGCATACGTGTGGTGGTTTATGTTTGCAGCAGGGAGTGTCGAAGGGAGCACCGTGTCTTTGTTTGGATGTAGCCAGCCAGACCACAGCACCCTCAGCTTTCATTGGAACCCCAGCTCTGTCCCAGACCACATCTTCCACTAGTCTCCAACCTTGCCCACCCTCTCCCTCTGCAGAGCAGGGATAACCCTATTAGCTACCTCGCAGGGGTGTTGTGAGGAGTCAAGTGTTGCTGTTTGAGGAAAAGTGCTCTTTGAATGTTCAGTATTTGTGTTTTGAGACACCACAGGTCCTTTCTAGGACAATGGTGCTTGAATTGTTTTTGAGTGTTTTTCCGTGCATAGTTAAACATATTTGTGTGTTAAAATATCTGAGCAGTATTTCAGGACCGACTGCCTTTTGCTAGCAGCCCACTGGCCACAGGAGCTCACTGGGAAGCAACAAGAAGTATCTGAGAGCTGTTGGTCACATCTTGGCTTGGCTTCTGTAGCTTGGGACTCTGTCCTATCCTTGAAGCCCACATAGAACTCCTTCTAACACATCTGAGCATCACACATGCAAGAGCTGAGACCTTTTTCCCCTTGTTTTGACCCATTTTCCCTCATTTCAGGCACACAGTCTTTGCACATCATGTTGCTTGTGCACCCAGACTCCTCACCCAGTGTGTGTCTGGGATGTTTTGCAGTATTAACATTTAAAAAGGTGGTTTGCTCTAATTTTGGAGAGCTGTCAAATGCACAGTACTCATTGCATGGCGTTTGGTGCATGATGTTCAACATGAATTTGGACAGGGCAAGGGGTGCCTCCAAGCTCTAATGGGAATGAACAGCAAGGTCCTCAGTCATCTTCAGGCCTGGGGGAAACCACCAGCTGGTTTCAGGAACTTTTGGACACAGGTTCCCCTTTCCCACCACTGTGCTTCTTGCTGGGAAGGTCTCCAAGCTCCTCACTCTGCCACCTAAGAGATGCTTCTCCAACCTGCAGGTCCTGGCAAGCTGGTAGGTTTGGGAAGAGGCCCTTTGCCCCAGCTAGCTGGGAACCAGCAACATGCATTGTTGTCCTTGGTGTGATGCTCTCACTTGAACACATCAATGCATGATCCCCAAGGAGATGCCCACTCCTGTCTCCTCCTCTGCCTCTTGCTGCAGACAAAGCTGCAGCCATGGTGGGTCTGTGGCTGCAAGGCCTGGCCCAGCCTCAGCTCTTTTGCTGGGAATAGGAAGAGAAGGAGAAGGATGAGGGTGGCAGCTCAGCAGGNTGCTTCTTCCATGACTCTAATGTATTATAGTTATTACTTTTAAGAAAAAACATTTTCATGTCTGCTTTTTTGTTTGTTCAGTTTGTTTTTTTAAAGGAAGGGGTGTTTTGGGAAAAAAAGTCAATCATTCCTTTTTATGCTGATCCAAACTGTCCAGAGTGTTTGATGTTGTGTTTTACATGGTTGTAAAAATAATGGTTAAAGAAGTTTAGCCTAAATTCAGACTCCAGGAGGTTTCTTACAGGAACAGAAGCTGCAAGACTAGTTGCCTTCTCCTGATGACTTTTAGCTTGGTTCACTGGGTATGCTTCAGCTGCAACAGGTCCATCCTGCTCCATCTCTGCTTTCCTCCCTGATTTTCTACTGTAGTTAAATGCAGGCATCCCCAGTAGCAGTGGGAAGAAAAATGCTCCTTTCTACTTATCACCATCCTCTCCCAGCTGAGCAAAGGGCAGCATCCCTTCTGACATGCAGCTGCTGATCAGCAGCACTGCTGAAGCTTGTTTTTTGTCCAAGATTTTGTGTTTGGAGTTTGTTTTCCTGCCCGTAGGCAGTGTAGGGAGGGTTGGACAGGACAGGGAGCGGGTGGACACAGCTCCTTGCACAGCAGGTGGGTGCGTGCGTGCGACTCACACTCATGAGTCCGGGCTGAGTCACGTTTACAGCAGTCACTGGGAGTGTAAGGTGGTGCTGCTGACAGCTGAAGATGCATTTTAAAAAGCTATGAGTGAGCAGGACCTCTGACACACCCAAGATTTCATGGTCAGGGATTCCTAGGCTTAGATGACTATGGTGCTGTTGCCTTTGAGGTGTTAAATGTGAGCAGTGTTCTGCCTCCCCTGAGAGAAAGCTGCCACTTGGTGTTAAGCAGCATGTTTATGGTAAACACAGGGTGTCTGTCTCTGCCAGAGTAGCACAGAGGGCACAAAAACTGAAAGCAGATGGAAGGGCCAGAATTAGCTAAATGCCACCCTAGGATTTTAAGAGCAGTGGCTGAAATTGGCATCCCCATGTGTCTGTCACCTCCTGAATGCTGTAGGCTGATTTTCCTGCTTCTATCACTGCCCTGCCTCACCTAAGAGGTCAAACAGGAACAAAAATTGCTCTCTGGTGCCCTTAAGTTAGCTCATTTATATTAACTAGTTAAAACCTGGTCTAAAACACTACAGAAAAACAACAAAAAAAATCCCAGCACCACTGAACACCCCAGTGTTTACTGGTACAGGATGCAGCTCCTGGCATATCTCCTGTGCCATTTCACACTGGATGCCAGCACAGGGATGCAGCACTGCGAGCAAGGGTGAAATCCCTAGGCTGGAGTGAAGCAAACCTGATCCCTCCTGTGTTCCAGGTGCTCATGACCAGTGTCATTGCACAAGCTGCTTTGTGTCACCTCCCGGTCACCAGCTCCCGTGAACCTGTTGGCTCTCAGGCACTACCAGGTGGGACCAGGTTTGGACATCTGCCATGGTTGCTTACATGACAGGCAGTGCAGGCTTTAGATGTGGCATTTATCCAACTGCTAAAACAGCATCCCTGCCAAGGAGAGAGCAGAAGTGTCCAGAAGGGCAGCTTCCCCAAGGGAAGGTGAGTTGTGCTAGGTTTGAGGGTTATGTTCCTCCATTAAACAGCCTTGATTCACTTGGTTGTTGAAAAAAAAATGGAGTAAGATACTGCTTATTGGTATCCTTGATCCCCAGATTCCCTGCATGTGCCTGGTTGTGGCCTCCTGGCTGTGGTAACTCTCACCCTGTCCCTGCAGGGACTAGGGACAGACATGGCTCCACCAGCTCCTCTGACAGCATCCCTCCAGCTAATGCAGGAGCCGCAGAGGTACCCAGCCTTGAATTGGTGCTTGATGGGGCTCCCAGGTATGGTTTTGGGGTGCCAAGCACCCACTGCAGAGAGTCCTTCCCAGGGGGAGACCACCACTGGGACTTGCCCACAGGTAAGCCTAAGCCTTTCCATGTCTTACCAGAGCAGTGTAAGACCTTGGGGTGAGCATAAACCATGCCTGGTGTCCAGCCTGGACCAAATGCCTGGCCTCCAGCTGCTGCCAGGAGCACACTGCAGCAGGGAGGTGCCAGTAAGGGAAGTGCTCGTGTCCCTGAGGGGATGGGAGGGTAGACAGCCCCTGTNAGTCCTTCCCAGGGGGAGACCACCACTGGGACTTGCCCACAGGTAAGCCTAAGCCTTTCCATGTCTTACCAGAGCAGTGTAAGACCTTGGGGTGAGCATAAACCATGCCTGGTGTCCAGCCTGGACCAAATGCCTGGCCTCCAGCTGCTGCCAGGAGCACACTGCAGCAGGGAGGTGTTAGCAAGGAAGGTGCTCGTGTCCCTGAGGGGATGGGAGGGTAGACAGCCCCTGTGTCATTCCAGCAGTACCCCATGACCCCTCCTGTGCCCTCCAGGGCCTGAATGCTGCTCGCAGGGGACAAAGAGCAGGACAATCCCAAAGCTCAAGGTTACAGATAACCCACTTACTGGACAGCCCTGGGACCAGCAGCAAATGAATGCTGTAGATGGTGTTGAGGCTGCTGCTTAAATTCTAGTGGTCTGATCAGCCAGGGACTGGTCCTCCCTCTGCACTTGGTATTTGCCAGTATTGTCTATTCCCCTTTTCTTGGTGGAGCCACTGCTGTAGTCACACCAGCTCTCCAGCTCCCAGGGCTGGTCCCCAAGGTAGAACTGCAACCTCCCTAAGCTGTGGTACCCTGGCAGCCCCCTATGGTTCCTGGCCTTCCTGGCTCAGGAACAGCCAAACCAGCAGCGCCAGGAGCTGGGACAGGCAGGAGACCACGTCTGTCCTCGCTGCTCACTGGCTCTCTGCCAACCCCCAGCTGCACTCCTCACCATCCCTGCCCACCTTCCACTACACGGAAAGCTCATCAACCCCTTAGTGCCTCCACAAGGCTTCAGCCAGTTGGCACTGAATAACTGATGCTAAGTGGAGCCTGGAGCAGAGCCAAGCTGAGGGAGGGAGCAAGGCGTGCTGGTCTAGGCTCTGCTCCCAGGATGTAGCAGGGGGAGAGATATGGGTGTGCTGTGTCTGGCAGCTTTGTGCCCCAGCCAGTTTGGCAGAGGCAGTCGGAGTTTGGCTGGGCCTGGGAGTGTTCCTCCTCTTGGGCTTGCTGTGCTGCTCACCTGCTGCTGTGTCCTGCTGCCATGGCAGTGCTGCTGTGCTGTCATCCATCACCTGCTGCTGTGGCACCTCTGGGAGCTGCGTGCTGCTGTTGTGCCCGAGTGCTGAGAGGGGCTGTGGCAGTGGTGGATGGGACCTGGNGGGATGCAATATCACAAGCCCCTCTTCCAACCATCCCATTAAGAGCCTGGGCCACTCTGGTGCCCTGGAGACCACTCAGCCTGGCCTCATATCAGAGCCCTGCTTCTGAAACAGCTAAGCCTACAGACTTAGATAACCTCAGGCCTGGGGAAGCTGGTTCTTTAGTGGCTTTGTTTACCTTTATGGTGAAGGCAAGAAGTGATACACAAGTACTGCTTAGCCTGGAAAAGTCTGCAGCAGTGGCTGTAGTCCAGAAGGGAAACCTGGTCTGCTCCTCTACCCAACCACTCTGCAGGTGAGGAGGATGAGGCCAGCGTCTAGCCAAGGCTACTCTATAAAACCCAGCCTTTCAGTCAGCCTCCCCCACCACCACCCTCACATCTCAGGTCTCACTCCAGCATTGAGTCAGTGCTGGCAGCTCCTCCACAAGCCAGGTCTTTGCCAAAGCGCTCGCCTGCTTTGGAGTCACCCTCTCTGCTGTCTTAGGAGAATGCTCTTGAGGAAGCCCTCAGATGAAAAGGCATGAGATCTCTTCCAGCACTTAAACAGCATCTTTAGGGACTTGTAAGCAATTCTATCAGTTGAGTCAGCTATGATGTCTCTGGAGACCCAACCCCTCTGTAACAGGGTGTGGGGCACTTGAAT
>VZTZ01044192.1:0-13641 GCA_013400955.1 Drymodes brunneopygia
CACCGCCCGCCACAGCCGCAGCATGGCCGCTGCTGCTGGGACCGCTGCCGGGACCGCCACCTCCGCCCGGGACGGGCCGGCCCCGCCTCCGAGGGGGAACGGCCGCCCGCAAGGGGAGCCAGCAGCGCTGGCACAGCCCGCTCAGGGGGAGGGTTGCTCGGGCCGTGCCGTGCGAAACGAGGTCGCTGCCACAAACACCGCCCGAAGCTTGGCTGAAGTTGGCACCGGCTGCCGCCGGGAGGTGTGTGGAAGGCAGGAGGTGATTTGCATTCTGCCCGAGATTTGGAGATTCTCAAGGATAACAGAGTGGGGCTAGGGAAGGACACTGGAAGCGTGGGTTGATGAAGGACCTGATGTTCAGCGCTCAATGTAAACCCATCTGTAGGAAACAAGCAGCGTTTCAGAAAAAGAGAATGATCTCGTCAAGTGTCCGTCCTGAAGAGATCTCTAGAAGAAAAGAATTACAGAATCAGAGGATCAATTAGGTTGGAAAAGACCTCTGAGACCATCATGTCCAGCCGATGACTGATCACTGCCTCGTCCCCTAGACCATAGCACTGAGTGCCACGTCCAGTCTGTCCTTAAACACCTCCAGGGATGGTGACTCCAGCATCTCCCTGGGCAGCCCATTCCAACATCTAATCACCCTTTCTGTGAAGAAATTCTTCCTAATGTCCAACCTGAACCTCCTCTAGTGCGACTTTAGGCCATTTCTCTCATCCTGTCCCTTGTTCCCTGGGAGAAGAGCCTGACCCCACTGGTTGCCCCCTCCTGTCAGGGGGTTGTGGAGAGCGGGAAGGGCCCCCCTGAGCCTCCTTTGCTCCAGGCTGAGCCCCACAACTCAGCTGCTCCTCACAAGACTTGTACTCCAGACCCTTCACCATCTTCGCTGCCCTTCTCTGGACCCGAAGAGAAGCTGCGAGTTTCATTGCACCTCCGCTTCGGACAAACGTCTGATAATGGCCAAGACGGGGGACTCGAGGGGGATGAGCAGGGATGTTTGTAGGACTCTGCTATGGACGGGCAGAACGCGGCCGGTGCCGCACGGGGGCGCTGCGCCTTTAAGGGGCGGGGCGATGAGTTCCCGCCCCCTCGCGCTGGCCCCGCCCCTCGCGCTGGCCCCGCCCCGTTGTCACTGAGGGCCCGCGGGACGGAGCGGCGGCAGCAGCAGCGGGAGGAGGGGGGTTTGTTTCATCGCCATCATGCAGCGCCGGGTGTTCGTGGTGGGCGTCGGCATGACCAAGGTACCGCAGCCCTCCCCGGCACCACTGTGTGCGCGGGGGGACGCGGCCAGCGGGAGCCCGGCCTCGGCGGCGCCCCCCGGCCCTCCCCTGTCGGCGCTGAGGGCGAGGTGCTGCTGGAGCCGCCGCGCCCTCCCCGGCGCGGCTGAAGCCCCTCACGGGGCGCGGTGGCACCTCAGGAACAGCGCACTGGCAGAGCCGTGCGGTCCCGGCCCGGGCGGCGGCGGCTCCGCGCTAAGTTCAGCCTCGCTCGGCGTGTGGGGGAGGCCGGCCCCCGGCCAAGGTGAACGTGGTTTTCCACAGAGCAGGTCGATACAGCAGCCCTGCAGCGGGCACGCACCGTGTCCCTGTGCCCCCGCAGCCGCTGGCCCAGGGCCCGGCCCGGGGCAGGGGCTCAGGGAGAGCAGGGCCCTGCAGGATCTGTCCTGGGGCGTTTCTGTTCCAGGGTTGTGAGCGCACGGTTCGCCCCGCGCTGCTCCTCCACAGCTCCCCGGGAGCAGCTGGTAGCCAGGTGGGCGTGGGGCTCTTCTCACAAGTACAGGTGATGGGACAACAGCAAGTGGCCTCAAGTTTCTACAAGGCATGTTTAAGGTCAGAATTAGGATTAAGTAAAATTCCTTCACCGAAAGAGTTGTCAAACCCAGGAACAGGCAGCCCAGGGTACTCGTGGAATCACCATCCTTGGTGGGACTTAAAAGACACGAAGATGTTCACTTAGGGGCATGATTTAGTGCTGGATTTGGCAGTGCTGGGGCAACAGTTGGACTCGATCTTAAAGGTCTTTTCCAATCTAAACGATTTTATGGTTTTCAAAGAGGAACAGAAGCTAAAAGAACCATTTTTATCTTGGTAGATTAATCTTAAGACAACTTAGATATTTTGCCAAAGTAGTCAGAAACTCCTCCCCCTGGCCAGCTTTTAAATAATAACCTTTGTCTTGTTGCTGCATGGGTATTTCTCCAGCGTGCCATGTGATAGGGGAGGAATTGAAAGGTTAAAGTCAATTCTGTTAGCTGTGTTTATTGGACTGGATCACAGAACATAGTTGCAGAAGTTATTGAGCTCACTTGTGATGTCATCATGGAGGAGACAAGTAAAACCTGTTAAACACCATATTGCATCTTAAGTATTATACTATGAAATCTTTTAGGACTGTATTGTAACTATTTGATTAATATTCATGATGTAATGACTTCTGACATATGTTATATATTCTCACAACAACAGTCCACATTTCCTGTGTGTCTGTCCCCCAGTGTTCCTCATTTTCTGAAGTGAATCATCTCAGTTACCAGTTGATCACGACTTGAGGAATTGTCAGTACTCTCTTCTCCTCTCTTTTAGTCCAAGCAGTATCAATCACTCTTACCCTTCTCTACAATGATCAACTCAACAACTGTTTTTTTTCTTATGACCTTTGCTATGTAGGTTCTCTGTCTAAATTAACGAAAGGAGGCACAGCAGAAAGTACAGCTAAGTGGTACAAATGACTGGAGTCAGGGAGATAAGCAGAAGGAGGCAGCAAATTAACTTGTATACACTCACAGGGGATGTCAAATAATTTGTGGGATTATAAGTGGTTAGCATGAGGACTTCTTTTAGTAGTGACACTTTTTGTTAGTGATGTAAAAATGCAAACCACGTGTACTTGTGTCTAATGAATCACACTGCAAAGAAAACAGAAAATCCACCTCTACTCCAATGGTGAGGAGTAAGGTACGATAAATTCTCTGCAAAGAACAAGCATTTTCTTGTTACAGATAGAAATATAACCAAAAAAAAGTGGAAGGGAAATATTTATCAAAGCCTCAGTGAATATTATGTCATGTATTAGGATGAATTGGTGAAGATGACAGTTATTCTCTGTCCCACCCAACAGGCTTTGGACAGGGTTATTGTCCATCTCCATAGTCATGGATCTTCTTTAACACTGACCAGAAGTGGCCCTCAGCTCCCATGAAGTTGCACTATTTTCTCTTTTTCGCCATCACAGTGTCTGGCAGCAGCACTTGGGAATTGTAAAGATTTTGTGCATTTTGCATTATTTAAAATTTATTTCTAAATGAAATAGAAAGCTTTTAAATATACCAGTTTGAGCAAAATATGAATTAAATTGCACTGTGATTTATTCTCAGGTTGTTTTTCTTTCTTTTTTCTTGCCAGTTTTCAAAGCCTAGTGAGAAGAGTGCTGATTATCCTGATCTGGCTAAGGAAGCAGGTAATTTAGTAATAAAGCATTTTGTTTGATTGCTGATACTTATTTTAGGTCTTACAGCCAATATTTTAACTTTTATTTATTTTTAGTTTTTATTACACATATGAAGGAAAAACTACTGTTCAGTAAATAGATACATCTAAAAATCAAATTTAAAACTCAGACCACTTTTACAAAATCCATAACTGACCTGTCCACATCAGCCCTTCCAGGCTGAAGTCAGTAGAATGACTTAAAATTGGATTGTGCACTTAAATAATTTAATACTTACCTTTATTATTCAAAATATACTCTCATTGGGATGAACAGCCTTGGTACATGAACACAGAATTGACTGAATGAAATTTTCTGATAAAGAAGCTTGTTCACAACTCAAAATACTGTCTAATTGTCCTTATGAGTATGAAATTGTCCTTATGAAGTACAAGACCATATTAACCATTTGCACTATGTAATAAGAAATTTCTACAACTCTCATTTGTGAATGCACGATTCATGCATACTGCTCTAGGTTTGCTTGTTATGGTTGTGAGAGCTGCTTTTTTTTTCCTTCAATTTTAAACATTTTTTCCAACTTTTAAACTGTTTTTTAGGCCAGGCAGCTTTAGCTGATGCTGGGATTCCTTATTCAGCAGTGAAGCAGGCATGTGTGGGTTATGTTTATGGTGAGTAATACTGTTTGATTGGGATGTGACTTCTGTGACATTTGCAGACATCTGTGTGGATAAAGCATGAGGAATGCCATCAATAAGCTTCCTATTAAGGGGAATTCTATTTCCATTCCAAAGAGATTTTTCCATTTACTTTCCTTCTGGTTCTCTATTAACGACTGTGTTGTGGCAACTGAAGAAAGGTCAGTCTGCTGTGATTCTGAGAGCAACTCCCAAGCCACACCTCTAAGACCCTTCTGTCCAGTCCAGTTATGTCCCTTTGATTCACAGCCTGTGAAACAGAAACAGGGCAAGCTTCTGGTTTTAAAATCTGAGGAGTTTCATCTTGTTTCTGAGGTTCTTTACTGTGGACACCTGAGAGCCATACTCAATGTGACAGCTCAGAAGTTCAAGTTTGCAGTTTAATTGGTAGCACTGCACATACATGGCAGGATTTCTTTTTCTGAGTTTGTACCTTATTTTAATGTTGTGTTTCTCTCTGAAGGCGACTCAACCTGTGGGCAGAGGGCAATCTACCATGGTCTGGGTCTCACTGGCATTCCCATCATCAATGTTAACAACAACTGTGCTACTGGATCCACTGCTTTGTTCATGGCCAGGCAGCTTGTAGAAGGAGGTGAGTTGTTTTGCTCTGTGCACCTAGGGGATTGTCTGGGATGCTGTAGGATGGTGGATGTGGTTGCACATGTCTTTTGCTGTGTCCATGAGCTTTATGAACCTAGTCAGTTCTGCCAGTTAAGTGTTTCTGCAATAATTGTTTGGAGAAGTGCAGAACAAGTAGCATTACGGAACTGCAGGTGCCAGATTCTGCAGGACAGAAAGAAGAATCTGCTAAAAGGCTTAGCTTTTTTCTTTTATCTTGAAGTTAATACAAACTAACACATTTTTGGAAGGGAGGGGAGAGAGCAGACTAACAGACCATGCTTTGAACTGGCAGATGAGTATTTCTTCCTGTTTTTGCAGTTCCTTTGTGGACCTCAATACTTTCTTGCACTGATGCTGATGTTTCTGTAATGAGAACTATAGTAACACTGTGTATGATTATTCTGGTATTTGTAGCTGAGACATAAGTCCTTGGTTGTCTATCAGATAGTTGCTGTCAGTTAAAAATACACCTCAATCCTGTAGTGATCTGTCATTCTTAAGTATCAATATGTTTGTATCAATATCTCATCCATCTTAATTTGACTCTCTTTCAAAAATGAGGGAAGAAGGAAGAGCAGCTGGTAGGTCTTTGTGTACATATCTTGTAATGGAATAGTTGTTAGTACATAGAGTCATTTCTAATCACATTGTGCTTTAAATAGCCACACATTTTATTTTAAGATTTGGCAGACTGTGTTCTGGCACTCGGCTTTGAGAGGATGGCAAAAGGATCTCTTTCTTCAGGTGTAAGTGTCTGAAATACTTGATCTGCTTTGTGTTTGTAGATGAGGTACACTTCATCATTCTCTGAGATGTATTCTCAATAATACCAGTTGCTCTACTGTGTTGCTGTAGATGATGACAAAAGAAACCATTATTTTGATCCACAGAATCTTTTAATGAGATTTGTGATTCTGATGGCAGCTATGACATACTATAAAAATAAATTCTAGAACATTCCATGCAAAATTCATGTGTCATGTTTCTTGTATTTTGTCAAGATTATGTTAAAGGTTGGCTTAATGGGGAAAAAGGAAAATACCAGAAAAAAAAATGAAGCTTTGGGTAATTGAAGAGTCTTTCTCAAACAGCACAGCAAATCAAAGAATCTGAGTCTTCTGGCCTGATGCTTACTCAGTTGACCTGTTAACACACTCTCCCAAAAACTAAGGGCTTCTTGACTCTTATTTGTTTTTACTGGAGAAGTGTGTGTGGGTTTGTTTGTATTTTGCCTTAAGGCAAGCAATATTAGAGCCCATATGTCATTTAACTGCAGAACTGCCAAATTCGATAATGTATTCAAGAGGTTTGGGTGAAAAATGTTAAATTTAGCAAGTGATAAAAATGAGCAAGAGTTGTCTTTTAACATGCTTTACAATATTTCATCTAAGCTTCATTGAAAATACTAACAGAGTATTAATTTTTTAACTTGAAACTATATTAACTGTATGATTTTGAGTGAGGTGAGAAATACTCAAAGTCCCCTGCTGAAAATAGTGACTGTGATAGAAATCAAGTAGCAGTGATCCTTGCCATGAATCAGTACAATGGTTATCATGTTAAGCATTTTCTGCTTATTTACTCTTTTTTTATAGCTGGGAAATTATGACTACTTCTAAACATGTCACTGAAGTGCAACATACTGCCTAGGGACTTGTTAAAATATTATAAAAACTTCTGATTTGCTTGAAATCTGTGGCAATTTTGTGTTGATGTTGGAAAGAAAAGGAAATGCTGACTTGTTTTGTATTTCTTTTTTCAGTTTGCAGACAGAACGAATCCTATGGACAAACATTTGGAAATTATGATAAATAAATATGGCCTAGCAAGTGCTCCCGTGGCACCTCAGATGTTTGCAAGTGCTGGCAAAGAACATATGGAGAAATATGGTCTGTTGAAATACATTTTTTTCATTGTCTTCTGTTTATGAAGTGATTTAAAAATAATAGGATTTTATTCTCAAAAAATGGTAGCATCAAGGTTGCATAACTTTCTGTGTTTTATCCCTATGCCTTAGGATAGGTAGGTGGGCTTGGGGCTGAACTGTTTGGCAAAAGCTGTTGGGTATTTGATTTGATTTAGTATCTAGTACAAGGCTGCTGCCACTACTGTTTGCTACCCCCTCACCAGACAAGGGAATTGGCTCCAAAATCACAGCCTGGCCTGTTGTACATCTTTTATTTACACTTACTTTTAGACTCTTGTATGAAAAAATTACAGACTTAGACTCTAATATTTCACTGCAGCTGTTTCGCACTGATAGGAAAATGAGCACTTAAGTTTCAGTAATATAATAATACATCAAATAAAATGCACTTGTTCCTGTGTAAGTGTTAAGTATGCAAATAGGTTTTTCTGTCAGCTAAAACTCAGCCATGTTTAGTAGTCTTTATCTAATTTTGAAACCTCAGCTGAGTTCTAAGGAAAGTCTTCATAACTGTGTGTTATCTTGTAAAGATGCTTGTAAAGGTCAGATTCTTATGACACAATATTTAAACTGTTATGTCAGCACTGTTTGAGTCAACAAAGTATTTCAACACAGCTTTCTTTCCCCTTTTCAGGGACAAATCCAGAATACTTTGCGAAAATTGCGTGGAAGAACCACAGCCATTCAACCAACAACCCGTGAGTCATGTACTCTGCCTCTATAGTCAACATCACTTGTTCAAAAAATTAATGCACAACAAAGTAGCCTTTTTAGAATACGTTCAGAATATTTTCAGCATATGTTCTTCATTATGGAATGAGAAAATAAATAAATCAATTATTCTATAAATATATAAAAATAAATTCTCTGTCTGGTGCCTTATACTTTGTAAAAAGAGCTCTACAGCTGCCTAATACTGTGGTATTAGTATGTCTGCTGCTCAATCTGAGATGGCATCTGTGTGTTTTCCTTAGGTATTCCCAGTTCCAAAAGGAGTACACGTTAGATGAAGTTCTGCATTCTCGCAAAATTTTTGATTACCTGACTGTCTTACAGTGTTGGTAAGGAGAGGACTTTGCATTGTGAAATACATCTTGATGTTAAGACAAATATGGTAGGACATCTATTTAAAGAAAGTCTGTTTGTGTGTGAATTATAATTTACAGATTGCTTTAAGCAAAACATTTTATAAATGAAACAAATGTGGGAAACTATCATGACTAAACACTAGATACTTGCTCTCAGTGTAATACAGTGACCTGAAATAAGTTTTGTACTTTGGGGTTCTCATGTAATTCTGTGTCATTTACTAATGTGCATCCATTGCTGTTAAGTATTAATTCTTCTCTTCAGCCTTTCCTATGTACTCTTGGAGGGTGTATATATGTTTATATATGCTTATAGCCAAGTAGAAGCTTTGATTTTTCCTAAACTGAAAAACCTCAATGACACATTTCTATTTCAATGTCATGATTTTCAAATGTCTGGTATAAATATTACTGAGTGTCCTATAAGCACTGATGGAATTTATTGCTTAAGTGGTATCAGCCAAAGAAAGTGGGGTTTTGTTTGTTGTGCTTTTGATTTGTATTAAAAGATAAATCTATGGAAGTTTAACAATTTAATGAAGATTGACATGACTAATTTAGAACAATAACATCATTATTTTTCTTTCAATCAGCCCAACATCAAATGGTGCTGCAGCTGCAATTTTGGCTAATGAGGAGTTTGTGAAAAGGCATAAGTTGCAGCCAAAAGCTGTGGAAATTCTAGCCCAGGTGATGGCTACTGATTATCCAAGCACATTTGAAGAAAACAGTTGTATGAAGATGGTAGGTTTACAAATCTGTGTTCCCTGGTTCTCATTGGGGTGCTTTTTCTGAGGTTTTTTGTTTATGAGTTTGGGTTTGTGTTTTGTGAGGGGTCTTTTGTTTGTTTTTGGTTTGGGGGTTTTGTCTGTTAGCTTGTTTTTAGTACCTGCAAGTCCTAATGATACTGCAGACATTTTAATGTCAGTGAGCAAACATACTGTGCTTTTTTGTGGTGAATGTAAAATTGATTTCATTTAGACAGATATGGAATAAGCAAGGAGTATGACTGTGGAATGACAGTAAATAACTTACAAATGGGCTATCAGAAACCTACTTTAAAACAAATTATTTACAGGCTATTTTTTAAACAACTTGAACGACGACAGAAAATGTCTTTCATTTCTCTGTTTATAATAGTTATGAAATTTAAAATAATCAGGTGGATCATAGAAAAAGGTAACAAGACAACTCAAGGATTTGTTTCAAGCCTGTTGTCTGAGTCGTGCAAATGAACAATTTGGCTTATGATCAACGTTTAGGAAAAGGAGGATATTCCCCAGAAATATTTTGCATGCCAGCAATAAGCCTTCGAATGTATTACTTCTTTCTAGACAATTTGTATTGTATGAATATCAAACTCCTGACATGTGATGCATTAAAATAAATCAGAATTCCACCTCATACAGGTTACTTTCACTGACAGCATTTACAGAAGCACAGTTAAAATTAAGTGTAGAAATTAAACTGTGAACTATATTTCTGTAATGATATTTAAACATAGAATTTCTCCTTTTTTTTTCAGGTTGGCTATGATATGACTAAAAGAGCTGCACAAAAATGTTTTGAAAAAGCAGGACTGAAACCTACAGATGTTGATGTGATTGAACTTCATGACTGCTTCTCAGTTAATGAGTTCATCACCTATGAAGCTCTGGGATTGTGTCCAGAAGGTAATAGCAGCAATGGAGATCACTGTTTTATTAAAATGGAAAGCACCAAAAATACCCAAATTAAGAACTCCTGTGATCTCAGTATTAAGCCCCTTTTTTGGGGCTGTATTTTGTCATAATATTACCTCAAGATTTCCCTCCATCTATGTATTTCCTTTTAAGAAGATAAACATAGGACAAGAATTGCCTGTGGAGGGGCTGAGCAAGTCACTGGTCTTTGAAATGTCTTTGCCTCAGAATTGTTGGCAAATTGTCAATGTGCATCTAAAGCCAATGTGTAACAATGCTCAGTCTGCCCAGATTAGTTTAACATCACTGAATTTGGTGGATTTACAACAGGTTCAATGGCATTGGAGTTTAGCTCTCTGTATGTAACTCAAACATTTAAGTTTTCTACTGAAGAGATTTTTGATTGATTTCAAATATATAATGCATTGAACTGCTACTTCAGTTCATGATATGTTTAAATTCTAAACATATTCTTGCTTTGCATAGATTATCATCTGATATAATCTTTCTCTAATTTGTTTTTAACTAGTTGTGAGAAAATACCATATTCAGGCACTAGGTGGTATATTAAGTCTGAGCTTTCTTACTGAAACATTCATGGAACTTCAGGAAGAATTCTTATGTATTTGTGGGTCTACAAATATTTGCCTTTGGATGTTTGCTTTCTGCTGTAATTATTGCTGTGTTTTTATGGTATCTGCAACAAAAATGGTAAATATTTGACATTTAAACAGGTACATTAAGCTCTTTAGCTTCATTACTTTAATTGATGCAGAATAATGTACTTGTTTATTTGACTAATTAGTCTTGTGCATGGTTGTTTAATAGTGCAGTTCTCACAACCCTTAGTCTGGCCTTAATAGTATATGAAACTTATCTTGGAATGATAGACTAATTAGGCATAAAGATTAATGAAATAGAATAAATCACTGTGGTTTTAGATGGGTGATTCTAACCTGGTATTCTCATTTAATGGCACCATGGAACCATGACAGATCTCTTTTAGACTTTAATAATGTGGACTGAAGAAGATGGTACAAGAATAAGTAAATAAGAGTGTGGTTAAAAGGGAGAACTGTCTGAAAGCTAAATAATTCTAAGCATTAGTCTTAGTGGTTTTATTAACTATTTTAATGTCTTAATACAGCCCAAGGTACAATTAGTTGGCCTTTGTGGCAAGGGCTTCTGTTCAACTTGGTATTCACTCTCCAAGTCCTGGGGGTCACAAATTACAACTAACAATAAACACAGTTATCACTGCAGTTTCATGAACAAAATAGTAAATAGCTTCATTATACTGATTATATCACAATGCTGCCTACACCAACAGAACAATTCAACTGCAAATTAAAAAACAACTCTTGCACCAAATGCTTCTCTTCCATGTTATATTTTCTCCAGTGGTATAAGCAAGTCTCATTAATGTAGTTTGACTAATTTTTGCTCTTTGTGAAGTAAGAGCTGTAATATTTCCTAGGGTTTCACTGACACGCAGCATCTCTGGTAAGTTACAGCAGAACTGAAAAATCAAACTGACAAATAAAAAAAGAACATTTTTCTTACATAAATACTGTTTTTTAGGAAGAGCATGTGACCTGATCGACAGAGGAGACAATACTTATGGAGGAAAATGGGTTATTAATCCCAGTGGTGGCTTGATTTCCAAGGGACATCCTCTTGGTGCCACAGGTATGCAAAACCACTTCATTTGATCACATTCATTAGATAGGAGACACAGCTGGAGCAGGCAGGTGCTTCCCATTCATGTTTGAAATGTGAGGGCCTCAAAGCTTCTTCCCAGTCTTCTCTCCAAATAATCCAAGTGTTGGGGCAGGTTAAAACAGCTTAACCTTTTCTAAATAATTGCTCAATAGTACAACTTCTGAATAGTATTTGAATAACTATTGTAATATGATGTCATCCTTTAAAATTCTGGTTTTGGAGATTTTTACTGCCTCTGAATAGCCTGTACCATTGTTAGCTGTACTAGAAGCCAATTTTGTTAAGTCTTGGATGTCAAAACATTTATCTGATGTTTCCAACAGAAGCTCACTTGGTCGCCATTTCCAAGCAACATAAGTTTTCATCTTTTTCTGTTTTTTTTTTTTTCTTTAAACTGCTGTGCTTGTTTCTAAATGAGTTGGCTCTTGGATAAAATGTGTTTGGATTTGTGAAGATAATTCATGAGAAGTAAGAAAACTGGAGAAGATGAAACCTTGTAAAACACCAAATCTTAATCTAAACAGTTGTAACAGTGAGATATAATATGCAGTTAAGTGTGGAGGGCAGGGGAAGTGTTAGGAAACTTCGCGGAAAAAAGGGTTCCAGATAATGATACTGTGGGTATCTGTAACAGGATGAGAATATTGCATTGCCAGATTTGTGTTAATTTTTGTCAGTTACACAGTGATAAAAGCAGAGGAGTTACTCGTATTCTTGCTTCTCCATTGCATTGGGATGGAGGAAGAGTCAGTAAAATGCAGAAAATTACAAGTCTCCAGCCTGTCATCTTCATTTCCCTTGGAAATAGTCTTGAGGCCAGCTACGTGCTAAACAAGGGTCATGTAAATCCTCTTAAATATCCAAACCATTCCAGGGCAGGCTGTACCACACTCTGTTCACACTCTGTCCTCGAGGCTGAGAGAATGTGAATGAAACCTGTCCATTCTCATCTATGTCTGGAATTTTAAAACTCCTTAATTCCTTCTCTTCATCATGTTTCTGTTGGCAATGTGTAAAATTCAGTGCATGAAATGCAGATTCCTTGTCTGCCTTGTCCAAAGACCTGTGCAGGTCTCCAGGGGAAGGGAGAGGGAGGGATGGGGGAAGTGAGAAATGTGTCAGGATTGTCCAGAGGACAACAGAGCTGGGGAAGGGTCTGGGGCACAAATCCTGTGAGAAGCAGCTGAGGCAGCTGTGGGGAGCTCAGCCTGGAGAAAAGGAGGCTCAGGGGGGACCTTTTCACCCTCTCCAACTCCTCGAGGAGAGGCTGGAACCCAGACAGCTGGAGACAGGATGAGAGCACATAGCCTCAAGCTCTGCTAGAGGAGGTTTAGGTCGGACACCAAGAGGAATTTCTACACACAAAGGGTGGTTAAACATCGGAATGGGCTGCCCAGGGAGGTGATGGAGTGTTGAAGGAAAGACTGGCCGTGGGACTCAGCGCCACGGTGTAGCTGCCAAATTTGGTGCTGGGTCATAGTTTGGACTCGATGACCTTGGAGCTCGTTTCCAACCTAATTAACTCCGTGATTCTCTGTGTGCGCTGGGACTGGGCCCCGACTCCAGAAAGAGCCGATAGAATAGTGCGGGCAGACCTAGGGGTAACATAATCAGAGAGAGTCACTTCAGGCTGTGATGAAGCGAGGCTCCCGTTCCTTTGGGTTTCCCGGGGACACCCAGCTCTCTCCTGGCAGCTCGGATCCCTGGCAGTTTCCCAAACCCCGTTCCCGGTCCCGCGGTGTGCCCGGGGCCGCTGTCTGACGGCGCTCTCTGCGCTCGATGTTTCAGGGCTGGCGCAGTGCGCGGAGCTGTGCTGGCAGCTGCGCGGGCAGGCGGGGCGGCGCCAGGTGCCGGGGGCGAAGGTCGCGCTGCAGCACAACCTGGGGCTCGGCGGGGCCGTGGTCGTGACGCTCTTCAGGATGGGCTTCCCCCGGGAGAGCAGGTGAGCCGGGGCTGACACTCGCCGGGGGCTCGCCCGGCGCGGGGGGAGCCGCGGGCTGCACCGCCAGGCCTTCCGGAGCGCTCCGCTGGGGCTGCAGACAGCGCACACAGAGCACAGACAGAGCGCTGCCGGCCCAGCCTGCCTGTCCTGCTTCCTGTGCCCTCAGAATTTCAGTATTTTAGAGTTACTGGCTGCCTCTGCGCAAGGAAGAGATTGCCCTGTAAATAAAACACGCAGCACTTGTAACTTTTGTGTACCTGCGAACTGAAACACCCAGCACTTGTAACTCCTGTGTACCTGTAGCACTGCAGGTCTGCACTGAGGTTATAACTCACACCCTCTCGTGTCACACCGGGCACTGAGAGTGATTGGAAAGCTCAGAGTATTTGGTAGAAATGGCTGATGTGATTGTCCACAAGGAAGAGTAACGTTCAGAGGGAAAAAAGCCACCAAACAAATAAAGACCATTCCAAAAAAAAAAAAAAAAAAAAACAAGCCCACAATAAAA
>VZTZ01044192.1:13663-313937 GCA_013400955.1 Drymodes brunneopygia
AAAAAAAGCAGGCCACATTAAAATTAATTAATTGAAATTAGGGATCTGCCACAACCAGCA
This sequence comes from Drymodes brunneopygia, assembly GCA_013400955.1. NCBI lineage: Eukaryota > Metazoa > Chordata > Aves > Passeriformes > Petroicidae > Drymodes > Drymodes brunneopygia. The sequence continues at coordinate 13,724 of VZTZ01044192.1, forward strand.
ATTCATCCGTGGGAACAGAAAAACCACTGCTTTCACTGCTAAAATTGTTACTGGTTTAGCTCAATGAAGAATTGCTTTCAGCTCTGTTTCGTGTGATACTGTAATTCCTTAGAATTCAGGTGTGTTACTGGCTACAGAATTTGCACTTGAAATTGTAGCCTATTTCAGAGTGAGGGAACACTCCTTTAAAGCTGTCTGCACTCTGCTGTAGTTGGAATGGACAGGAATTGAGAGAAAATACTTAAAATTTGTATTATCCTGGTATTTCAGGGGGGACTTCTACAATATAGTTCCCTTTATGTTTTCACTTTCAGCTTTCCCTAGAAAGATTGACCTGCCTGTTGTGGGCATTATGGCTTTCAAAGCTCAATGCCAGTACTTTGTTTTCTCTGAAAACCTGTGAACAGCAGAGTTTATCATACACTGGCCTTTCAGATAGAAACATATCCCTCCCTCCCAGCTCATATTTCTAACATCTGTTTCAGCTAAACCTGTGCAATTCCTGAGACCTGACAATATAATCTATGGAAGAGGTCATGAGAGAAGCCACTGAACTTTGAAGAGCTGCAGCAGTGACTTTTTGTAGTGTCAGGGGTGATAATTCTGTCTCTTTTGTAATCCATAAGAGGTTGTGCCATGTGAGAAAAAAGACAGAGGAAAAATGTCTTCTCATGGATTCTCTTCAAACAGGCTCACAAAACTTGTCAGTGGGTGTTGGTACAGTTTTAAATCTGAGGGGAAAACACTTTTACAGAGAGTATACCTTTTTCCAGTGCATTGTCTTTTAAGATACTGTCACTTTATGGAACAGAGAAACTGTTGCTGTTTTTATATCATCAGCCTTGAGGTGCTGCAAGAAGCAGTCCTTCCTGTCAGGGAGAGCTTTTCATGTACAGATAATATTTCTCCTGAAGAAACTTAAGTCTAATTTACTGTGGCTCATTTCACCTTCAGTGGTGTTCAGAATTTGTAAAATACTTTCTTAAGTACAGCTCAACTCAGAGGAATCTTAGCAATACCCATTTCATCTTACACTAGAGAAGCTTAAAACCCTTCAGTTCTCCCAAAGGCTCTGTGTGGCAGGTCCCTGACACAGGAGTTGCACTAATGTGTGTCAGACTTTGGAATGGAACAGTGTAGCTGATGTGCTCAGACACCCCTTACGTAACTGAGTTATGATGTGCATTGTGTAATGAAGGGAAAGGTGGTGAAATTCCATGTTTATGAAGGTCCTTCACACTGGTTTCCCAAAGCAATGGATGTACAATTAATCACTGATTCCAGATCAAGCCTGTAGCTTTAATAATAGCTGGTAAGAATGTGCATCAAGGCAGCAGGACTTGATCTGTTTTGCATTCATTTTTGAAACTGTTCTGCTTTTTGTTTGGTGGCTTTTTCTGAACCTTACAGTTTCCATCGTGTTAGTACAGCCTTGGTTTATTAGCTATGAACAAGTCTCCTTCAGACAAGACAGTGCCCACTCTTGCTACCCTGTCACACATCTGCAGGGCAGTGCCAGTACCACCCCAGTAAGTCCCAGCAACATTTCTTGACCAATTCTGTCACTTTAGCAGTATCAAAACTGACCACAACTTTGGACTCTGCTGCCATGAGATGGCAATAGCTGTAAACTTGTTCCTCCTGCTGCTTGAATTGCCATTTCTTTGGACATTCCTCTGTACTTTGGCTCTGTATGCCCCTGCAGAAATGAAGAATTGGGTTCCATGCTGCTATCAGGCCATGCAGGGTGATTGCTCCAGAGTATCAGGAGTAAGATTAATGTTTTACTTCCATTATAAAATTAATCTTCAGTTCATACACCCAGATATCTGGAGTGATTGTAATTCAAGCTGTCAAGAGAGCAAACTTCACTTTGATACCAGAGTTACTCTATACTGCTAAAATGTTTCTTGCTGGTGTTAGGCCTATCCATGATCATTTGAAGATGTTGAAAATGTGATTTAAAGTGTTTAAATTAATGGGGTTTTTGTTTCAGCAATGGCCGTATTGCAGCTGTACCTCTCAGTGCAGCTGTTGATGGATTTAAGTCACACCTGGTCTTCAAAGAGATTGAAAAGAGGCTCCAAGAGGTATCTGACTACTTTTACCTTCAACAGGATTTTAATGAATAACAGAATGTGTGTGAAACCTGGTGGGAATGTGTTAGCATCCATCACTTCTTCAGCACTGCTCATTGAAACAAATGTTACAGATTTGGATTTTACCAGAAACCTTCCACGCTGTGCTATGATTTTAAATTACTTTTTTGCCAGATAGTTCTTACCTGCATAAGGATATTTCAGTGGAGGCAAGTTTAGATTGTATGTGAGCAGTTTGCTAACTAACCAAAGAAACTTTGTGATTGGTGTTAGGTGCTTGCTTCGTAAGTGTGATTAGGAAAAAGAAATCCCATTTTGTCAAACTTATGTCAGGACAAGGCTATTTGGATTATTTTTCTTAGTTTAATAGATTTCAATATAGATATTAATAGTTTGAGTTTGTTTGTTTAGATTTTTTTGAACCTTGTTTAAATTATGCCTAATAGGGGGGAATGGATATTTCTATATTAGTAGAAATGGTGAAGGTTTTTTAATTGCTTCTGTCAAATTAAGACTATCTGAAAATTATGTTGAAGTAAATTACTAACTTTCTCATTCTGTCCTCATTACAGGAAGGAGAGCAATTTGTCAAGAAAATCGGTGGAATCTTTGCCTTCAAAATAAAAGATGGTCCTGGTGGGAAAGAAGCAACTTGGGTAGTAGATGTGAAAAATGGTAAAGGCTCTGTGGCAGTTAATTCAGGTCAGTGCTCTTTTATTTCGTCATTGCAGAACACACATAGAACTCATGGATATACACTCATGTTCTGTTCAGGCTGTAGTGAGCAAAAATGAGGTAGAGCTACCTTGATTTTAAACTTTTCTTATTATTGACACTTTTAATCCATGGTGTTTCAGACCAAGAACCAAACATTGTCTACTCTAAATCTGTCTAGAGGTAACTGTGTATTTTCTTAGAGGCTACAGGCAGATCTGTCATATGATTTCACAGGAATCAGAATGAAAAAAAAAAAGTAAAAATCAAATCTCAGGGATTTTGTGGTTCTCACCTCTTAAAATTTGGGCCAGAAATGTAATTTGTAGCTGTTTCTTCAGCTGCACTGGTAAGCAGTAAACTGATTTGCCTTGTCAAGTTACTTCTCTGCAGGTAGTTAAGCAAGAAAACTTGACTGGTTTCAGTGCTGTACCAGCTGACATAAACTTCAAGTTCCATTTTGAAAAAGGCAGAAATAAGATACAGACTGGGTGTTGTTGGGGAGCCCCATAAACATATTGAAAACACAGGATTTATACCCTTGCCATGAAACTGTCTTGTCTCAGATCAGAAGTCACACACACACACCTTAGTAATGAAAATGAAAAAAAAAACCAAAGACAAGTGTCCATCCTCAGAATCTGATATATCCATGAACCTGCATCACAAACTTTTTAATTAAAAACATGACAGGGGATTTAATTTGGAAATTCATTGTTATGTTATTACAAAAAGAAAACCACAGTCTTCTGTTGCATGGAGAACAATTTATCAAAGATTTCAATTTAATAATGAGTGTAGGAAAAGATTTGTGCAGGTTTTAGCTCTTTAGTTTATACATCGGTATTTATGTCAGAGCTTATTAAAATAATTTTCCAGCTTACTTCTAGTAGAAAGATCCTAGAAACTTCTGTATTTGAATTAATTCAAATGAGTGCTTTCAGAATGCACATGCTGTTCCCATGGAAGGAGAGGGCAGGAAATGCCTGAAATGTCAGTAATGAATATCTTCAGAGAGTGTCAGCGGGGAAAACTCATCTATTCCAAGCTGATCTTCATACTAGCAAATACAAGCTTGATAAAACTGAAAGATGATTATCAGTGCTTGCAATGAACAGTCTGTCTGGTTACAAGTAGATTATTTTCAAGGAATGAATTTGCTTGGCTTTTCAGGAAGGTCCATCTTTCTTCACTGTTGGGGTGATCTGTGCTACAAGGTGGCCCAGCTGCCTGTTGGCCTGGAGTGGCCTCTTGCTGATATTTTTATGATGTCTCTTACTTGTACATACTTCAGGTACCATTTGATGACCTGTGGTCTGCAGGGATGCTCCATGTGGTTGTAGCTCCTGTAACTGTTTCATTTCCCAGTTTGAATCTTCGTTCAACTTCTGTTTTGCAGATAAGAAGGCAGATTGTACAATCACAATGGCTGACACCGATCTGCTGGCGCTCATGACTGGCAAAATGAACCCTCAGACAGTAAGTACAGCAAAGATGACCTGAGCAGGGGACTGGTTGGTTTGTTTTGAATGTGTTTAAGTTGAAATCATTTGGATGTTTTCATCCAAAACTGCCGTGGCTGATCTGAAAAATGGCAATTCTTAGTGTGCTCTGAAATCAGCCAAAGTGAGATTCATCAAGAGGGACAGGGATGTGTCTCAGACATCCTGCAGGGATGTATCCTGTGTTATATCCCAGAAGAAGATAAGATATAACAGTGCTTGGTTTGCAGAGAAGAGGTACAATCCAGATTTTGCAACATGCCATAAGAAAGAAGGAATGTGGGTCTCTCTTTGGAGGGCTTTACCCTCATAGCTGACATTAGTGTAAGGAGTCATCTTGATGATGAAAAGGAGAAATTGAGAGGAGCATCCACTGAATGCCTGTGATTATTTACTGTTGTTGGGTGGGGAATTGGTTTTTTTTGGTTGGTTTGTTTCATTTTTTTTTATCCCTCTGTGTTCCAAACGTAGTCATAGTGTACAAGTAAACCAGATGTTTTAGTTAATTTCAAGTTGCTGTGCTTCCAAATTTGAAATGCTCTGGGTAGCTGTTTCAGGATTTTGGTCTGGTAATAATGGGGTAAATTTTGCAAACTGAAACGTGTCTAGGAGGAGTTTGAAGATAAAACACATTATAGAAATGTTGTAACATACTTGTAGAAAATTCAGAAGCAACTGCAGCTTTACATCTACAGTTCGGATATTTTGGTGCATACAGTTCATCTTTTTACAAGGTCTGGAGGAAAAAAAAGTCAAATTTTTTCTGCATGTCTGCTTCACAAATGAGATTTGTAAAATTGAATTGATCAGGAACAAAACCAGTTAAGGCTGAGGAGGATTTGAGCTAAGAAATCAGTCGTGGCACCTACTGTCACTGTGGCTTTATTTCTTGCAGTTGAAATAATCAGCTTGTCTGCTCTAAACAGTCACCACCAAAACATGGGGTGTTCTGCCTGCTCCAGGTACAGATCCAGGGCTCTAATAATCCAAGAAACAAGCAAGTTTATTGCCTTTAGGTATCACAAATATAATAAGAATACAACTTGCTCAGTTTACTGTTCTCCACTCAGACAATGCTTTTATTGCTGGATGTGAGGTGTGTGCCAGAAGTGTTAGAATTATCAAACTGCTCATCCATAATCACCCATAACTGTCTGGAGGGCTGCATTTGGGATAATATGTTGTATTGCATTTCATAGAATCTTTCTTTCTTTTCAGGCATTCTTTCAAGGGAAATTGAAGATTTCTGGGAACATGGGCATGGCAATGAAACTTCAGAATCTACAGCTTCAGCCAGGCAAAGCTAAACTTTGAGCTCAGTAGAGTAAATAGTCAGTACTTGATATTCTTGACTAAAAAGTAGAATGAAACTAGACATCATCAATAATATGGCTCAGGCTGGGTTTGATTGGACCTCTCTCACCTAAATTCTGTTGTTAGAGACCTTAATTCTCTTAACAATTTCCATCAGTTTCTCTATGGCTAAGCTTGAGGCACTAACACAAATTATCTATGGTGGGGTTTTGTGACAATTTTTGTTCTAATCAATATGGACAATTTTGTAAAAATTAGAGCTGAATTAAGCTACTTACTGTTGTTGAGGTTAGTTGGGAAGGAAGAGAGGAAAATTATAAATAGTTTGGCATATCAGTGAAATGAGTTGCATTTTTTAAAGGCAGGTCATACAAATGCTTTCAGACTCCCATTCTAACAAATTTGCTGCTGTTTGCAATAAAATGGTCTGGTTAAGGGGATCTCTAACAACATTTTTTTAGAATAGGTTTTAGGAATTTGCTATAAAATACTTTTCTTATTACTACTTTGGAATTAAAAAATAAATAAAATATCCAGAAGTAAGCAGGAACTAGAATGTTGCTTTGAGGTTCACAGGATTTGATAATACTTCACCTGGAAAACAGATTAGATTTGCCAGGAGAGCAGAGAGGAGTGTAACCAATATGTTACCCATTTTCTCCTGGTAAAATCTGGTGTTGATCATGAAGAAATTCTTGTCAGTAATGTAAAAGCTTTAAGTTCTGTTTTGGGAAAATGTATTATGGTTGGAAGTTTAATAGAAAATTAAATATACTTTTCCTGTTCTTCTGTGTGTCTCTTGCTCAGATTTATTAACATGGATTTCATGTTAATGTACTGAGTGTTTTATTCAGATTGTCACAAAGGTCACCTGCAGGCATCCAGTTTTTCCTCCTCAGGTGTTGTCAGTAGATAGTTCATATACTTCATCTCAGTCCAGTAGGTACATCTCACATTCTCACACACTTGGGCTGTGACTGGGGAACTTACACTGAAACTTCCACTTCCTGGTTTAACTAAAATAATATTAAAAAAGAGAAAATTCAAGCCAATCTTTCTGCCTCCTGTTGGGAATGGTGACAGATTGCTGAGCAGTAAGAATGGCTCTCCTGCATCAGACCAAAAATCTTTGAGGCCCACTGGATTTTCTCCCTGTTGATACCTTGGAAGGAAGATGAAGATGGCCCAATCATCTGTTGGCTCAGAGTACTTTTCTAACTGCCACTCATTGTCATTTTTTTTTTCTAAGCTCACAAATTTGAGCCAGAAGTGGTTATGTCTGGATTGTCTTTCATGAGTTTGTCCAGTTCCTTTTGGAATCCTTGGGCAGCTTTGGTAGCATGGATCATGAGTTTCTGTATCCACACATCATATAGAATTAAACTTACTCCTTTCTCTCCTATACATTACAGTTTTATACCTCTCAATTTTTGGTTTTTTTGGGGGGGGCTGTTTTATTGGAAGAACAGGGGACAGCTTCAGAGCACTCCTAGTGTTTATAGTCTTGCCCTGACACCTTCAGGCTTCACAGTTTACAGAGAGGTCATTCTATTTGACTGTGTCACATGGAGAGACTCTTGTATCCTTCTGTCCATCCAGGTGTCCTTCCTGTATGCTGCATTCCCATTGTCCTGGTAAAAAGTTTTCAAGATACAAGAGCATTTTCTGCCTGTATTTTTCTTTCCCCAGTTGCTTTTCTGACCAGTCCTAGTCTTGAGATGATGTTTTCTTAGATCTCTTAAAACTGGGAGCTAATTTCTTTCATACAAACTCAGTGCTTATTTTTGCACTGTGAAACTGGAATATTTTTAATAATTGTTCCATGAGCATCAGTTCATTTGTACTGAATTTCAGCTGTCTTTTTCTGCCCAGGCACTCCGTGTTCAGCCCTGGTTGTCAATATCTGGATGAATCAACATTTATGACCCCACTGTTCATCATCTTTTCCAAGGCATTAGTTTTCTGTTAATTAGGACAAACATGGCATTGCTCCACTGTAAACTTTATAAAGTACAATCTGGTCATATGAATCAGGTTTCCTCCTGTGTACTGTTTATTGACTTATCTAAAGGAGTGAATAGATAGGAGTCATATCTCTCAAATGAAAGCAGTGATTAACTCTGTAAAATAATATTTGCTATTGTATCCACTGCTTTTTCCTAAGTTCTTGCCATTTGACTTGTGGATTAAAACAAGGGGGAATTGCAGGATTGCAGCAGTAATTCTGTACAGAAAACAATTTGTTCTTCCTCTTGAATTACTGATACTACCAGAAGAACTCCGAGTAGATGTCTGTTATGCAAGCTAAGAACATGCCTTTTTCAAGAATTTTGAGCACAGACACAACATACTTTTGGCCACTGTTTAATAAAGCAGCAAATGAATTTTTGAGTAACATGTAAACAAGTGTAAACAAGATAACACAGATAATAGTAGTATATACCAGTAATAGTTCAAGTAAGATGTGCTCAACTGCAGAATGAGATGAAGTTTTTTAAGGGAGAAAAGTTGCACAGAAATATGAAGGGAAAAAAAGTCCAAAAATAACTTTGGAGTTTGTTTGCTACCAAGAGAAATAATATCCAAGGCTGAGGCCCTGGCCTTCAGAGAAATCTGGGTTTGTGCAGGCCTGGGGCTTTCAGGCTTGAGCATCTGCAGATACAATGTCATTACAACAGAAAAATCCCAGATTAAACCTTCCATTCCCATCAGCAGTAGGTAGAGGGAGCAGTGCAGAGGTTAGCACAGCCTGCAGCTGGGAGAACTGGTCAGGCTGGTATTGCTCCTGCAGGATTTAAGGAGATGGAATAAAGGACAAAGTTGTTTATTTACCCCATTTACCAGCTAATGTCTTACTTAGACATCTGTCTTGTATTGCTTCTTCACTTTCAGCACCTTCTTTGTGTCATAACTTGCTGAGTAATTTTTTAATACAATACTTCCTCTGATTTTTCTGGGAGTGAGGTGAGAGGGGTGTCTTTTCTAGAAATCCCAAATCCTCCATGAACATTCTGCAGTCTTAGGATGTGACAGCTTTGAATAAATAAATGTTACAGTGGATAGAAATAATTGACTCCCACAAGGAAAAGCTGTATGGTACAAAGCAGTTTTTGACATTATGAAGTTCTGTTACTCATTTTTTGCATAACTCAAGGCATTACCTAAGTCTGTACCATTTTAGAAATCTTGTTACAAAAGTTTTCTTTCTCACTCCCTAATACTCTGCTGACCAAGCAACATTAAGCTCCTCTTCACCAGCTAAAATCCCCTGTAGCTTCAGATCAGCCTTTTAAAAGAAGTTGATATGTTACTGCTATTGTGTTATGTTAACTGGATTCCTTGGGGCAGAATTAGAAAGGAAGCTAGAGGTACCAAAAGGTGGCCAGTCACTGAACATAACAGTGCTTTAATTTTGGTTTCAAAGGCCTTGTGTAAATGAAAAAAATAAATTGTAATCTTCTAGGCAGAGGCTTTGGTGTTCTCAGACTCCCAGCTCACACAAGGGGCAATCTCAGCTTTAGACATGAAAATACTTGGGAGGGCTGTTCTTCCCTCATGGACTCTGGTGAGTACCCCTTGCCAGCTCTTGGTTTGGGGTGTTTTCCCACCTATAATAAATGTGGCAGCAGAGGTGCTGTCAGGTTGGCAGTTATATCTTACCTTTATTCTCTTTTGCAAAATACGTGTAATTCTTTCATATTGGAATTTTCACTGTAATGAAAAAAGCAAGAAAAGCAAATGATTTGTCAGAGTTGGAGCCACTGAGCAGAGTTGATACCTGACTCAGCAGATCTGACTTGGAAGAATTTGAGTGAGTGCTTTGGTTTTGGAGCACAGATTTTCTTTTTAAATTTCTACTTGAGTTTTGTGTTTTCAGCCCTGCTGTTTTGCCTAATCAGCAATAGGTTCAGTGCAGAACAATACACTTACTTTTGAAAATGCACATGTGTGACACAGTCTGGCAGGTGGCATCATGGAGGCTTTGCCTGTGCACAGCAAGTCCTGGTACAGAGTGAGATCCCTCTGGAAAGCAGCAGAGTGAGAGGCTATGAACAGCTGAGCACAGTTTGTGGCAGCTGGGTTAAAGAGCTGGTTTTTCAGGCAATAGATCATTTCAGGATTCAGGAGGATGGGATAAAGGGCCTTGACTACATCTTCCCTCTCAGGACAGAAAAAGCTGCAGATAGTCACAAGGCTGGTTTTGTCCATTTCCCAGATGTCCAATTCATCTGAGGTCAGATTCAACTCTTACCTCCTTGGAACAGGAAATCCATCGCTTCCTGCTCTGCAGAGCACCGAGAGCACTGCATGTCAGCTCTCGTTAGGCAGAAAAGGGGAAGAATGCAATTAGCCTGGTGGATAAAAGGCAGGGAAAAGTCTCTTAACTATGAAAAATCAACACTTGAGGAAGCAAACCACATGTGGAGAACAAATGCTGGAAAAAGCCCTGACAGTTTGGAACAAATGCCTTTATTACTTAAATAAACAGCAGCGTAATTTGTTGGAGTGACAGTGTGAGCTGTTCTGTGCCCTGTATCTGTAAGAAGAATTCGTTGCTAACTTGAAAGCAGATGGCTTTGTATGGCCCTGGGTGAGTTTTCTGGGAAATGTTAGTTATAGGCTGTGATACAGGAACAGAAACATCCTAATAATGCTGCAGCAGGCTAAAAGGAACATGGATAGTATAAAACAAGTACAAAATATACTGTGTCTGGATCCCATATTTCAGGTAGATTAAAAGCAGTCATGGATTCTTAATTTTTTTTTTTAAACAGTACTTGTCTTCTGGGAGAACAGACATCTCAGAGTTCATTTGGATCAAGACACAGATGCCAGTAGGCTCACGGCCAGGCACTGTTGTGAATTCTTAGGTTTGAAAAATACTTCCCTTCCTGCTTTGGAGACAAAACCCCCTTTTATTCCTTATGTTTTGATTATTCATTTTTTGAGGCAAAATGACTGCAAGTTACTTAGAAGAATTTTAATGATTTTTTTCTCTCCTTTCATATAAAGGCACGATACCAGCACATAGCAGTGAGCACTTCAGGAATGTCAGTATTTCTGTAGAGTCTTAATCAGATAAATAAAGGTGAGAGTAAAGAACATTTTGTTACCTTTTAAGATACAACTAAAACTTAAACCTCCAGTATGCCTTGTGCCTCACTCCATGCAGATCACAAGTGAGCTGATGCCTGGAGAACCATTGTTCTTGGAGCTTGTGCTTCAGTAGATCTGCTTTGTATTTTTGTTCTCTGCCATGTTGCTGTTTGTTTGGTGTGTCTGTTATTTGACTTTATCATATCACAGCTAAATTCAGCCTGTTTAGGACAGTGACAGTAATTGCAGAGCTGAGCAGGTCTCACATGGAATATACTGCATAGTACAGCTTGGCCCTGGACAATGCTGAGGTCTGCAAGAATTTCTTTGAAATCTAAGAGCTCAAGGTAGTGAAGCCTGTCCTTTTTACATGTCCTTTTTACATGGACTTTTTACTGCTGGGCAGTGAGAAGGTTTTGTCCTGCACAGGGTGCTCTGTGCCAGGCCCATGGCAAAGCACTGTTGTGGCACATGCTGTCTGTCACAGCTCCCCAGCAGCTGTTTGCCCAAGGGCCTGGTTCTCTGCAATCTGTGTGAGCTGAAGAAATAATGCCAAAGTTTAAACTGAGTCTCCAGCTTCAGTTTTTAAACCTGGAAATGTTTCTTCATGCAGGCTGCAGCCACCACTCAGACCCAGCAGCAGGGAACACGCAAGAATATGAAGACTCAAGTTTGACTGGAAATGTCTCCTGCAGCTCATTCTGTGCTGTGAGTGTTGCAGTGGAAATTCTTTGCTCTGAAAGGTCCAGAAAGCTGCAGTGAACAGAAACAGTGGCTGCTGAGTCCATGTACCATGGCAGGGCATAGCCTTTGGCTTAGTGGTGTGTCAGAACACCTTCAGATAGATTTGACCCCAACTCTGGTTTCCCTGGGAATTTGTGTGGATGATGGAAATGCAGCACTGGACCTGGAGAAGGTAGATTGTGAATCTGGGATGTGTTGATATAGGAGAGTAAGATGTGGAAGAAGTGAAAGTTTGGAGGAAAAAAAGCCTGGACAAGTAATTTGTTCAGTGTAAGGGTGTGTTACCTTTGCACGTGGGATATCTGGTGTCTGACTCTTGTGTGCCTTTGTTTCCCCACTAAAGGAGCCACAATGCCCCTCTTTTTATAATGCCCTGTACTTCCTCTGGATGCTACCTGACAGCAAATTACTATACTTCTACAGCAAAAACAAAGATAAAAATGCACTTTTGGGGAAGGGTGAATGCTGGTCACTTCCTCTCCCTTGTGGGCTGCTCTGGCATCAAAAGTGAGTGAGGTAATCCCCCTACTCCTCCTCCCTGAAAAAAACTGTGCACATTTTGTTGTAGGGACTCAGGGTACTGTAATACAGCAAGGGTAGCAGGCAAATGTGTCCTGGATCTCTGAGTCATTAGGAAAAAGCAGCCAGCTTTGTTTTGTTTTTATTTTTGTTTCAGTAAAAACATACTTCCCACTCTAACTTTTGATAGTTCCACGTGGCGCACAGGGGGATCAGTTCCAGTTGATATAAGCCTGGATGAAGAGAGGGAGGAAATAACTTAATTGCTTTAGACTTTAGTTCAGCAGGAGTGGAGAGGAAAGAATCAGTGTCCCTTCTCTGGAATTCAGCAAGAAGGTTGTGCTGTTGGTGAGGACAGATCTGCAGGTTTTGCGGAGGTACTGTATGGAGCACTGTGGGGCACTCACAAAACAGGTGCTTTATATTTAATCTAGTAACTGCTGGCAGGGACAAAAAGCTGTGTTGTTTTCTGGGGAGTATTGCTGCACTTGGAGCATACTGTTATCAACTGTATGTTCCTGTTCTTTCACCAAGAGGGGGGAATTCAGAAATGTGAAGCTTCTGGGCTGAATATCTCTGTGTGTGTGTGTGTGTGTATGTGGTGGAAAGTTCTGATATTAGTGCTGTAATGCGGGGCATAGAAGATAAAGAAGAGATTGAGTGGATGGGGTGTCACAGGAAATATGGGACTTTGCCTCTAAGCCATTTGTAGTTTCAGCCTATTGATCCCTGGTCCCCAAAGATCAGTTGATGTGTTGAAAAGGAGGGAGAGTTAAAGGGGAGGGAGATAAAATGCAGGAAAAACTGCTGATCTATCTGTTCCTAGCTAATTTGAACCAGACCCCGAGAGAATGGGAGGACATTCCTACCTGGGATTCAGATCTGGGTTGAATGCAGCTAAACTCAGAGATGTAGTAACAGTGCAGCTCCAGTGTCCTGCAGTGAAATGCGAAAGCACACACACAGTTTCTGCTTCTCTCCTGCCAATTCCTGCATGCTGGCTTTTGGCTTTGCTCACAGATCTTGCAAACTGTGTTGACAAAAGTAATGGGAGATTGTTTATTTCCCAAGTCTTTATATTCAGGCCATAGCTGCTTCCTCTTTCCTACTCACATTTTCCCATATGGTGACTTTGGAAAATTCCTCTCCGATTTCGTTGGGAAGTGCAGGAAGCTCTCACTGGTAGAGGGTTGCCTGTTACTCTCTCCAATTCTGCTGCTCACATCTGGAAAGGATCTGGCTTGGAAAGCGGAGACTCACTCTGAGCTCAGTGCATGTTACTGACATGGCATGAGCTGAGAGAGCCTGTGGGGGCAAGGGAAATGTTCTTCTCCATTCATCTGATTTCTGACAGCAAAGGTGAGTTTTTCTATTTTTTTTAAAGCTGGTTTCTCAGACAACCTGCAGCAGCAGCCTGCCTTTCAGCTGCAGCTTTTAGCAAGGATACTCTGTGTAACAAATTCAGTTAACCTGTTGATTTTGAAAAAGAATCCTCTCCTTCAGTGGATGTTTTTCCCATGTGTGTGTGTGTCCTGGGAGAATGTGTATGGAAAATAATAGGTAACAGAGATGAGATATTTTGAAAGTGATTCTGTTGTTTATTGGGGGAACTGAGAAGCATTGATTAACTCCTGAAACTTCAGTTTACCTCTTGAGACTGTGCCTTTTGTAGTACTCTCATGCTGTAAGGCATCAAAATGCAGGTACCAGTTGTGTCTAGACTCAGAAAGATGCAGCCACAGAAACCCCTGAGCTGGTTTCAGTGTTACTTCAGTCTTTGGGTAGCAGGACCTGATCCAAAGCCCACCTACAGCAAGGGAAGAGGACTGTTTCTAGTGGGTTTTGAGCTACTCCTTTAGAAGCTTTCTTAATAAGGCTTTGAATCAGGCCCATGGGAATGAGTTGAAATGGAGTGAGTTACTTTCTTTGAACTAAAATAAAATCACCACCATGCCTGGTTTTACTGCCTGCACTCCAGATGTACACAGATGTTCCTGTATCCAAAGTGTCTCACTGTGCTAGAGCAGCATTCCCTCCAAAGGCATTGCAGCAGACATGTGCATATTGATAAGGGGGTGAGATTGTCTCAAAATCTTAGTGTGCAATAGATAGAATATTTCATGTTAATTTTCGAACATATTTTCAGCAACAGAGGTGGAAAAGCCAGCATGTTGCAAATCTATAAAGTCCAAGACCAACCATGATGTAGCTGTGCTATGGGAGCAAGTGTTGATATTGCTAAGCAGAGCTGATTGACTGTATAAACAAGGTTTTCTGTCTATAGTTTCTTTGGCAAGTATCTATAAGGCTGAGCTGTTATACAGGAAAAAGACTTTCTTAGAGTTCTGAAATACTTTCTGGGTTGCAGGGCGACACTTTCTGAGATGATTTTCTCCAAGATTTCAGAAATGTTTTCTGAGATTATGTCACCAAATACTAAGGATTTTACTAATCCACTGTTGGCATGATACTCATGTGGCCAATTCTGGTCTCAGTGTTAATATCTGCCATATAAGGAAAGTTTTATAAAAGAGATGAATTTCATTATATACAGCTATTACAGATATGGAATCTGTAAAACAGTGGAGCAGGGGGAAGAGGATTCAAGCACACAATGACAAATGCTTAAAATCGTCCACCCAGCATGTTTGTAGCAAAACCAGCATCCATGCTTTGGGATGCTCTGCCCTGTAGTCCCACCTGCTCCCATTTCTTCAAGTATAAATTAGTGTTTAAAAAGATTGCTTTAGACTTTCATGACTGTGACTGAGAGCAGGATCTCTCCAACGCTTCCCAAGCACCCAAGCTCTCTGTGAGAGCTCCTGATGCAAAGCTGCAAAGAGCTGTGGATGGAGTAAATGCAGACATGCAGTTCTGACAGCTGCCAGTCTGGCTCTGTGAGGTTCTTGTTTCTGACAAAAGAAGGGATCTGGGCTAGCAGAGGTGAGGAGAGTACTTATTTCATAAGGTCATGAATCCATTGTGCCTTTTCACCTTAAAAGATCAGCCTAAGTCTTTCTCATTGCTGTCAAATCCTCCTGTGAGGAATAGCTGAGAGGATAAATAACAAGCCATAACCAGCCCTGACTGCAAAGCTTTATGTATGAAATCTGAGAAGGGCAGCAAATGGGACCGAGGGGGCTGGGTCAGGGCCAGCTGGCTGCTCCTGTAGATACTCAACTTCTGTTTGGATTATTTTAACCTGCTGCCAGAAAGATAAAAGCTGAACATTAGGCAAGTATCTTAGGTTCAGATCAGCACTGTCCAAAATCCATAGGAAGCCCGTTCTGTTTTCAGTAGCTGTGAGGTTTTGTTATTGTTCGATGCACGCGTAGCAGCCCCTCTGAGAGTCACTCTTGACCAGCCTCTATGATTAAATAACGAGAAGAGTTTCTTCCTATGCAAAACTGTGAGGAACGGTACGACAGACAACCACATTGAACTAACATTGCATAACCTCTTCCCTACATCTGCGGGATCGTCTGGTGTCCCTCAGTATGAAAAAAGCAATAAATAACTCGGGGAGTCGGGGCCTGTGCGGGGGATGCTCTACCCGGGACTCAGTGGTGGGGCAGCGCAGTCCCCAAAGTGCCTTGAGGGGACGCGAAAGCGCCCCGGGACAGTGGGAAGGCGGCGGCGGGGCTGGCCCCGGCCGGGCCGGGGTTGCGGGGTTCGCCCCGCCTGCCCCCGCGACTGCGGCTGCACCCAGGAGGGCGTCGTGGACTGCGGCGGCATCGACCTCAAGGAGTTCCCGCTGCTGCTGCCTGAGCTGACCAACCACCTCTCCCTGCAGGTAAGGGCGCCATCCATCGTCCCCCGTGCCCTCATCCCGCCCCTGAACCCCACGCCTTCCCTCAGCCCCTCCTCGGCTCCCGGCGGGAGCAGCAGGTGCAGCGGGCCCGGCTCCTGAGCCCGACGGATGCGCCTGGAATCGGCATCCTCTCCCCTCACATCCAGCGAGAGGAAAACGAGCTCCACATTCTCCCACAGCTCCATGAGAAGAATTTTTGTCCAAACCAACAATTTCTTGTTTCTCCTTTGGCCAACACAGAGCAGTTAGTAAGATTGATCATTTAGAGGTGTCTTTGAAGAAAATAGGCTAAATGACAGATAATTTTTTGGGCAGCACGGTGTGTTAGTTCAGACACAGTGAGCCAGTCCAGAGGCAGGGCCAGCCCCTGTCCCCCAGTGTCCCAGCTCTCCCTGCAGCACATAGGCTCAGCAAGGAGCAGGTGTGACTTGTGCCACCCATCACCCCGAGTGGCACTGCCTGGTGTGGGGCTGCCTGGTGCAGGGACACTGATGTCATGCCTACAGCAAATGGTCCTGCTCCAGACACCTCATGTCTTGTCATGAAAAGGACATGTAAGATGTGAGATTCCAGCCTCAGGAAGAAGAATTGGGATGTCGTGGACTGTCAGCAGGTTTCTATGCTCTGCTCTTAGTTAATTGATCCCTGTGACCAGCATTTGGGCAGGTGTCCTTTCCCTGCCATGCTCTGACACCTGACAGGCCAGAGCATGGCAGCCCTATGGCTCTGCCTCCTCAGAGCAGGGGCAGTGGTTCAGGTTTTCAGTGTCTGGCCCTTCACCAACTGCTTTTCTTTTATTGCTCCCATCTGTCAATTCTGTCCAATGGATGAAATGCGGATTTTGTTTAGAGCTTTTCAATTAGAAAAACTGCAATGTAAGCTGGCACCTTCCTCAGTGGATCTGTCCCAAGCGTGTGCTAGCCATGGCTCCTGCCTCTGCTGCCAAAAGAAAAGAAGCTTTTTGGAGCCACAGCTGTCACTTTCTGTGCACTGGCCTGGCTTCCAGCACAGCGGGTCCTTGACTGGTCCCCTGAATGCTAAAACTAGAACCATTCATTAATGGTCAGAATGTTAATGAAAATCTGAAGGCAGTCACCCCTGACAGCACAACCAGTGCAAGTGAGCCCGGTTTGACACTCCCTGCCCGTGACCAGTGGCTTTTAAATCAACCCATGGATAACAGAAGCCATAAGCTTGGAAATCCAACATGCCAACCCTGTAGCAAATGCTTTGCTGCAGCTACAAGGTTTGGCTGTGGCAGATGGATTGTGTGCCTTGCCAGGCATGATCACACTCTTTGTGTCCTACTGGTGCATAAGCTGGATATTCCTGGAGATGAGCAGAAGTCAGGCTTTCAAATGCTGCTGGATTTGGATGTTTTGGGTTTGAGATCTGAGTTTGGCTCATTGCTGAGAGAAGTCTTGACAAGGATTTGACATGGTGGGTTGACTTCCAGATTTTATTGAAGTTCACAGTCAGGGTTTACTGGGATCCTTCTTGGATTACTTTGCTGATGATTAATACTCTCCATTTTCTTAGAATAACCAAATAGAAGAAATCTTTCCAGAAGAGCTTGCTCGTCTTTATAGACTGGAAACTCTCAATTTGCAAAACAACAGGCTGACTTCAAAAGGTGAGCCACGGGGTGGACAGAGCCTGTGCCTCCAGAACACCAGCTTATGCAATGAGGCCAGTGACAGCTGATAAGGAAAGCCAGGGTGATGGATTGCTTTGGTTGGAGTGGTTTGCTGTGAGCCTCGCTCCTCTGGCCATCACACAGAGCATGGAGACACTTTATCATCCCAAACACAACACTCAGTGTGGAAGAATGCAGCCCTGCTGAAGCAGTGGGGGAGACCTGGCAGCAGCTCGTGTTCTGTGGCGTGAGATCTCCTCATCCAGGAAACTCCCTCTGGTCCCACAGGCACTTCCATGCAATGCACTGGAGAACCAGAAATGTCCACATGCTGAATGATTTCCTCCTGAATGACCTTGTTTAGTTCAGTCTAGTCAGTCAGGGCAGTTTGGTCCAGTTTTGTCCTTGTCAAATTTGGTATGAATTTATATACATATTGCAAATATTTATATGCATATATATAAATCTATAATACCTTCTCACACCATTTTGATTTTTGTAGGCAGGTTTTGCTTGCTCAGTCTTGTGCTTATTAGAGAAACTTAACAAAGGGTTAGTGAGGAAAGCAAAAGAAACAGAGGAATTGGAGTAAATAGTAAGAGAGGAGGATTTGGAATTACAAAAGATGTAATTGTTGATTTATGTGTCACCCAGTTGATCTGAATGCTCTTTTATCCTTATTGCAAAGACAGAGAACAAAATTTATTGAGAATGTGGGCCCCAAGGCACAGCAATCTTACACAGCACAGGGAAAGCTATGCTTAATATATCCAGCCTTTGACATTATTACCTTTGGGCCTTCATGTTTTCTTTCACAAGTCCTGAGTTTCCAATGTGTTTTGACAGGGGAAATAGCTTCACCTTTGACTCATGGTTATCTAAGTGTCAGGTGAAAGTGTTTCTTGCAGGCTTTCCATTGTGCCAGCAGTTGTGCTTGTGTAATCAGCAGGATGTGGAGTGACTCAGCTGAAAATTAATAATTATTGGGGGAGGATAAGCCCCGAGTTGGATCAACTCTCTGAGCTGGTTACTCTTTGGAGATCTGTATTGTGGGGAAGCAGAGCAAGAGAAGAGTTGTGACATGCAGGTACTGGGGTTACTTTGGCAATGTATCCATACATCAGGTTGATCATTAAGCAACCTCAGATTATGTCTGTGCAAGAAAAAAGATTTGCAGAATCATAAGCAAATTACAGGAGAAGGTTCTCAGATAGTGTGGTTGCTGCAAGCACTGATAATCAGCCACAGAGCAGATCTGCACAGCTCTGTACCTGACCCCTGCCAGTGGACTTGGCCACAAGCCTTGTGTGATCAGGATTTTAAATTGTCCTCCACTGCTCTTAACAAGTGTGTATTGTTTGATTTGGTTTCTGTTGTTTGTTTGCATTTTAATTAAAAAAAGAAAACAACAATAGGTCTGAATCAGATTGTTTCAGTGGCTGTAAAAGCTGTTTCAATCTCTCATGGAAGATACTGAAAGGGAAAGCTGCCCTCTCATATTTTCACTTAGAAAAGCAGTAAGGTGCTGATGTCACTGATTAGTTATTCCTGTTTTTAAGGCTTGCCAGAGGAAGCATTTGAGCATCTGGAGAATCTGAATTACCTATACCTGGCAAACAACAAGGTAAGATGCTCTGAAGCCTTTCAGAGCTCTTTTTAAACTGGGTTCTGAAAATTAAATTTTCAGGTTGTCAATTCTTTTAAAATGTATATACTACATAAGTAAAACTGTGCTAAAGTGATATTCTAATGCAGGTTCATCTAAGGTCAAAACAGTATGTGAAAAGTTTAGAGGCTACACATGCAGGTACATTTTGAACACTTGTTTATTTGTGCACCTGGTGAAAAGTTTCCCTTGTGTAGGGAGGTATAGAGAGCCCCTGGATGCAGAAATTGCCACTGTCTTCAGTAGGCTTTGGATCAGCTGCATGCAGATTTGGTTCCTGCCTGTATGGGGGCTAATGATGTGAAGTGCTGCCTTATCAGACGAGGTTGGTTGAAAATTTGTGAACAAACACATCCTGTGTTTTGTGTTTGAGCTATCAAGATCTGTAAAAAGCTATCCTGTTTTCCCTGACTCCCATTCTTACTAGGTTTGATATGGGGAGGGTACCCCCACACAGTGAAACTGTGTCAGTCATTAATTTATTGCTTTAGCTGCAGTGGTAGGAGCTGAATTTCTTCTTTTGATGGAGAAGATCCCAGGTGCTTTCCTATTATAGACCCAGGTTGGATGTCTTGACAGAAGCACATCTTTCCTGTCAAGGCTAGGAAATGAAATAGCTTCTCATATACCCTTGCATCTGGGTGGTTCCCATTATGGTTTTCTTTATCCCCAGTGATTGTCCACAAATATTTGCTACAGAAGAAACTGGGATCCACAGAAAAATATAAGTTAAAACATCAGACAGAACTTCTTTGTCTACAGAAATCCTGCCCTTCCATTCCACCCTCTGTCTCTCTCTCTGCATGTCTGTATATATATTTTATTATCCTCTTAAAATCTAGGACCATTTGATGTTCTGATTAAATACATGTGGCCACATTCAGGTTTCAGTCAGGCCAAGACACATCCAGAATCACTCCATACATTTCTGTATGGAGTGATTGAGAATAGAATCCATTCCTTAGTACAGTAACATTGTGTTCTTTTCTCTCTTTCAAGCACCATTTCCATGTAACAATCTTGGCAGTTAATGACTCCATAAAAAGGAACAAGCCAGACTGTGACTAATATTCCAGAACCTTGCACTCTGATTTTCCCTGTGTAACAAAACAAAGTGTTTGGTTTTTCTGGCTTTGCTGCAGAGAGAAAAGAATCCCAAAAGAAATTGCAAACATCAGCGAATGTCACAAGTAGTTACAGTGAGAAGTTGTGGACCCACAAAAATAACACATTTCTGTATAAATCACAAGCCAGGACAAACCAGATTGGCTTCAAACTGCATCTCCTCTGCAGCAGGAAACATTGTGGATCAAGTTACTGTGGTGTCTGGAGGAGAGCAGGGATTTGCTGGTAGTTTGCTCCTTGTTTCATGGATTATCTTAATGCTGCTTTATCTTCCATTGTGATCCCATCAGATGTAGCTAAATCATCTTTCATTAAACTGGCATAGTTGGTCAGAGAAAAGAAATGTAAGAGACTAAAAGCCTTCTGTGGCTTTTGAGTAACAATTACTTCAAGTAAGGAGCGGATGCTGTAGATCCCTTTTTAATTTTTCACCCCACTCTCATGTTTTGTATCTCTCATAAAGAGTGCCCAGTAAATCTTGTTAATGAGAGAAATTGTTCCACCAAACTATAAACCAGATACCGAGCTGTCATTATTTACTATAAGCAGGTGATTTTGGTGACAGAAGGTTTACATTTCCCCATATCCTCAAAGTGATGTGAGATTCACCCCAATCCAGTACTTCTGTTTTTATCAAAGCTTCATCCGAGCAAGAAAAATCCAAGCAATTCAAAACTAGTCATGACTTTTGTATTAACCTTCTGACTTCATTAGTTAACAGTGGAGAAACACTCTGCCATATGGAAAGGAAGGTGCAGCAATGAAGTTGAAAGAAAATTGCAGCAGGAGAAATGGCAGATTGCTTCTTGTTAGGCAATAAATTAGACAAAGCTATTCAAGTCAACTTTATTTTTGCCAACACTTAAAACAATCCAGCATGAATCCTTCAAGCAGGTAATCAGTGAAGATTAGTCTCATGACCAAGTGCTGAAATGCCAAAGCAAAGTCCTGAGCAAGTGAAAATTC
Organism: Drymodes brunneopygia; assembly: GCA_013400955.1. NCBI lineage: Eukaryota > Metazoa > Chordata > Aves > Passeriformes > Petroicidae > Drymodes > Drymodes brunneopygia. The sequence goes on from VZTZ01044192.1 coordinate 34,917, forward strand.
TTTTCAGATTAAACTTCTCTTTCTCTTTCCTCCTTCCTGTGATTCTGATGTCTCTCATTTCACATGTCTGAGCCATGCCCTTTGTTTTGTATAGAAGTTATGACCTAATTGACTGGAGAAAAGCTTTAATGTACCACCGTGTATGAAAATGATTAAGTGTTGTTTCCTGTGTCTAAATTGTCAGTATTATGTCATGGTAGAGACTTATTTCTTTCTGGGGCACTGTCAGACCTTCTTAGTCAGAGATGAGCGCTTTTATCCAGATCCCTGAAATCTTATCTCCCAGATCAGGAGGTGAGAGATTACCACCAAAGCCATGAGCAACTGCAGGAATATGCAGAATGCTTCATTCCAGTGCTCACAAACCATCTGGAAATGCTGATAGGAGTGTGATTTGTGGGAAAGATCTTCTTTGTGTTGGTGACCAATAAATATTTAAGAGGGGCTAAGGATGGAGCTGAAAATGAAAAACAGTAAATAATGTATTCATATTTTTTTTAGAAAGACTGTTTTATGAGTCCAGTAAGTTGGAAGTTCATGGATGGAGTTCATCAATTTTCACTTGACATACCAGTGGAGAGGGGTGTAGGCACCCTTTAGATAAATACATAGTTTAAGGCTTGGGTTAGGCAGTTCTCCAGTAAAGTGTCTCTTCTTTCATACTGTGTTCATATTTTAAATATTTTTGGTTTTACACTTTTATTCATGACCAACTGCAGTTTTATGGTAATAAAAGTTTGAAAAATAGGCTTTCTCATCATGTGAGTCTTGCTGTGCTTTGGTGGCTGAAAGGACCAGGTTCTGTTTCAAACAACAGAGCAGTTAGTAAGATTGAAGATTTCATGAACTTCAGGCTAGAGGGCAGATCTCTTCCATTGCCTCAGTTTCCCATCCTGATCTCAAAGAATTCAGTTATCTCCCTAGGAAAGATCCCTTTGGAGTGCCCTTAAAACACTGAGTGGTCTCATTAGCACTGCAGTGAACACCTGTAGCCAGGGTGGCTGCACCAGCTGACTGCAGTGTCTTCTCTAGTCAAGGATCATCTCTTACAGCACTGTGTTAAAAATTTGTTTTCTAAGGACTTTACCTCGACACATAAAGCTTCTGGGTTTATGCTTCCCAGAAAACTGTCCTCCATCCAGCCCAGATTGTAACCTGTATTCTTGGTTTGTAGGTGAATGACTTTGCTATTGACAGCCACTCAGTGACCCTGGCTGTTGTATTACCTGGATCTCTCCAAAACTGAGCTTTTTTTGATCATTGCTTTTCACTCCACCCATTTGTTCAGATGCAGGCATTTCTAGGGTTAGCTTTTAAAATCACTGACAAAAATAGCAATAAGAGCAATACATTCAATCCTATACCTGTTGTCAACTATAAAGTTTTGGAGACAGGGCCTTTCTGTATTTCCTGATACACCACTTGTTTTTCAAACAAACTATCGCTATACAGAAGGTCTTTGCTTTGAAATTGCATTCAATATTCCATCATTTGGCTCAGAAGTGTCCTTGTTCTTTGGGAGCCTGAATCCCCCTTGCAGGGGTCATCCTAAATGGATGCAGTGGAGCAGACGTGTGAAGTGACACTTTCCCCTCCACACTACACTTCTGTAAGAGAATAAGCAGTAGGTCACTGTGAGGGGGGTTGGAGTTTTTTGGCACAGCAGACTGAGGAATTAGGAACAATAATAAGCAAAGTGTTTGCTCTCTGAATAACAATTTCTTGATTTCTTCCACCAAAAAGAAACAGGACCCTTCCAACCAAAACAAACATTTTCATATCTTAGAGCAAAAGTCTGTCTCCTTCCTGGAGAGATTAGTGAGTGAGGACAATTTGTTTTTGTTCATGCAATCTACATTCAGTTTAATTTATCTTTGCCTGTTTAGGGGAGATAAATTTGCAAGTATTTTGCTGCTGCTCTAATACTTGACTAAAACATTTGCTGCATTTCATTGGAACTCCCCTGTATATTTCTTTTACAGCTAACAGTGGCTCCGAAATTCCTACCAAATACCTTGATCAGTGCAGATTTTGCAGCCAATTATCTCACTAAGATATATGGGCTCACATTTGGACAGAAACCAAACTTGAGGTAAGGGGCTGGGAAGTAAAACAATACTGGTGTTCTGCCACTGCTTGGATGCAGTTGGTGGGTGATAAGAAACTATCTGGCTAAACTATATTATTGCCCAGTTGTGTTTTTGGAAAGAAACTGTTTGTTATTCTCAGCATGAAAGATCAAACAAACACATTCCAAGGGCTTTTGTTAGCTGCCAGACACTTCTGCAAATATAAAATGAAATTGTCCCCATTTTATTTGTGTATCAGGAGTTGAAAAGAACAGATTTAGTGTCTCAAAATGGAGATTAGCTGTTTAGAAATCTCTAGTTTTATTATAGCCTGTCAGTTTTTAAAATTACAGTCAGGTGGAGAGTACAGTACTCAGTGCAGTATAACTCAGTTCTATGAAAGGTAAGCACTTCAGCCCCTTCAGAAGGGGTTCAGATCTGCTGCCAAAAGTTTCTGCTAGGTTCAGGCTGTGGTTTTCTCATCTGGATTGACAGCAGCACATCCATGTTAAGCTCAGAGGCACACAGAGCACCTCCTGTGAGGTGTGGGCTTTTTTAAAGGGGTTTTGAGTTACCTGCAGCATCCACACACTGCACCATCCAGACCCTGCAAAGACATCCCAAACTGCTGGGAGCAGTTTATGCAGCCAGGTTTGGCAGCAGTTAATTACAGCTGACCCAGCTACAGCCCAGTCTCGTGATGAACTGAAGAACTCTGCACTCCCACTGAATTCATTGAGAGCTGGAGCTGCTCTGCACTTCCTGGGCCTTTAGTCTCTTAGGCTCTTGGAAGCTGAAAGGGCTGAGTCACTCACAGATTTCTGGCAATATCTCATGATGATTTATACACGTTTTCTTCCTTAATCTGAGGTGCAGATGCTGCTGTGTTTGATTCCATATTAAAATTATTGACTCTTCTGAAGTGATTTTCACACTCTTCTGTACCAACACGAATTTTAATCAAAATAAGAACTAATTGATTTCCAAGATCACTCATATGAAATCCCAACACAGTTGTTTCAGTTGTTTTGTTTGCCCCCAGCAGAGTTCATGATCTCAGACTGGTTATTTGGAGAGTAAGTTTTTCAAAAAGGCAAATATTTGTGAGTTAAAAGTACAGCTGACCATGCAGGGTACACAATACATCCAGTGTAGCTCTGAACTCCCTGGAGTGTGTGACCACACAATTGTATTTCCATACTGAGCCTTTCCTTCCTTCCAGAAGGATGTTGCCAAGTTCTCTGCAACTGGTAGAGAATCTAAGAACAAGTTAAAAAAGAACACTTTGACACTTTTGCATTTTTAACCTCTCTCTACAAATTTAGCTGCCTGCTGCATCTGGGGGTAAACACAGGAAAGGAAGAGGTAATCAAAGTTACTAAAACCCTATAATTTCTTTTGTTAAAAAGAAGTCTTATGAATTCATTTAGCAGTTAAGTCAGTGGAAAGCAGGAATAACTTCACAGAGGTAAATTGCTTTGTACAGAATTGAAACCTGTGTAAGACTGAGTCAATTTTTGAAAATCTGTTTGGAGAAACTATTTGGTGAATATTGAAGGTTGAAAGTAAGAAGGGCAAAGGAAAAATAAGAAACTCTGTCTCTCGATCCCAATGGCTCATTAAAACCAAGTCTGATTAAATGTGTTGTCAGACTGAGTAAATCTGTTGCCTTTCTGTCAGTATCCCATTGTAAGTTCTAGGAGTAGGAGAGAAACTGTTTTCTGGGATATTTCCAGCCTTCATGGGAGCTGAAAGAATGGAGGGTTAAGAGATGGTCCTTTTTTATGAGACTTCCAGGCTGATTTTGCAAGCCCGAGCAGCCCAGAGTCAATTCCAAATAGAAGTTAAAACTGGGGACATCTCTGTTAAACAGAGATGAATTGTAACCTGGAGTGAGGTCCCCACACTGACATTCTGTGTTTCTAAGTACTGCACAGTCCCAGGCTTCCACTCAGTTTCTTGTAAAGAAGTTAAGGATACTTCTGAAATTTGTATTCATGTGCAGGTTTGGATTTTGAATAGACCTAAGTTTCAGAGAGTATCGGGGCTAACCATTTGGGTTTGCATCTGTATCCCTTGCTAAATTAAAGGGCACATTTTAAACACAAATCTAATTTAATCTCAAGGAAAAAAGAAAAGATTGAAATTAGGTTTTAAACTAGATTTCTCCCACTAAATAAAAACCCCAGATCTTCCTATCTGTTTAACTTCATATTTTATTTCCTTCCAATAGATCTGTGTATCTTCATAACAACAAACTTTCAGATGCTGGGTTACCTGACAATATGTTCAATGGCTCTAATAATGTGGAGATACTCATCATGTCCAGCAATTTCTTGAAGTATGTTCCAAAGAATCTCCCTCCAGCACTATATAAATTACACTTACAGGTAATGGCAACAAAGTTTTGTAATCCTTTAGGATTGTGACAAAGAACTGCATTTGTGTGGGTTTCACACCACACAGCCAAGACATCTCAGTGCACCTGGAAACATCCCCAGGCCCACTTTAAGTCTTGCCTGCTGTATTCTCAACTCTGCCCCCATGTTCTTCCTTTTTTGTCCATGAACAACAGCTGTTTTTGCAAATCACCAGAATGCTCACAGGGGGCAGAAATGCCTTTCTGTTTGTAGGGGGATGTATTGCAAATCCCTGTGTGGTTGCATTGTTGGTCTCCTCCCTGCATATAATGCTATTAATTCATATTAGAACTGGAAGTGCATCATTCCATGGCCGTGTCTCCATGACCTCCCAGTTCAGTTTGCCACTGATGCCACTTCTCCTGGCAGCCTCTTACCCACTCTGTCCTGACTTTGCTCACTGACTCATTTCACACAGGCCACTCTTTCCCAGCATCAGTGTCTGCTGCTTGCTACTGAACTGGCAATTCAGTTTGGACCAGGCATTCTCTACTGTTACAACTCCTTCAGCAATAGTGCATTAGCAGAGTTGTGCTATTCACTACTCTCCAGCATTTTTAATTCCATGTCATCTGATTCTGATAAAAACGCTTCATCATGTCTGTGCTGGAGATCTGAGCCTTAGCAATGGGAGAGCCACGGCGGTGGGGAGTCCTGGGTCCGCTTGCTCCGAGTGTTGACAGCTCCTTGGACGTGCAGAGACTGGAGTCTGTTATCAGCCCTGGACTGAGGCAGCTCTGTGCTGCCTCCCAGCTCTCTTTTCCCTTGAAGGTTTCACCAGAATTCCTGTTAAAGTCTTCTAGAGAACAGACTTCTCCAGCTTGAAAAAAAGTGACCGCAACCAGTCCAGTCCTTTAAATTGCTGGAATTTCTCTCCAAAGTATGAACTCACTTGTCCCTTGCATTTTTTTGACACTTATACATAATCATTATCTTCCAAAGGGGTCTCATACTTTGAGGATTGCACTTTGAACTTGTCTCTTTCCCTGCTGTTCCCAGCTGTGTTAAGGACAGAAGAGACAAGCACAGAAATGAGTGTTTTATTTGCAATTGCACCATTTGTCAGTAGTAACATTTACCTTGATATTTTGACTGGGGAAAAAACAGGACAATGAGAAATGAGAGGCAGTCAATAGTGGATCAAAAATATCTGACAGGTGTACTTTAGATGTGATTTTTTTTCTTTTACTATTCATTGAGACACTGAGCCAAATTTGTCTGTGTTGCTTTCTACTTCATATTAGTTGGCAAATGAATCTGATCCAGTCTATCCATCACATTATAATGTCCCCTAAATATTTTATGTCTAGGCCTTCTGAAGTTTAATTGCCTGTGTTAGCTGAACAGAACCCAAATGTTGTGTTGATTCATGCCAAATACTGTGCTTTGTGCTTCTGGTGACTCTAGAGCAACAAGCTGGAGAAGATTCCCAAAGGAGCCTTCACTGAACTTGCGGGTCTGCGGGAGCTGTATTTGCAGAATAACTACTTGTCTAATGAGGGAATGGACAATGAAACTTTCTGGTGAGACTGAGATGTGCAGTTTGTACCTCTGTGTCTGTCTGCCCCCTCTGGGACAGTTGTGCATCTACTGAACAAAGGACACTGTAAAAAGTAAAGTTATTAAAAGCTGGATGATGTTATGCATTTCACTGCTCAGTGTGAGATGCAGATGCTGCCATTCAAAAGCAAAGGTCTGGGTGAGTGATTGCAGAATAGTTTCATACAAAAGACAGAAACTGAACATCAGACTGCACCACTCCCTGCCTGCCACAGACCCAGCCACATCAGGTACTAAGTGCTTTCTGGAAAAAGCCACTTAGAGCAACACTGACAGCTACTCTATCCTTTCAAAACACTCAAAAGTGAGGTTACCTGGGACTTTCCAGTTTCTAGGACATTTCACTGAGCATTAAAGCCACACCTTCATCTTCATCAGAGCCACTTGTGTGTTTCTGTGAAGGTGGCTTGAAAGCAGCCACAGACACAGAGCTGTGCATTCTCCTGGCCCAGCTGTACCCCAGTGCAGGTGGTTGCTGGAGCAGGCAGGGATGCAATGGTGCTGCTCAAGAGCCAGATGGCTGCAAAAGCTTTCTTACCAACTGGTGCAACAGAAATAGCCTTTGGCTGTCCTAGATTTAGCCTGGTACTTAGCACTTCACAAATTTTTCTCTGCTTGCACTGAATGCTGCCCTTGTTCTACCTGAAAATCCAGACCACACAATCAGTCCTATCCGTAATTTAGTTTCATAAACTTTCCTAATCTCCAGACACAAAAATGTACCAAACTGTGCTTTCCTTTTCCATTTCCCATTCCCAGAAACCTCCCTTAGTAGTTTACTATATCTGTGTTGAGTCCACCTCCAGGTCATGTTGGATATATAATTTCTGTTAAGATATTCCCATCTTGGGGAAACCTTACAAATGGCAGCAGTAAAGTGTTTTACCCGAAGATTGTATTTATTCATTCAGAGCATGCTTGGATAGCTGGTATAGCAGTGTAGTAACCAGTAAGTAATGTCTGTAACACATTAGTTCTCATGTTTCCTGAAAACTCTCTAGTCATCTGCAATGGGTTATGCAGTGTCAAGTAGATTAAAACTCTCATTTGAACTGAGAAACTGACTTGAAATACCAGGGAATACAGGGTTCCTCAGTCCTGGCATATAATAGCATTGATCCACATCCAGTTGGTATAAGTGGCTGGTCTGAGGATTTAATTTAGCTTCAACTGAGACTGTGGAATCCAGATTCAGTAGCTTACACAAAGCAGCTCTAGCCCTGACTCACTTCCATAATACTGGAGGGTCAGGAGAAGTTCACTACTTTAGCCTAGGACACTGAGTTAGCATTTCTCCTTTTTGTAAGAGTGATGTTTCATCATCTAGAAAGCAGACTTGCCTTTCAGTTTCAGTATATACTTTCAGAGAGACAGAAATTACTCATGCTTAGGTTTTGTTTCTGTGAAACTGAGAGCTAAGCTCTGTGTTCTGGTGGTGCTCCCATGGCATATTCCTTGTAGTATTTATTAGTTGAAATTGCTCATATGTTGCTATCTGTGACTGCAGAACTGATCTCAGGCCTCAGCCCAGTGGCAGTTTGGGTGTCTGTGGACTCTGGCATGTTCTCTTGCTGGTGTGGCTGGGGAGTGGTGGCAGTGCCAAGCCCTAATCCCTAATGGCAATATGGGAGCTCCCTGTTTTGGTGTCCACATCACTCGTATCATGAGTCAGAAAAGAGCGGTCAATAGTGGGAGCTGTGCTGGGTAAAAAGGCTCTAAAGCAAAGATTGTAAAGTCTTTGAGGAAGCTGGTTATTGTTTCACCTTGCAGAATCTAAATGGAGTTTTCTTTCCTGCTTTCCCAAGGAAATTGTCTAGTCTTGAATATCTGGATTTGTCCAGCAACAACCTCTCACAAATCCCAAGTGGTTTACCTCGAAACATCGTCCTCCTCCACCTAGAGAAGAATGCAATTAAGGTGATTGACAGAGATGTCTTGACCCAAATTAAGAACCTGGAGTACCTTCTGCTCCACAATAACAAATTAAAAGCCCGAGGTATTCACCCCTTAGCCTTCCAGGGCTTAAAGAAGCTGCACACTGTCCACCTGTACAACAACATGCTGGAAAGGATCCCCAGCGGGCTGCCCCGGAGAGTGAAGACACTGATGATCCTTCACAACCAGATCTCGGAGATTAACAGGAATGACTTTGCTACCACTTACTTCCTTGAAGAGCTGAACCTGAGCTACAACAAGCTCACAAGTCCCCAGATCCATCGGGAGGCCTTCCGTAAATTGCGGCAGCTAAAGTCCCTGGATCTTTCTGGAAACAATCTCCACATGCTGCCTTTTGGCTTTCCAAAGAACTTGCAGGTTCTGAAGCTGAAGGAGAATGAGATAAGCATCATCCCAAAAGGGACTTTATCTGGGATGACAAAACTGCGGGAACTGTATTTGAGCAACAATAAACTGAAAGTAAATTCAATTTATTCAAGAGCATGGAGAGAACTCAGCAGTCTCCAGGTAGAAACATCATCTTCTCTAATTGTTTTAGATGCTGATGTCCTCGTCTGTCTGCCTAAATCAAATTATGTAGCACCAACACTAAATGTGCTTGATTCTCATGTTTTGAGGCTGCATTTTAAGTGCTACACACTCTGTTTCTAGGGTAGAAATGATGTGCTGTTGTGCCAGAGGTGGGTACCTTCCACTGCTGGCCAGTCCAGCTTTGTTTCTCAACCCTGACAGTGTCCTATATTTTCAGAAAAACATCAGTGAATGTTTAAACTGAAATTAGGCCTTTCAAATAGCGCGTCTCCCAAAAGATTTAAAATCAGCTCTGAATAGAGACAGCAGGAGGAAAGAATGCATAAACAAAAACACTCTTAATTCTCAAAGCCCCCACATCAGCTTATAGTCAGACAAGCCAAGCTGTAGGATTTAGCAGCTCAGCTGGCTAAGGCACCTGGGGAGCAGCTCGGAGGTCTGGATTCAATCACCAGTCTTCTCATTTGCTTAATTGTTGGAGAAAGTTAAACACAAACCATAAGGCAGGCAGGAACAATCACATTTGTGCTGAGCAAAATGACCTTTCAGAATTGTTACGCTGGCTGAAGGATTTGCCTGCATTTCCTTTTAGGCAACGGCCCCTTTCCTGCAGTGAAAGGTATTGCCTGTGTCCTATGGCAGCCATGGAGGGTGCATGTGGTCAGGTCACTGCTCAGGCAAAGTGTGCACATCTCAGAGCAGATCAGGGATAAGGACATGGAGCATATGTCACACTGGCCCCCAGTGGGTTCTCAGACAATCCTGATGTTAATCTATATGAACGTTTCCCTTTCTTTAGTGTCTGGGAATAACCAGTAGCTTGTTTCTCAGTTATTGTCAATCAGCAACGCAGCAACAGTGTCTGCAGAGCTGTTTGCATCAGCTGCAGATTTGGTACCTGGCTTTAATAACACCTTTTGCATTTGTTTGGCGCCTCACGGACATGTGTGTGTGAGAGTGTAAGTGTGTGCAAATATATCTAACATGCAAAGTAGTTTGGAAGGAAGATGCTGTTGAAAATTACAGATTGCTGGCATTGTTTAATAGAATGTAGGTTGTTTTATTTTCAAACAAAAATGGGTCATGAGCCCTGTTAGGCAGCTGGAGTTGCTGGTTGGAATGATGGACTTTCCTTCTCAAAGGTCCTGATTCCCAACTACTTTGTGGAACTTTTGTTCTACTGTCACTCCCTTGCAGTCGGTGTCAAGCCAGAGTAAGGTGGTGCTGGCTCAAACATTTGCCATCCCCACAGCAAACCCCACTCCCACTAAACAGGGTTCAGATAATAGCACAGACTTAAAATTCTGCAGTACTAATGGGGCATTCATGGCTGCTGCTTTTCTTTGGAACAACATTAACTCTTGTTGGTTGTTTCCAGCTGAATCTTTTTTATCATTAAGTGATAATTAACCAACTGTGCAGTTGGTTTCTGAGTTGGTGCACTGGAGTGAATTTGGCAAATAACCATCCCATAAAGACCCTGATCATGCATATACTTAGTAAATGCTTCAGTCCACACTATTTCCATGGAAATCACTGGAGACTCTGCAACTGCAGAGTGAGACATTTACATAATGGACTTGGCAGTACTGGGTTAACAGTTGGAGTCAATGACCTTAAAGCTTTTTTCCAACCTAAACAATTCGATAGTTCTTCGATGATAATTGTTTTCCAGACTGGCTTTATGTGAGGAATAAAAACACTGGAATGAGGACAATTGTTTGCAGAAGTGTGGCTTTGAGTAGTAACTAGTGAGTGTCATGTTGGTGCTATGAAAATACTACAATACAGGATAACAAAACATTTCTGTTGATCCATTCTCTTACATAAAATTAATCTGAGAAATGATGATGACCTTTAGACCTGCCGTCTTCACACATTCTCCATGTTAGAATATTTCCAGATGGTTTTATGTGTAACTGTACCTATCACCATCCTTAGCCAGTGAAGTGTTTGCAGTAGCAGATGCCAAGGAATTCTCCTGCATACCTGAAACCCAGCCTGTTTTTAATTTACTTAAAGCAGACATGGGCTAATGCCTGGGGACAGAGATACAGAAATGTTGGAACTCTAAAACAAACCAGCATGACATATCATGTGGAATCAGGATGCTCAATGGGAGTGTAAGAGAGTAGAATTGTCTTGTCCACACTTAACCTTGATGTAAAGTAGAGGTAGATTAAATTAGTTTATTATATAATAAATACAACTTCAAACTTAAATCTCTTTCTGGATTGTTTCTAGTATTTAAATTCAGTTATTTGACCCCTTGTTGTCTCTTTTTTTGCAGTCACTAGACATGGCTGGAAACCAGCTGACATCAATCCCACTAGGCCTGCCAGAATCTCTGGAGTATCTGTATCTCCAGAACAACAAGATCACAACAGTTTCAGAGAATGCTTTTGAATCCACACCCAAAATAAAGGGGATTTACCTCAGGTAAGGTAAAGTTTCCACTTCAACACACGAAGTTTTTGTCTTCTTCATCCACTTTATAATTGCTTATTTTTAGAAAGTATTTAAAATCCTTACTTTCTGAACAAGCATCTTTGATTTATAGTAATATATGATAAAACTAGATTCATCTGCTCAGAAACTACATGGATACCCATGACAAGTTCTTTTCAGAGAGCTTGTCTTTTCTATGCTTATTAGAATGGATTTGGCATGCCAGTAATTCTGGGCAATTAATGTTTAACATGATGTCATATTCCAATATTCAGCTGTGAGCCAAAAGTTTACAGTCCCCTTGTAGAAGTACAGCTTTGCCTGTGTCTGTTGGCCCTGGATTTTGACAAAATCCCCCTCCAGTGAGGTGTGTGTGACTAATCTTGGAGTCGTGTGCATTCCCTTGACAGCTTTGTCTGAAACAAGTGACAAGTTACAACTCTGACATTTACGTAACTCAGTTTAGGGGCTTTGCTGGGTTTTTTGCCACTCTGTCAGTTGGATGAGGACTTTGTTTTTATAGATGACAGATACTGACCTTTATTTACATGTAATGTAAACTCACAGTAACAACTGATTTAAGCAGAGATTTATACCACAAGAAGTGAATCTGTTCCCATAATGTTTTCTGTTTTAATCTGATGGAATATTATTGAAAATATTAATTAGAAGTCATTTATGAATCCCTACAGAATATTTGATTAAGCTGATCCAATGGATCTGTTCAAAAAGCCTAGGCTGCACAAGACTTAATATGATGTTATTTTGTCTATATGCACCTAAACTACCCCAGAGTTCTGAATAGTTCTGGAGCATACCTTCATGGATGAATGATTCCATACCAAGCAAATAAAATTACAAAGTCTGGTGTAGATTAGAGCAGTCTGTCTATTCAGCTGCTCACATTTATGAGATTTTAGTGAATGCTTGGATGGGAACCAGAAACCACATACCACATTCTATATTTCTATATAAAGAGAAAAGGAATTTGCAAAACAGTTTCGTTAACATATTCAGGAGGCAACTCCACCCAAGCTCAGTCGTATTTTTAATGAGAGGCCATTAATCACTGCAGTGCTGTGAAACAGTAATATACATATGGAATATTACACAGAATACAATTTTAAGCATGTCGAAGTGTAACAGACTAGTATATGTGACAGGTTCTTAAAGTGCAGATTAGTTTATTTGTATTTCTGGAAATGCAAATAACGCCCGAAAAATTATGGCTTTGTTTCTAAAGGGATACTGGTTTTGAGTTTTGTAGGTGAAGAATTAAACTGTCAAGGAATGACACAGAATGTTATGAGAATGTTGTACTTTAAGATGTGGGCTATGAAGCAGATGTCTTTCCTCTCTGGGAAGGAGAGAATTTGTGGGGGAGGAATTCCAATATTATAATTTTTTTTCTTCTCCCTCATCCAGAGGAGTCAGCACTTCTAGAGTGCTGTTGTAAGTCAGTGTAAACTTAGAGTCACTTGGGTCAGTGTAAAGTTAGAGTAGCTGCAGAATGGTTTCCTCTTAGTCTCCTCATTCCTGTGTTATATACAAAAATGGGTTTATTTTAACAGGTGTGCCTTTTTGTTTGTTTAAGGTTTAATAAGATTGCAGTTGGAGCACTGAAGGAAAGTACCTTCCAAAACCTGAAGCACTTACAGGTACTGGATATCGAAGGGAACCTTGAATTCAGCAACAGTTCAAAGAATAAGGATGACTCAGAAGAGGAAATGGAAGATGAGGAAGAGGAAGAGGAAGAAGAAATGAGATAAAATGTGAACTCACACAATCCCATCACGTGGGAGGTAACAACTGTAGTTGAGTTAAATCAAGGCCCCAGTTCTCAGACTCTTGTATAAATAATTCCAATTTACACACGTGATTGAAGTATAACAAGTGAGTGTCTGAACCCTGAACTTAAAGGCTTCCGCTGAAGCATGATGGGGAATCACAAATCAAAAAGGGTTGAAAATACATTCTTTTGTAAAATGAAAGAGCATCTCTCTGTTTTATCAGAGCCAATGGACTGTTCTTGTTGGCTTCTGTTTATAGCCACAGCAGACACAATAGTTAAAGATGCAGGTCCTTGTTTATTAATTCTGATAACAAAAAATGCAAAGGTATTTCATGATACTTTTAGGCAATAACTTCGAAAGGAAGACAAAGAACAAACTGTGAAGCTTGCTGATGCAGAAGACATGAGCTGAAAATAGATTAAAAAATTAGACAAATTAAAGTAAGATTAGACTCATTGGTGTCTGTTAAATGTGTCATTATAATTACGAACTGTGTCAAGCAATATTTAAATCACTGACCACTTGGAGGGGGGAGATAATGCTCTACTTAGTGTATTTCTGACAGAAAGAATAGTGTCTCTACTTGAATCTCTTTTCAACTGCAGAAGAAAAGTTGAAATATCTTCAATGATATTTGAAGAATATGCATTTTTTCATAAGAATAGTGATCTACTTACTGCATCTCTTAAGCATCTTCTGTTCAAAGATCATGAGGTTCAGGACTTCTCTTTGCTTCTGGAGATCTAAACTCTTAAGAGTGGGGAAAAAAATTGTTTTTTCCCTAATAAGCATTTTGTCACAGAGAATGACACAAGGAATTGCTAGGAATAGTGCTAATAAGCTTAAAAGATGATGGGGCTTGAAGAGGGCAGAAGGTACTTGGAAGTCAAACATTAGCCCTCCTGGCTGGGCTACATGGAAACTTTATTAAACAAGAAATAATTTATATCTACAGACTTAGAGTACATTCAAAATCAATGCATCTCTGGTTGAGTTTGGGGCACATGTGACACGTCAACAGGTACTATGTTTGTCTTATTCTGAATTCTGTATTCCATTATGTAACTTTTTTTTTTTATGTTTTGCAGGAAAACATATGGAAAAATACATATATGTCTATGTGCATATATCTATATAGATATACAGAGAACACTTAGCAAAACGTGCAATGAATTACACAGAAACTGTCGTGGCACTGGGCCAGGCTCATGGAAGACTCTGTGTTTCAGTGCCTTATTCAGGGAGAGACCCTGAATGCCTTTCCAAAGCTTCCAAATCATCTTATACAAGACCCAGGATCATAAGGGATTGCTCTGGAACTCACAAAAGCTGGCTTTTGTTGCTTCTGTTTCTCTTCCCTCACTGTTTCCATCTGTAATAACAATATGGGACTGTTTTGAACACAGGCCTTCAAATGCCATTTTTGTCGCTGCATTTTAAGTGAACCATGTTTATGCCTCTGTTCTTTTCCTCCACCCAAAAGAAGCTGTTGTTGGCCAGGGTAGATGGATGTTTGCAGTAGTTTCATGTGCAGAGCAGTGTCTGAGGCATTTTGGTCATCAAGCAGCAGTAATAATTCTAGATGCAATTACTTCTCTGTTATAACAATGTGTATATTTGGATGAGAAAAACAAAATAAGGCTGGATCCCGAAATATTTTATCTCTACTGCCAAAGCCTGCAGTATATTCCTGTTTTAGAAAGGTTTTAAGATAAAACAATTTCTCTTGTGAATATATATATATAAATATATATATAAAAATCTGTACGTCTGCCTTCCAGAGCTTTGATAAAGTTTCTGTCTTGCTGTTGTTTGCCTGTGGGGCAGTTGGGTGAATGTCACCAACGGTGTGAGCAGAGGATGGAGTGACAGGATGAAGTTTAATGGATGTGGTAGAATTTTCCACAATGTATCTCATTCACACTGAGAGTCAGGAGTGACACTAATGATGTAGAAGAGATTAGTGAGCGTGGGCTGTCTTAGGAGAAAACTATTACGTGTTAAAAGAAATTAGTTTAGTTCAAGTCTGGAGACAATGCCTGCTGTCGTGCTCCCTTAAAGCCTCCCCTATTTTATGATTCTGAGTGCTCTCTGCTCCTGTTGGAATCATAGAAAATAAGGAAACCAAGGAAAAGAAGACCTACAGAAGTACAAGTTTCTTTGTTGGTTCTAATGTCCTTCATCTGAGGCAGCTAATCTGCTTGATGAAATGTTTTTTTTCTTTTGAGGATTTTTGATCGAACACGTGTTGTTTTGCAAACTGCATTCCAGGATTTACTTGGAAACACAGTTGGCTTTATTTTTTACCAGCTGTTTTCCTGCTGGAGATGTAGTTCCACACTCTTCCTTTGGTTTCCCATAGCACATGACAGTAATTTCAAGCTGTTGTTCCCTACCTTAGACAATTCAACACAATCATTAATCATAGAAGGAAAGATTGCTTCCTGAAAAAGTAAAAGCTTGGCCTTCAAAATTGCAAAACCCACACATTTTTGAATATCAGCTATGCAGCTGAGCAATAAAGTATCATTCCAACTGACTGCTGGGATAGATTTCTATGTAAAATGTCTGCAGAATGTAGCTCAAGTCAATTAGCTATCTCCAGCAAACACCAGTGGAAGTTCTGCCAGTCTTCTGTGAAAAAGACCAATTTATTAAACACTGAACAAGAATATGCAGATCTTCACAGTTTTATGGAGAACTGTTCTATTGTCTTTAAACTTCTGTCCCTTGGACTACAATTCTATGAAAAGTCAGGTGCCCCAGACTTCTTTGAATCACTTGAGAGTCTGATGCAGGGGTGAAAGTTCATTTTAGCACCTGTGGAATCAGGCCCAAAATCTCAGGATGATATGTACACTGTCAAGCTTTTGAGCAAGCAGCAGCCTTTGCCAAAGGAGACCCACCTTCAGTTTAAGGTGCATTTAGTATAGACCAGGTAAAGTTAGGAAATCCTTATCCAAGTTTGTTTCAACACAGCTGCACACTGAATCTGTCCTTTAAATGGGACAGTGTTTCCCAGCAGCAACACCCCCCCACAAAACAACACCACTGTTACCCAGTAAAAGCCTCAAAAGCTCCAATATTCTTTGATTGTTCTGTCAGGTTGGGGAGGGAGAAGCACAGGCCTTATCCCTCACTTACCTGGTATCATCAGCACCTATGACATTGGACATAATACTGTCAGACCAAAATGGTAGTTTATTTCTTTCTTTTAAAGGAGTAAGACAAAGGAGTAAGGAGAAGTAAGGGGGATGTTGAGGAATAATCAGAAGTCTACAGGACTAAACCCACATATTTTTTTGACTGTGGGTGGTACCCATAATCCAACAGTCCAATCGAGATCTTGTATGGAGCAGGACCCAGGAACAGGATCTAGTTTTATTATTTCCTTTAGTGAAAATGGGAGTTGGGAAGTTGGCCTTTTCTTAGGCCACAAAGAAGCAACACAACACTGCTTTCATGTAACTTTCTTCCAGTAATTTGCTTGGATTTGGAAAAGAGAAGAATAGAAGGGTTTTAAAGTTGAGATAGATGTATGAATAGTGAAAACTTGTAAGTCTAAAATGTTCAGTTGGCAATTTTATCCCTAAATATGTATTTGCACATGCTTGGTATTGCTGTGTGGTCTGTATGCACACTGAGGTCTGGGTTTATTTGCTGATTTTCTTTTAAAAGCCATGTTTCCTCATTACAGAGGATACTGCACAAAATGGGGGGAAATGGGATTTTTCTGAGCTAGGATTTTTCACAGCGACAGGAGTACAAATGCAGGTCGAGAGCCATAAAGAATTAACCAAAAAGTAGCTCGTGGAAAATGAGCTTTTATTTCAGGCGGTGGGCCCGTAGCCCACCTGTGTCTGCAATGTGGATGGGCCGTTCTACAGCCGTTCTCCCCTCATCCAATTCCTCCAGGGACCCTCGCCCCATGGCCATCCCCTCACAACGACTCGCCCAGCGCTTGCTCCTGCCCACTGCCACCTCCTGCCCCACACCGCCCTGCTCCACATACCCCCATGGCTCGTTCCTTGGGGGTTTCTGGGGGAAAAGGCCTGCGAGTGCTGCATCTTCCCCAGAGGCTTCACCTCCCCGCATGGAGTTCTGCCCTTTGCCTCCCCGGCGTGCTGTGAGGGGTCAGCGGGATGCGGGGAGCCTGTTCCCCTCTGCTCCCCACACTCACACAGCTGCAGGCTCCTCCTGACCCAGACGGCACGGAGCTCCCACAGGGAGCGGAGCGGGCGCCATCCCGCCGGCCGTGAGGGGAGCAGCGGCCGCGGCCATGGCGGCCCCTCCGCGGGGAGGGAGGCGGCACAAGGCCGAGGCTTTCCCGATGCCAAGGTGGTGCCCTGTGATTCCTTCTGCAAGGAGCACCACGATTGCCATGTCCCCAGCCTCAGCTGGCAGCAGGGGTGAGCTCCGGGAGGGCCATGTGGAACGGAGGGAGGCAGGATGAGGGGCGGAACCGAGGCCTCTGTGTTGTGGTGGGGAGGGTCCTGCCCTGCCTCGAGGGCATCCCATGCCTTGCCGTGGTGTTGGTGTCTAAATGTTCTGTTTAATGAAAAAGAAGTGCTTTACGCAGTATGTAGATACTCTTCTGAGGAAAAATTATTTTTAAACTAATTTTATTTAGTAAAGATGGGACAAGACTATTTACAAGAGTGTGTAGTGACTGGACAAGGTGGAACATGTTCAAATGGAAAGAGAGTAGAATTAGATTACATATGAGGAAAAAATTCTTTATTGTGAGGGTAGTGAGGCGCTGGCACAGGTTGCCCAGAGAAGCTGTGGCTGTCCCATCCTTGGAGGTGTGCAAGGTGAGTTGGATGGGGCTTGGAGCAACCTGGGATAGTGGAACGTGTTCCTGCTCATGGCAAGGAATTGGAACTAGATGATCTTCAAGGTCCCCTTACAACCCAAAGATTCTATGATTCTATGAAAAAAAGGAAAATCTCCAAAGAAAAACTGGATGAAATTTGAAGGGGGATGTGGTGGGGCAGAGGGAGGCTGCCAAGGCCTCCCTTGGGGGAGCAGTGACAGCTCCTGAGGAAGTGACTGCAGATCTGGCAGGGGGACAGTGTCCCTGGCAGTGGGACAGTGTTCGTGGCTGTGGGGCAATGTCCCTGGCTGTGGAGCAGGGTCCCTGGCAGCGGGACAGGGTCCCTGGCCGTGGGACAGTGTCTCTGGGACAGGGTCCCTGCGGGGCTGCTCCCCGGGGCTGGCAGCTGCCCCCTCGCCGTGGGCTCTGGGCCAGGCAGCCCTGCCGGTGCGAAGAGCTGCTGCATCTGCTCAACAGAAGAATCGCTGCTTTGGGGACTTGGAGATTATTTGTCTTACCTCTCATAAATCCTGCAGGACTGTACTTTAAAAGGGCAGCTGGGGAAAGAATCTTCCAACTCCTGCAGGTGCTGAAGAGCTGGGCTGGCAGGGCTGCTCCTGAGGCATCTGTGGCCAAACCCCCTCCTCCTCTTCTGCTACTATGCAAGACAGATACAGGGGACTTTTCCTGAGCAGGAGTGAGGCTGAGGACCTGCATTAGCAAAGTGAATGAGAATGGGAAGTATCCTCTTTCCTGGGACCCCACTGCCATTTCTTCTGCTCCCCAGTGGTCCACACAGAGCAGGGAGGTGGGAGGGGTCTGACCAAAACGTCATTATTGTTCTCTCTTGACAGTGTTTCCTGATGGTAAATAAGAGTTCAATTTATGATGCAACTAACTTCTCACCATGCTGACTGAGCCCACTAACATTTTTGCAAATTTTGCTTAAAAAAACCTAAGCAGATTTATTCATATTTAATAAGAATAAAGATATATTTTAGAAATAGTATTTTTGATGGGTAGCAGTCTCTTGAAAAGCTTCTATGATATAGTCCAATATCCTGTTAATTGATCTCACTCTACAGTGTAATGTTGGTGAGTCTTGATTCCTGCGTTTGGGTGTAGTTATCCTAAACACTTAAACATCTATAGAGTCTTATATAATATGAGCTTAGTTTTGGTTTTTTTCAAAGTATTTCCTTCTCTAATGGGATTAATTTATGGAGGTCATTGTAATTGGTTTATTATGTTGCTAATACAAGAACAGTGAGTAAATTCCCTAAAGAACTCGATTGCCTTTGGTGAGGAAAATATTGGTGTGCCCTGTGGCTGTGATTCATCCTGCTATTGTGAAGCCAGCCAGCTGTGAGATATATGTGCAGGCACTGGATGATAAATGTGTTCTAATAATCCAGTATACAAAGTATTTCCATAAAAATTCTTCAGTAGTGTCCAAGGACATTAAAAACTCCATCAGTAAAGTCCTTCTTTAAATGGTTTTGAATCAGGCAGAGACTGTTTTAATGCACAGTTGTACAGGCTATCTCAAGTTTTCCCCATCATAGTTCCAGAATCTGTTTTTAGCATATGATTATGATACTGCTGAGAATGTTGCTTCTGATAAAAACTTGTATTGATTTTCAGTATTTTCTACTCCAGTTGCATACAAGAAATTAATGAGACTCATTTTGTTAGTTGGGATATAATTGTGTTCTTGTTGACAGTCATCACAGGAATTAGCCTTAAAAAGATCTTGAGATACATCTTGTATGCAGGATCAAAATTATCTTTGATCACCTACAAAAAATTCTAGATGTCTTCCCTTCTTCCTGGTGGACCTCTGTTTTAGGTCTGTGTATTGCAAATGCAGCAGTGGAATAAAACTCAAAGCACTTCCCTAGTGTGCTGAAGAGAATTGAGTTGCTGTACCCTGAGGCACCCTCACCATGCACTTGAATGATTTGACACTCGGAGACTCATTTTGGTGGTTCCTGCTCTTTCTGCGAAGGAGATAGGAAGAACCAAAGTGAATTTCCCAATGCCAAACCAGCAGAAACAACCAAAATGGATCTTCCAGGTTGTCCTCACCTGTGGGATGAACTAAATGGGATGCACATCATCTCTTAATACCTTTTGTGAAATTTACTCTGGAGAGCTATGCAGAAAGTGCACTGTGGAGCTGTACATCAGCCCTGTGCTCAGCACCAGTGAGGAAACCTCAGCTGTGAAGGAGCTGTGGAAACTCTCCCAATTGCAGAGCTCTTCAACTTCCTTTCAAAACTCCCTGCTAGAGCTAGATCCAGCCACAATGCTGGACTGACACCCTCCTGTCCATCCCGATTCCTCCCTCCCCAGGTACGTGGTTAGGAAGGATTCATGTCAGAGAAATTCCTTTATTTAAAAAAGTGGGTGATTTATTCTAAAACGAAGATTATACTGATTAACCATCAATATAGACTACCCAAATCTCTGCACTTTATTTTCAGGAAAACTCATTAAAGAAATATGAAAGTATTTAAATGGAAAAGAAGAAGGGTTGAAAATGTTCAGTTTGACTTAGTTCTCTATACTTTCCACATGTTTTTAATAGCTTAGTGGTAAAACCCAATAAAACCACTAGAAGCAATGAAATCATAATGAAACATCTCAAGGTCAGTCTCGTTTTTCTTTTGGTTTTGCCATTTAGCCCATGCAGTATTTGTAGCAGATGTAATATGAGATATCTGTGAACATAAAACACTTCTTGTTTTGCTTCTCCAGCTTTTTCCATCTTATTAAAATACTTTTTTTTTGGGGGGGGGTGAATGGTGGGCTGGAGATATCAGATCCTTTTTAGGAAAGTTCAAAAGGAACTATTAACTACGGTGAGTTTCATGTGGTGGGTCAAAGCCTGCTTTCAGCTGGTGTGGTGTGCAGAAACACAGAAGCACACATTTAATTCCTAAATGAAATGCAGATACCTCTTTGTGATGAAAGATGGCTGATTTTAAAACAACAGATGTAGAACTCTCTGTACCTTGCAGAACAAAACCTCCGGAGATGGAACCTGAAAAGCACATCTGTGACCTACTTGAGCACATCCCAGTAGAATTCTCAGCGGAATGGGAAATCTAGAGTTTTGTAATGATTTAATTGCAAACTCTTTGCTTGTTCTTGTGCTGGATTGAGTGCTCTGTGCTGGTTTGGAAGGACAGACAGCTGTGAAGGGAGTCACAGATGCCTGTGGGTACCTCAGACTTGCCTTTAGTGGCCATGTGGGGACAGGAGCTTTGTGAGGAGAGGGTGCCTTGCTCCCTCCCTTCATCTCCAGCTGTTGGTACCATCTCATTGTGGAGCCAGCAGGGAAAGAAGGTTTGATTCTACTGCAGAAGAAGTGATTGAACATTTTCCCTCTTCACCTGCAGTACTCCCCATCTTGTCTTTCTGAAGCTTTCTGTACTCGTTCCCCAAAATACCACTCTCTCAATAACAGACTGCTATGATTTTACTTTGACAGCCTGTAAAATTTCTAAAATACCCTGTGACACAAATCTGCCAAAGTCTCAGCTGTGCCAAATCCATTCCCATATATCTCTTCTAGACAACAGAGATGCAACTGTTGCTACTTTATAAATGATGGCATCTGAGATTCTGTCGCTTGAAATGGAAGCCTGGCAATTCCTGTAACTATTGTGAGTAGTGCTTCCAGAGAGACAGAAGTGGCTAATCCAAGGTAATCATGAGTCCCCTTTACTGCATTACATAACTGTCTCAGTCTTCAGCTCATTTATCCTTACCGTCCATCACCCTGTTGATTTAGAAAGGACCTTTTCTCTGTTTACAGATGGGAAGCAAACCCTGCATTCTTGTGGTCACTTGACCATGAGATCACATGGGAAGTCTGAGTGAATAACGAACCTGACCTTAAGTAGTGACCACCCTTCCTGTTCTATTGATCTCACCCATTTGGGGCTTTGTGGGACAAACCCTCTTTTAAATTCCAGGAATATCAATCAGTATGCTCCAGTGTAGTTAGTGAGGAATGTAATTTTGAGTGTCTCTCATCTCTGTTGTGAGTGAAATCATGGACTAAACAGAGAACTTTAATACATGTGTTTCATTTTCAGCTCAGCCCTTAGTGAATGCGTTCATTAAATTTGTCTGTTCTGGGAGAACAAACAATGCAGCAAAGTCAAATATTTATTATTGCAAAGAGCTGTGCTCTCCCCCTGCCAGGCAGACAACAGTAGCATCCATGTAGAAAGACCTGTATTGCTTTCTCTCTTCCCTGTACTTAGTCCTCAGCTGGGGGACTGTGATCTCAGCCAGCTTAGTGCCTGCAGGGGAAAGCCAATGATTGTTCATTGCCTCTGAGTCTGTAGTGACAGAGCTGCTCTTGCTGGAAAAACACACCTGGGTGCTCAGCAGAGGCAGACATGGGAGTGCTTAGCATTAGCAAGATCAAAGGCAGCCTGAGCTTTCCACATTCACTTCATTTCCCAGGTTACACATTTTGCTTGCACACATCAACCACCTTCTGCTAATAGTTACCTCATTTTTATGGAAAGCACAGAAAGGACTGAGGTAATTTCCAAGACTATCCATCTGGCTTGAAGATGAAGCTTTCTGTCTGCTTTGAAAGTATTACAAATCAGTTTGCTGTTGTTAAAAAGGGACCAAAATTAATGTTAGTTGTAGAATTGAAAGCGAGACCTCATCAAATGGAAGTGTTACAGAGTTCATGTATTTTCTAAGTGCTTTAGAATTGCTGGTATAGGAGGGTGGGCATCTCCAATTTAATGTTTTACTGTATAGATCATCCTATCTGGTCTGTATAGATAATCTTATTTGTATGTTAGGATTCATATTTAAGTGGCACAAACAAACTTAGCAGCAATTAAATCATTTAAGTGGAATCAGTTAAGACTAACAGAGCATATTGAGTAACTGTGTTAGTTCCATAAGCTTCTGTATTTGGGTTGGCAGCTGAAAGTTCTTTTGAGTTAGTAGGATGTGTAAGTGCTCTGTGTCTCTCTCTCTCTCAGTTCTAATTGTTGCACAGGGATTTATTACAGCAATTCAACACTGCAGAGCTTCCTTGGCATTGGCAAAATCCTCAAGAACCTGTTTTAATACATCTCTAATGATGTTTTATGCCACAACAATCTGCAGCAGCTTCTTTCCTCTCAGTAGCATCATCAGAGCAAAGGAGTTGCAAATTAACAAGCATAAAACCACTGCCTCTGATAAGTGTGTGCTAATTTGGGCCATTTCCCAAATTCTTTCTTCTATAGCTGTATACAACGCACCACCCTCCTTAATTATCTTCTTTCCCTCCTCAAGATTCTTCCCCAGTGTGCCTTTAGAATACTGGAGTTGGCTACATTCCCTTTCTGTTTAGCAGGGGGAGGCAACTTCAAAATAGGATTGAATGTTGCCAGTTAAGAAATATGTTCTCTCCACATATGCTTGAAATTATACCATGCAAACTGTTGTAATAAGTGATTGACTGGTCAATTGATTGATTTTTTTAATATAAAGTTTTTGAAATTGTAAAGGTCACATGTTTGTTTTTATGCTCTGAAAGTAGGAGAAACATATTTACCAACACAAAGCTTGCACTCTAACTTGATAATCAACAGCTTTGTTATTTTTGTTGGAAGGAAGTGTGATTATAACTGGAAAATGTGAACAGATTCATGCATACAAATATGTTATGGAACCTACTGCTAGTCTAATTGCACTGTACATCAAGCTGACACACATGAGACACAGCAAATAGCTAAATGGAGGAAAACTTACACAGAAATTATCATAATGTCAGTGTTCACCTCTACCCAGCTAACAGTGGTGTCTTGTGTTCAGTACAGAATGACTGCAGTAGCAGTCAAGTGCTCCAATCAAGGTCACAATACACTGAGCAACATGTATTTCCCAGAACCAAGACCCAAAGTGCCTTAGGCCTCTAGTTACCAGCATTGCATACCACAAATGAAAAAGGCCAGGTGAGAAACAGGACCATTGCCTCCCTTCCATCTGAATGGGAGGCACAGATTGATGTAAAACCAAAGTTTTAAAGATTCAAACACCTCAATGTAAAAACCATAATGCATTTCCAATTTGCAATGCAGAACTGGGCACTCTTTGAATAGGGTTTGAATGCAGAAAGCTGATTTTAAACTGGCCTGTTGAGTCCATAAAAATATGGCATCACACATGAGACTCCCACATTACCTACACATGAGAACATAATGGGCAAAACTGTGGTTTTCTTTGTTGTGTAGGACTTGAGCAACACAACTGACTGCTGGTCTTTAGTGCGTTACCTCATTTGAAGTTCTCCTTGTAGAAGCTGCTTAAGCACCAGAGTTGACTTAGACCTCTTGAGCCATGACTGCACCAAAGAGAGTCACACCAAGTAAACCGTCTCAGACAAGGGGCAAAAGGATTTGCACTTCATAGTTAGCCAAAGGTTGTAGGTGACTGGGGAAGGAAGGTGATGGTAAAGCTGGGAGCACTTTCTGCTTGGCACAGTGGCATGGTGTGTGGGCAGACTCTCCAAAACCACTTAGTCTGGAACTACTTGTTCCAAATCTTGGATCCACTTGTCCTCTTTCTTCATCATTTTTATCTCCGCAAAGTGATTGTAAACTGGTGGATGACTGGCAGGATTATACTATCACTTCATATAGCTGTAATTGACTGGGTGAAGTTGAACCTTTTGGTTGTGTTTTCTTTGAGGGCACAGTTGGCATGCAAAGGCCCTGCCCTGTCCACGTGCCCTTACCCTGCTTCATCCCTGGCTGCTTGATCTTGTCCCTGCGTCACCCCTTCACTTGTGTTGACACAACTGTCTGTTGGAGCTATGCTAAAAACATATGTGAACTGGTTTGAATTAAAAGTACTTCTCATCTGGTTCTTTGTCTGGCCTCATAAATAACTGGGTCTGTATAGCTGGGAGAGGAGTGGAGGCAGTGCAGGCAGGAATGGACAGCTGGGGAAGGATGAGGGGACCTCCTGGAGCTGCCAGTGCTGCTGAGATGAAAAAGTATCAGATGTTGTGTTTGTCAGTCAGTGCTTCTGCCCATTCAGAGAGGCACAGAGCAGCCTCAGCTCTCTCCAGTCACTCATTCTAATGACACTCTGCAGAGCAGGTCCTTTACAGGAGTTGTTCTGGAGCAAATTGCTCTGAATCATTTCAGTTCTTCTCTATTCTTTGTGTTCTGTATTTGTTGTTTTCACTCTAGAGTCAGATCAGGAAAATAGTTACCAACTGTACATATTTTCAAATTAATACATAATTTCTGAGGAACTACAGACAAAGAAGACCTATGCGTGTTCTTTCTGGCTTTACTATTTGATAATTAAACTACCTGTACTACAGTGCTCTGTAATTAATGCATCACATAAGAAATAGTCTGGACAGGAGCCCTTAAAGAAGAGGTGAACATGTACATCCCAGGAAAACCACTAACCATGAATGAATGATACACTGAATCTGCAATGAACTAATGCATGAAGCACTTTTGCTTCTGGTTAATGCAGAAATTGTCCTTTTTGACTGGGTTATTTTTTCCTACAGATGAGAAGAGCATATTAGAATACCAGGCACATGGTATCTCAAGCTGCTATCCCACAAGTAGCTAAATGTAATATGTCAAGTGTATTGGTATGAGCTGGTATGTAATCTCTGGATCAAATCCCAACTTTTCAAAAGGTCTCCTCACTTCCACTCTCTATTTAGCAGAGGCATAAGAAGACACTAACAGTAGAAGTGCACAGACAGCTTGTTTTTAAATGGCAGGTTTATTAAAAATGTTCTCTATCACAAACATTGGAAACATATGCAGCAGATTTTACTGTAAGTGAAAGATTCAGTAGACAGTGGAAAGGGAGTAACTGTCAACTGAATTATGAGAAATAATGGGGCAGTTTCCACAGCAAACTCCTCACAAAACCCCATTATAACCCAGCATCCTTGGGTTCCAGTTTGTGCTCAGTCTGCCCTTCCGACACAGCACATGGTTCATGAGCTGGAGCTTTGAGTTTATACATATTTACAGTAGAACAACCTATAGGTTACAGGAGAGGACACCTTAGCACCAGTGCTTATGGATTAGGGCTCTCATCACCTCTGCCACTGCATGTGATGGAACTGACTTTTCTGAAGAGTTAGGTTAAAAAAAGGTTAATAAATCTGGCACTTGGAAGGCAAACTGTGCTCTGCAGTGACCTAGGAATTTGTGTTAAGTATCACACTTGGCTGCCTGACTCTGAAGGCTGCCCATCACAATTACCTTAATGCCCTTTCTTGCACAAATGCATGCTTCCCCTCTGCTTGCATTGTTATTTAGGAATAGATGTAACCCCTTGAGATCAGGAAATCAGTGTGATTTTCTTACGGCTGTTCTAAAGCTAAGCACAAACTCTGTATTTAGTGAATATTAGACAAAATTAGTATCTTTAGCAGTTTTGCTGAAACATTTTCACATAGCAAAAATTCTACAGTGTTCATAATTATTGAGATTCACAAAAAAAAGGCTTTGGTTAGAAAATCAAAAAGGGTTAAATAAAAAAAAGCTTTTAAAAAAAGAAGCCAAAGGATTGTCAAATACTATATTGAAGTCAGTGAGTGCAGAATAAAACAGTAGTAGTCCGTTAGTTAATTTTTCCGTAGTAAAATCTTCCACCTAAAGAAGCCCATGTCTCTTGCAAGCTGTGTGCCTTTCTTGACATTCACAGCTGGTCTCCTTAGCTCCAGTACAAGCAGGGTGGCGATAATTCCACGTTTTCCTGTTCAAGGCAAAGAGTCCTTCTTCCAGCTGTGAGGTAGAGATTGGGTATCAGTTCACTGGGGTGTGAGATACCTCTGAGTGTAGCAGTCACACATTTGTTTCTAGTTCATTTATTTCAATAGTGCAGTGGTCTTTACTGTTGGATTTCTTAGTGTGATTCTCCACTGGAGTTTCTTCTTGCTCCACTTGTACGGGTATATGGTGCTGCAACCCTTTCACTGTTTCTGGTCCATGAGTTTCATTCATGGTCTTCACACAGCCATTTCTCTGGTAAGCCACAATCTGATGGACGTTAATAGGCTTAGTTTCACAGATCAATGGCACCTATGTGAAAAGCATTAAGATCTGGAATACTGCCACTCATTGCTGTATACAACAGGAAGGGAATTTCTACTTGGAAAGACTGTGGGCTGCTTTATATTCACCAGGATTATCTAGAGCCTCCATAGACTTCCAGAAGCTGTTTCTCATATACACTAAGGCATCTTTGCACCATCTGCATGAAGTGAAGGAGTCTATGTAAAAACGCAAATTCTGTCACAACTCTGATTTAACTTACACTCATGGTAACAGCTGTTTGCCATGGGTAAAGTGATGTAAGTAGGGTAAATAGAGACCAGAATTCCAGGACTCACTTCAAAAGGTACAGACTCTCAGTGTGCTGAGCTCTGTGCAGTGCTTGCTCTTGGGTTCAATTAAGTAGACCAATAAACCATTTGTTGTTGCCTTCTGCCTTTCTTCTAACCCAATAAACTAACACCTGTCTCTTCAGTTTGCTCTGTTTTGAAAGAAATAAAGGGGATTTTATTAACTGATTCATAAGTTAAATATTGAAGTGTTCTTTAAATCAAACCAGATTCTGATGGGGAAAGTAAGACGTAAATACTGGCAGAGAAAAGAGGTGGGCTTGCAGCTGAGAAAATATGGCCTTTGGGTATACATTACTAACTGCACAAATTCTGCAGCCAAAATGTATGGCAGACTAGCAGTATATTTTAATACTGTTACAGAGCATGATTCAAAGAAAAATCTCATCACAGATGACTAAATAATCCCTCAGGAGGGATTTTGTATTACTGAAACATCTTTTCTTAAGTTCTGGCTGAGTTCTAAATACAGCAGTGAAATGTCAGGAGGCCTGTGTTATGCAGGAGCTCAGCCTACGCTTCTGGCCTTGTAATGGATGATCTACCTAACCCATAGGTTGTATTTTAGGGGTTTTATAGGTAGCTGCATGTGTGGCTCCTGTAGTCAGGCCTAATCCTGTCATCAGTAATTACTGCAGGTGCTAAGGACCTCAGAGGACACTGCCTGTTGTTCTACGTACAGCTTGAAAGAGCAGGAATTTTAAATGAATGTTGCAGGAATGCATGAGACCAGAAAGACTGTGGAATGAAAGAAATAATTATAGAAACAAAACTTAGTGTATGCACAGAAATTAAACATGCCTTGTGAAAAGTAGTCCTGATAAAGAAACATTCCTGCATGAACTATTCTGTCTTTGTGGAAGAAAGGTCATGAGAGTCTGCCGTGAGCTAAAATGGTTGGAGATTAGCACCTCCAAATCTGATGGGATCATGGAATTAGGAATCTCCTTGGTCAAGGATTGAAGGAAGGACAGGGGGAGTTCCTGTTACAAGAAAGACTGAATGCTGCATGCCAGAGAGCAAGGAGAACATGCAAAGGAGTGGAAGGAGGCAGGGGCAGAATACAGAGGTTTGTGCTGTATGAAATAAGATACAGAGGATGAAAAACAAAGGTGTAAGGAAGGATTTATATTAAAAGTAGAAGGCATGAAGATGTCTGAGAATGAAGTCTAGAATGGAGTCATGTGCTTGTGCTGCTCTGGAAAAAATTATTGCAAGGGTGGCTTCAAATTATACTTACTCAGGGGCTTGCAATGCCCAGGGTAGTTGCTTTCGATGTGAGCTCATTGATTATGCATACACACACTCATAGATACCTTTACCTCCCCCTACACGCAGGTAGTCAGTGACATTTGTCACCCTGCTCTGTTGCTGGTCACACTTCTGGAAGGACAAATTACTGGCCAGACAGGACCTGGGTGCTGAGTGTAGGACTCACAGTCCCAGCATCTCGTGCATTTGCAGGACAGCACAGCTGCTTCTGCTCCCATCCCCAGTGTGCCAGACACAGCTGCCTGGCAAGCTCTGAACCTGAGTGCCTTTCCTCATGACCTCATGGAAAAAGATCCCTCCACCCCATGTGCTAAGCAGCACATTGCCCATTTCTGTCCTCTCTCTGAAACACCTTTTATAAACTGGAGGAACCAAATGTGGGAGCTGGCAGGTTCTTTACCACAATACAGCACACCCTGGCACACCCTGGCACACAACGTGGTTACCTCATCACCATCCTTGATAAACTCCTTCCGGCAGATGTGGGCCATGATCCCAGCAGCCAGTGCGTCCCCCAGGACATTGATCATTGTTCTAAACCTGTCTCTGGAAAATGAAACAGTCGTGGTAAGTTGTTGGCTCTTTGGGTAAATTCCTGTGACTCTATCAGCTGTAATTATGGCTGAAGGCCAGTTTTGCTGGTTTATGAGTTAAAATGTTTTGAATTGTTAAGAAGTTTGGTATTAGGCATCCATTAGTTTTTGAGCAGCTCAGGTGGGTTTTCCAGCCTTTTCTGAGCTTGGTGGGCTGTGCTGCCACACACATTATTGTGCAACTGAGCTAAGTGGAGCAGCTGTGTCCCCCTAGAGAGGCAAGCTGATTCAGCACTGAAAAGGTGGAACAGCACATCACACCTGAATTTCTGTCCCAGTTTATATGCTAAGGTCTAGCAATATGGCCTGTACGAGTCCCTTATATTAGTGATCATGGTACCAATCTCAGCAACCTAAGTGCTACTTAAGAAGGTTATTGTATTGGTAGAATGAGCAGGATACAATGAAAATAATTCAGAAGATTGCTACATAACTACATTCACAAACCAAGCAGCCACTGACAATATTTTAATAAAGTTAATTCTTGTAAAACCTTTGGCTCTTATGCTGGCTATGCAGTAGCTCTTGAAGACTCTTCATTTTCAGTTACCTCTTCCAATTTAAATTTGTATGCTTGACAGTATTTTGTATTTATATAGTTCAACTGTTTTTCATTTATTCACTTATGGAATTTCTTCCCTGTTTACACCTTCTACCCACTGTCTAAAAAATAAATCTATTAAAATAGAGAAACTGTAAACAGACAAAAGTAACTGTCTGTCAAAGACAAGTGTTACACTTGAATCATCCTGGAGCCTATTAGTTAAAATTGATGAGATTTCAAATAGATTATATAGCTTCTAAGTCTGAAATATATCACCTCTTTTCCAAGAAAAACATATATATCTGAAAACTGTCATATTAGTAACTTATTTTATAAACGTAGGTTATAAAATGGAGGTTCAGAAATCTCCAGATGTTTGGCTTATTAAAGTCAGTGACGGTCCAATATCAACACTGTCCAGATTTCTGATTCTATATCTTAATATAGAAAAGAATTGAAACTCTGTGCTGATTTTTTCCCCCGATATTTTAGGCAGGTATTCCATGCATATGAATGCTTATGCAGTTGCCTGCTTAATTATCATGAAAGTTCATGCATGAGAGCATATTTGTGTGTGGGGTTACCCAAACGGTTCGTGTAACTGCAAGTAACTTCAGCAATAATATTCCACAGCCTACACCTAAACGTGGTTGCTGACTCCAGGACCCAGTCCTACACTTGTTTGCTCAATCCATTTTTTTAGTTCCTGCTGTTCTGATTTGGGGTTTTGCCTTGAAGAAAATTTCCACAAGAACATGTTAAACAGGGAAAAAAAGCAGTTACAGCACATACCAATGAAAGTTCCTGTTACACACTGACTTTTTTCCTTGCTTGATTATCAAATAGTGATTCTTGGAAAGACATTCAGTGTTGTGAATTTTGGATTGTGCAATAAGTCAGCTGTGGTAGAGAAGTTGTATGAACAGAACTCAAGAGTTTGCACTCCCTTTTGAGCTCTAATCAGCATCTTTTCTAAAGACAGGATTTTTCCAAGGAAACAGTGCTCCACACTGAAACTCGTAAGAAAAGGGACTGTCTGGCACATTGTTTGGCCAGTTGTGTTCCATGTTCAGAGTGTTCGGAGCAGTCTGCACTATGCATGAGGAGAACCACAGCACACACCACTGACATTTCTCCACTGAGAGGCCACCCTGCTGCTGGTGGCGTTTCTCTCACTGCAAACATGAGTCATGTGTTGCAGTGATATTTGAACTGTAGATGATATTATTAAAGATGCAAAACTTTTACCTTGTGTTTAATAAATGAGCTGGGAAACATTTTGAATTTCTTCTTTATGTTTCTAAGCATTAGCTAAAGGTATGAAGGTCACAAACGTGTTATGGCTACCTGAGAGAGTTGTAACACCTGCAGTGCATTGTAATGGGTATTTCACTCTCATGAGACCATCTAACCAGCCTTCTTTAAGCATTCTTCATACTCCAGTACTTCCAAAACTAATACTGGAAATATTCATCGTGTCAACCATGTTGACACTTCGCATCTGCAGGCTCTTGAAACCACCAAGTGCCAAAATACAGAAATACACTTTTTGTTTGAAAGGTCGTCTGCAAAAGACAGAAAATTGAGTCTATTCCTTACTCATTTTTTAATACCATCTGGAACTATAGCCTGAAAAGTTTTTTCTCTGTTGTTTGAAAAGTTGTGTAAGACAAAAAGAAGAATAATTCCCATGTACACTGGAAGGCTTACTGGAAAAACAATAAAATATTGGTGTTGCAAGAGCTGGGCGAAAACTGAGCAATATAGAGGGAAAAGGCTTTTGTAATATAGTCTTAAAATATTCATACAACACAAGATTTATGACTCCTATTAATGCTAATGCTAATGCTAATAATAATAATATTCTATTACACTGAACAGGAAATATTTTTTCTCACAATTCTTTGCCCAAAAAAATAGGTGGCTAAAAGTTGAATAAAATAGGATATATAACAATGGAGTTGTAACACATTTTAACCCAGAACCTTGATGTAATGAAACTCCCTGTATTAAAAGAGATATATTTTATATAGCTTAAATAAAAGTAATTTTGACATTTCCTTGTGTATGCATATGCTAGTTACACAGTTGATTGACATGCTAATAAGCTAGGGACCAGTATTTTGTGATTCATCATCCTAGACTATTCAAAATTGATTCATCAGCATTTACATAAAAGTTGAGAGTTCAAATAAACCATTCCTTATGAGTTTTTAAAGTGACTCTTCTCATGGGTGACACATATCTCTTTCATCCCGAGTATGTTAAGTTTCAGTCCCTGCCTGTGCTGTTAAATCCTCCATGATTAGGGATGCAGCAAAGTGCCCTCTCTACAGAACAGCTACACTTGCAAAACTGGGGGCTGCAAGCAACTGCTGCCTATTTAGCACTGAAATCAGAGAGCATAGAATTGCATCAGGATCCGTGGAGAAAGGAAGACATTATTGGTGCCAACACTCAGGCTGACTGTGCTGGGGTTGCAGTAGCAGCAGCCATAGGCATCACTGTGCTCTCTTGGCTCTTGTGGGCACAGGGGTGCCAGTGGTGGCAGTGGTACTTGGTGGCTTTAGCAGTGGCTCAGGCCTCTTGCTTCACTACACTGAGATGATGGCCCTGAAATGTCAGTGGGCTGATAAGCAGAGTGCAGGCAAACCATGTTTCCTAGGGATGTTGGCCCCTTATCCTTGTCCAAGACAAGGTACCAGAGTTGCACCTTAAGCACATTTGTCTGGCCCAGCTTTCAAACTCGTCTTGAAGATCATCATCCAGCCCCGCTAGGTGCAGCCACTTCTATTGCCTGACTGTCCTTCTAGATAAAAGTAGTTCTTAGGGTTTTTTGGGATCTAACTTGAGGTAGGTACTTGGTTCTACTTCTTCATCCTCCCTCCCTGTGAATGTGAAGATTGATCAATGTCCTCTTCTGGACAATCTTACCTATGTAAAAAACTGCTGTGGTGACCTTTTCAGCTCTGGTTTTAGAAAAAACGGACTCCACTTCCTCAGCCTTTCCATGCAAGACATATTTCCAAGACTCATCTAGTCATTTGTCTGTCTTTTTCAATATAACGTCCACATCAGGAGAGTTTTTAATTGGCGCCCATATTAACACAATTTCAAATTATATAATCACTTCCTATGCCTTTTATAGAGATCTCTGTATTACTGTATCCCTGGAGACCATTTGCCTTTTTAGCAAAGTTGTCACCATGCAAACCTCCAGAGCTTTGTGTTACTTACAGTGCCCAGTCGACGGCAATAATCAACGTGATGTCGTCTGTTGGGAGCCCCACTGAGGTGAGAACAATGACCATTGTCACCAGGCCAGCTTGTGGGATGCCTGCAGCACCTATGCTGGCAGCTGTTGCTGTGATACTTTAACAAAGAAAGGAAGGAATAAACTTTACTTTCTGGAAGAAACCACACCATATTTCTAAACCACGCTCTCACACAAGCCACTGCATGGAGGTGCCACTGTTTTGTGGACAGAATCCAGGCGAGACAGTGAGAACAGGCCAAACTGTCAGGCCAAGGCTAAATTCTCACCCTCAGCCTTTGCAGCCTTGGCTCTGGTGGGGACAGTTCTGCTCTCTCTCAGGACCAAAGGTGCAGGGCAGAGGGGCCTGCTGTGCTGTGGCCTTCTCTAAGCTAGGCCAGCGTCTCATGGGTCACAGCAGCACCCAACACTGTGTGCCAGGAGTCTGCCAGCCCCACTCACTGCTGTTCTCCTGGCAGCTGAGCTCCCAGCACACACCTCTGGATCACCATGTGCCAGGCAAATCCATGGCTGGCCCTGCCTGCGGCCTTTACTGTCAATCCATCTCAAGGGTTAGGCCAAGGGTAAAGAGGCTGGGCCAGGGGTGAAGCTCTTCCACAGCACATGGCTTTGCATACTTGGATCTAAATATGAAGCAAGCATGAATGTGACTGTACATCTTCAGTTCCTGGAAAGTATTTTTACTTGACCTTCATACCATTTTTTCAGCAAGGCAAGCAGAAATGAATGGGAGACCAGGGCAAGAGTAGACCTGGCAGGTTTAACATTTTTTTCATAATATTATTTTTAATGGAGGGATATAATTCCTTTTTCCAGGGGCAAAAGTGACTGGATATATTCATTTCCACCCAACTAGTCACTCCCAAGAGCTAGGCCATCCAGCAGAAAGACAAAAAACAAATGCTGACAGTTGTAAAAGGATGACAAAAAGCATTTACACTGATAATCCTCTGCATTCATCAGTCAAGAATGTCAGAGCTTTTGGCAAGCAGTTAAGTCTCATTAACCTACTATGGAAAATGAGGATAACAGTATTCACCCATATGGAAACTGAAACACAGGGATATCCAGTCCCTTGCTTACAGCTGTGCAATGTACCAGTACAGCAGCAGCAGCATGTCTAACTAGAGCCCTTTTCTGCAATAAAAAAATACATTAGCATGTGGGTATGATGGGGAAGGGGAAAGACGCAAAGCTACATTTTGCAAAATTATGTAGCATCCTAATAACATTGTAATAGAGCATAGATAGGAAGGGACAGAAGCTCAGCAGCTGAGTAAGAGATAACTATAATGAGCATTAAAAGGCTCTCCAGTTATGCTATGAACTGGCTGTCTGATCAGGACTGCTTCTGCCTCTTAAATCAGGCCACAAAGTCTCAGGACTTAATTGGGAGCAGAACCAGGAATGTTTAACTAAGATTTTACAAGCAAGCTCATCTGCTATTCCATTCCATCTTTACTGTAATGTAGATTTTTTTCTGTAAGATGCTCAGTTGATGGAAATAGGATCTTTACTCTCTTTCTCTGCTACATCAATGTTTGCATTGATAGAAACTGTCGACCTGGATTTTACAAACTATGAGACTGATTATTTGTGTAACAATTTTTCCCCTCTGGCAAAAATATCCTGGCATTCAGAATTATATGCATTTTAAATCTCCAGGTCCTAAAGTATCAAGATTTGGGGTAGGTTTGGCCAATAGAATACAGTAAGAATTTGGATTATATTATTGATGGTACTGTGTCTGCCATGATTTCCTGTTTAGCTTCCTCATTTATGAGTCCTTTTATTTTTCTTATTTTCTTGGATTTTTTCCAATCTTTACTTGTATTTTCATTCTACTGTTTTACTTCAGTCTGGTCCTTATGTACTAGCACTTAATATGGGGGGTAAAAATAAAGAGATAAAAGAGACTTCTGCTAAGGAAAATCTAGAGCTCACATTCTTTCCATTTACTATCACTGTTCTCCTCCTTCATTTTAAAAATTACTGTTCTTTACTTCAAAGTGTGTGTAATGTCTGCTCGTGCTCTGGGCCATATTTTAGGCATCACATGCTAAAAAAATCTTGAAATTCCAAATCACAAAAGACTGAATTTTAGCACAGGCTCATTCCAAGGCTTTTCAAGGAGTACAAGCCTGAAGCAAGAGCTCATATGGGCACAATTTATTTCTTCTTTTTGTAGTCCAACCAGGTCTTGCCAGAAGCCCATTAGCAAACCTCAGCTGTCATCTGGGGTGAATTTCAGGACTCTTCTTGTCATGAAGGTTTTCAGGTCCAGCAGAAGATGGGCAAGGCCCAGCAGTGTCAACGGGGCAGTGGTGAGGTCAGTGGGTGGGTAGTTAAGCAGATCTCAAATATATTGCACAAAGCTCTGACTATGAGGAATGTTTTTCTAATCATTTGTTCCCTGCTGGAAACCTGCAGGTTTCAGTCCCTGAGGAATTCTTTGGCAGTCACTGGAGTTATTCTGGCAGTAATTGTTCAGCTGGATCTCCCAGTCTTTTGGATCCATTACAGACCTTTCAAGGTTGGAGTACACAGCTATAACACTCTCTACCCACTGAGAGCATGGTTGTTTATGAAGCTTTCTGCTTTAACAAGCAGCAGAGAAGACAATTAAAAAACATGTGAGTGATCTGACATCTTCATGAAAACCTGCCCTGATAGTAGCATCTGTCCTCCTTCCCTCTTCCCCTAATCCTGCAAGAGCTTCCCGGCACACACCATTCCCTGTTACTTGATATAAGACTTCCAGATTTGCAACTTCTTAACCTTTTCCTTTCACTTGAAGACACCAATCAGACTTCAAGTTGAAAACAATTGTGAAGTTTAAAATAGTATTTCAAACACCAATAATAATAAAATGTTCCAATTCTAGAAGTGATCAATGGGTTGCCTAAAAGCAAAAATTAGACAGTTATCCTCAAACAGAAGCACATTTCCTGGTGTTCCCATGCATCTATTGAACAGGACCAGTGCAATTTCTCTTTGAGCAGTCGCTGATCTCTGCATTAGTTGGGAGCAACCCTTCTGTGAGGGATGCAGCCTTTGATAACAGCAAAGATGAGTTTTGTTCTGAACACTGCTACACACAACCATTGTGCCTCAGACTCAACAGGACGATGACCCTGATGGGTCCCTTCCCACTCAGCACATTCCATGACTCTATGCAGACAAACAAACCCCAGCATGTGGAATTGGTGGTTTGTACCTTATGGTGATGATCTGCCCGAAGTCCAGCTCGTAGTTGTTCACTTGGGCGATGAAGATGGCGGCCACGGCCTCGTACAGCGCCGTGCCGTCCATGTTGATGGTGGCTCCCACGGGCAGCACGAACCGCGCGATCCTCCTGTCCACGTGGTTGTTCTCCAGCAAGCACTTGAAAGTGATAGGCAGAGTGGCTGAGCTGCACAACAGCACAGAAGCACACACTGGGTTATTTTGGTTTCTGGGGAATGAAGGAATTGAAGCAAACCTTGTCCTAGCAGGGGAAGTTTCACACAAGCATCTGAGCTCTGAGCTCCTTGCTCTGCAATGACTCATTTGCCAGGTAACTCACTCCTTTGCTTGATGGAGGATAAAGACATTTAACGCATATAAATGCTGGAGCTAGTGCTAATTTTGCTCCCCAAAGTCAGAAATATTTTTCTCTCTTTCCCTGTTTCAGAAGCAAAGGGACAGAAATCCCACAGAGGCAGTTTTGAACACTCAAATGCATTCCATGTGCAGTTTATTACTAAAATCTCTGCAAACTGTTGTACACTCATGGTTCATAAAAATGTTTCCTTCCAGGCCGACCTCATATGTAAATAATTTTTTATTTCTGCAAGGGGTTAGACAATGATCTTATCAACAGCAGCCTGAAAATAAAAGTTGCAGACAAAACGTCTGTATTTAGGAATATAAAATCCCTTTTTTCTCCCTGGGATAGATCTGCCCATGTCCCTTGTGTGATCATATAACAACCACAAAATTGCAGGTCATATAATAATGTGTACATATGTAAATGAGATGTATGTGTGTAGAATATAATGGAATAGTGTAAGACCATTTGACACATATTTATTTTAAATTGAGTTTGATCCCTTCAAAACTCTAAGTCATGGCTTCATACCCTAAAAATTATTTCTGATTTTTTTTTGTTGACTGAGACAATTAACAATATAGTATATGGTTATATATTTTCTCATTTTTAATAAGAGGCACACATTTTTAAATACTAATACACTGCAATAAGTTTCTTTGTATGTTTTACCAGCTTTTTGGTAGCATTCTGCATTTCATCAAGTGGTCACATTCACTGATATGTCATGAGTAATGAAACTGCATTCAAGTGAGTGAGGCACATCATTTTATGGCACTTCAGTTTGTATGGAAAATACATAACACCACTGAAGAAAATACACTAATTGCGAAATATTTTCTTTGTTATTATACCAATTTTAATACACTGCTCAGTCTCTGAGACTATTTAAATAGATGCAATATATTGCAAACTCCTTCAAAATTATTCCAAAGTTGCGTCTTAAAAAAGATAGTTACAGGAGAAATATTGGTATGGTGACACTGTGGTTTTCAGTGTCCTGTTCTCATGTGATTTACATGCCCTGAGACAGGAAATCCTGGTGTCTTTCCCCTGGTTTGGCAGTTCAGATTACTCTGTCACCGTGTGTTGTGACTCTCACATCACAATGTGGCTCCAATACCTAAATCTTCTGATGACCATTAGCTGTTCTTAATTGAAGATAAGACATTGGATCTTCAAATTCTTTCTCAGTTTTTGCAAATGTCCCATAAAAGCACAGAGGGATTCCAGAAATGCTGAAATCACAACCCCATGTTTGCAAGAATGCCTAAGCAAAATGTTTCCATGAGGAGGAGTTGTCATTTTGTATTTGTGCAAGCTGTTGTTCGAGGAAAGTGTTTGGAAAGGAAAGTAACTTCCTGCAATGGAAACACAAAAGAAAAAAGGCAAGGCTATGTTTTCAGAAAAATATCTCTGTTTTCTATAACTTTATGAAATCTGACTGCTGAATGATTTACTACAAACTGGCAGTCACTGCCTGAAAATCCAGACCAAAGTCTTTCTCTAAGTATGGAAATATGCTGGAAAGGCAAGAAAGCAATAGAAATCTGATTACCTCCTGTAACTGGGGTATAATAAACTTCTTAATTCAGGCAGTCCTAGAATTTAATCAATTTTTAATTTGAAAAACAAACACAGCAAAGCATAACCCCATAATCCCCAAGCTGCTCATGAGATGTCATTTCTCTCATGGGCATGCCAGTCATTTTTCACACAGTCATTTGTGAATGACTGAAATTCTCTGCCTCTTGTTTACCATAAAATGTTCATAAAAGAAGAGGCTGTGGCTCACAAATAATGTAGAACTGAAAGTCCTGGGAATAGCTGCACTAGGAGCAGACTCAGCAGCATTTCTAGATGTTCTGACTAGAGGCTTGGCCAAGAAAAAATTATTTAACTTATTATTCGTTGTCTCCCTTTTCTGCAGCTACTCAGTTGTGGAGAGTTACTTGTTTTTAAAGACAGTCTTCCCTCAGACATTTGACTTTTCTGTAACAAAACCCTGTCTAATTTCTTTGGGTGGAAATGAGGACAAAAAGGTGACCTTATAAGTCCTTCCCACCTTGCCCACACTTACATACCAGAATATTAGACCTAAGAGTCTGTCTGTTCTGAGGGCAGAGAGCTGAGCTGTCAAACGTGCAAATTTTAACTGATTGACATGTTCCAGTTTGTTGAGATGTGAAAAATATTGGGCAAACCAATCTCATAATACCAGTGGCACAACCAGCAAAATCTGTATCTATTTGTGGTGTTGTAAACAGATTTTGTGACTCTGTGTTTGCAAGAATTTAACTTTTAAACTTGTGCACTATCTCTCAGAGTCAGGTGTGTCTTTCATTTGAATTTTATGCTGATTGAAGTAAAATTACTGGGGCACATAACAACACATTGGATTTGTTGTTTGTTAAATATTACAATAATAAAGAAAATGGTCAGAATGTAAGTGCAGTGATGATGAAAAACATGCAAGATATTGAAAGCAAGGAAGTTTCCAGTTCATGGATTCTTGTACTTTCTTAGACAGTCAACTACTACATTGTCTCACTCAAATTTATGACACTGTATCGTAGAGTTAGTAGGGTGTCTGCCCCATGAACTCACTGCTGGTATTTAATTTATGATCTAGACGTAGTCTTCTCAATTTACACTAAAATTGCCTTTATGTACTTTCTGTATTTCTCCTTGCACAATCAGTTCTTGCAACACATTATGTTAAAAATCAGCTTTGTCCTCTCTCAGCCTGGATTGACCCAATCAGGCTTTTTAACCTCTCACTTACAAGATTGCTGCTTTACATCCCTGATTACCCTTTCAGCACCTGTTTCATATAAATGAACTTGTCCTGAATACAGCTGAAAAAAGTTATGTGGAACATCCTAGAAGAGGTTGTCCAGTGATGTTTCATTTTTACTCATAATGTATCATCTGGCACACACCAGAAAAATATGTGTCTTGTTTAAGTCTTTGGCTATTGGTGACTCTCAGGAGGCAAAGGGGAAAAACAAGGCTCCTACTGTAATTTTGGAGGAATATTAATATATAATTTCAATATTTAAAGAAAATCAAATAATTTGTCTGGTTTGTTTCTCTAGTTAAACTAGATGAAGTTTGTTTTTTTGAAAGCTACTTTTATCTAGTGTTTAACAGTGGAGCAGTAACATTAAAGCCTGACATTTAATATTTATTAGAAGAAAAAAATACTTTAAAGCACTGATCTTAATCTGTTAAGTCTTTTAAAAACTGACCCAAAGCTTTTAGCTGACAGGTATCTTCTCCCTGCATTAACTCTAGCAATTAAAAATACATTTTCAGAGTCTTATCTCAATTTTAGGATAGAATGCTGCAGCTGCAGAGACCGAGCATAAGCTAATGCTGGCCCAGGCCAAGCTCTTAGTAGTGAGAGCCACAAAGACAGCCAGTCACTGTGGAAGAGCAGCTGTTCAGCCTGCTCTGTTTATCTTATCATTCAAATGCATTTTGATATTTGCTCCAAAAAATCAGCAAACTGATCTCATCTCCCCTTTCTAAATCTGCCTTTAATTTACACTGTGCAATAGCCAAGATCTTAGTGTTTCATAAGCAGCAAAACCCTTGAAAAACTCATGGTTTATAATTTGTCTTCAGAGAAGATGAAAATTGCTTCTTTTGATGGGATGTACCACTGAAAAGATGCTGCTTTAATTCATTAATGATATGGAAAGATGACCTAGAAAAACAAAATTCCCCCTTGCCATTGAAATGAGGAAAGCTTAAATCAAGAAAAATTTTGCCTGCAGGGCAAATTCTGCTTTTTCAGTGTGGTAAGAGGTGACAAGATCAGGGGCAGTGTGGGGGGAAGAAAGCAGAGTCAGAAATCCCCAGCTGTGCAGCCTGGACACCCCAGAGCAGAGCGGGCAGAGGCAGCACATGCTGTGTACCCCTCAGTGATGCAGGAAAGAGGAGCTGTGCACATTTATTTGTGTCCTAAAGGATGCACCAAAGGAAAAAGATCTGCTTATCTGTCCCTGCCTCTCCACTGATATTGGCGCAAACCAAAAGATTGCTGCAGTTGGGATTTCTGGAGAAGTATAAGAGGACTGAGAATGGGGTGCAGAACCTTTCACTAGAGGGAAATGAGCAGAAATAATGTTGAGATTCAGTAAAATCCTTGCCATCAGATGGCTGCTTAGTGGCTTTCAGGTTCCCCTGGGTTACATTCTTGGGTTTTGTAAATGGTATTGTTTGTGCTTCTTATATTTTGATCTTTAGCTCTAAAAACAAGCTTTCCACAGGTACAGACTGTCTGCAATGAGTATCAGCACACTGACCCCCAGTTTTCTTTCTATCTTTAGATGTAGACCTGAACCAACACAGAAACATTTCCAAGAAAGACATCAGTATTCTTAAAATCAACTCTTTGTTCTCTGGGATGATCTGAAAATCCAATACCCACGTGACAAGTGTTATATAATGCCCCTGTGGCAAGTCTTATTTAACCAAATACAGATGTGCTGTCAGGAGAGGCAGCTCTCCTGTCCAGCCCTGGTTATTTGTGCATGTTCTTTTGGCAGCAGCTCAGTTATGTGCAGTATCCATTCCTTTCACTGTAATGAAGGTGAAAAGTTCAGTTATCTCTAGACGAGACACTGCTATTTGAGCAGAAAAACATTGGAAATCATGTTGGGCCTGCGTTGGATTTGCAAAATATACACACTCTCAAGGAGGGACAAACAGCTAAACCCAAAAATGTCCAAGACCCAAATCCGTATGTTCAGGGCCTTTTCCTCAGTACTCATCTTAACTTTGGTGGTACTTTAGCTTCTGTCCATAAAGATACTAAATCTGGTAGCAAGTCCTGCTGGTGATTCTGGTACAGACTGAGCTGCCAGCTGGTGCCAGAGCTCTGTTCCCAAACTATTCCCTCTCTGGGCCTATGAAGAATTATTCCTTGCACAGCTGAAGGGAGAAAGTGCTGTCTCAAAGCACCTGATATCCCCAGAGGCAGAGTCTTATCTGGGAGTCAGAGCCCAGGAGAGTCAAAGTCAGCACAGGTTTAAGAGAAAGCTGAATTCCCTGTGTATTCCCCACTCTCACATCAGCCTGGGGTAAGGAAATGGGGCTGGAGAAAACCTCAAGTAAAAATTGGTTTCCCTTAAATAGGCTCAGCAGAGACAGACACCTCTCTCATTAGTTTCCAGACCAGTAAGGAACTCCTAAGCTGGTGATGAAACCAAAGTGCAATGCTGAGGCATAATATGAAAAATTAAGAAAAGTAATGATTTTGAAATGGTGAAATATCTGCTGATCTTGCAAGTCTCTATTAAACCTCCCTTGTTAAAGGCATCTATACTCATGAAAAAGTTGGATTTTTTTTTCTAAAAAGAGAAATACTCAGATTTTTAGTAAAAGCTATCTCTTCCTAGAAAAAAAAAAAAGAGAATGAAAGGAATGGCACAGATTACAAAACCAAGTTGTCAGCAATAGAGTTGTTCAGGAAGAGCATTCCTAGAGAAGCAGGGCAGATAGTCAAGTGTGTCAAATGTGAGCCTGATGTTCCTTTTTCAACATTAACATCTTTGAGTGCAAAATTCTCATCTTACTTGAGTCTGGGGCTGTGGTGACATCTCAAGCTACCAAGTTTTTACGTTCTCATAAAAAAGCTTTCCTTAATTGTTTAAATGTAATTAGAGTTTAAACACCATCCACCATGTAATTTTTCTTGCTTTTGTATTTCTCAGTATGCTGCTCTTTATAGGTCATTTTGGAGCAAACTATTATAAATGAAAACACCTCGTAAAATGCCACAGTGGAAATGCAGTACCTTCTGTACTGAAATAATAATTCCCTCCTCCCCTTTCTTCTAATCCTCTCCGTTCCTTCAGCCACAGGTGCCATGAAACTGTGTTGTCATATTGGCTACACAGAAATGTTATTTTAATTGTCATTCTTGTCTCTGCTCCATGCAAGGCAATTCCAGCCCTTTCAAGCACATCTCATGCACCATTTTATCCATGCTGGGAGTAATTTTCTTAGCCTGTTCACAAGCTGGTTCCCATTTTCACTGTACCTCTGTTCAGCTATGGTTAAAACTCATTGTACAGCTCCCCTAAAAGGGTGCAAAAAATATTATTCCTTGAGCAGAACAATTAAATACTTTCCCAGTGCTGGACAATAGCTTGCAACCACAGTCTTTTCTTAATGTACCAAGAGACAAAGACTAAGATGAGTAGAAAGCATAAAATGTTTCCACATGACTGAAATAGGAGGTTCCCCACTAAAATAAAGTCTGGACAAACTGCGTGTCCTCATATACATTAACTTTGTAGAAGCACAATATTTTTTATATGGAAAAAGAACTTATTTCCTTTCTAGTCCTCTGTGAAGAAATGGTTTTGTCCAGTATTTTTAAACCAAGGGGAAACAATTTAACAAACATTATTGTCCAGTGGTTCCCACATAACTTCCAAATGTTGAGACCCACCTTTTTAAAATTTATACCAGTGCATTGGACAGAGGCCACTGTTCAGATACAGATATATCTGCTCTGCTACAGCAATAGTGTGTGCTCCCAAGAGGTAGCTGTAGTAAAGATCCAGCAAGTATTTTACTGGATCTATCTAGAAACTCTGCAATACCTGGAGGATGTGGCCAGAGCAATGAGCAAGGCTTGAAGGATCCCTCTGATGAAGACAATGGGATTCTTCTTGGTGATGAAGAAGTACATCATTGGCAGAATAAACAGCCCGTGCACCACCAGGCCGCACACCACTGTAATGGCATAGAAACCCAGCTTCTTCCCAATGGCCGAGGGGTCATCCATTTCTAAGATTTTGCCAGCTATTAGGAACACAATTCCAAATGGAAAATACCTGAGCAAAAAGAAAGACAGTCATTATTAGGAGACAGCTTCCTTCCATCACACAGTAAGAGCTGGCAGCTCGTTCCAGTGGCAGTGCAGTACCAGCACTGTCTGGGTTTGGCTGTTCTGTCTCCACACAAGGGGAGGGTGTCCAGAGTGCTGGGCTGAGCAGTTTTTCCTGTGGGGTCCCCCTCAGCACAGCTGAGGTTATGGTACTGGCAAGGAATGACTTTAAAATGTTTTGATTTCAAAGGCAGCTCTGACTTTTTAGCTTCAGGCAGGTAAATTATTGGGAAGAGGGGGAATGAATTCTAAGCTTCTCTCATGTGTTTGTGCTCATGTAGCTGTTCATGGATTTTCGTTGGAAGCTCCTAAATAAACATTTATGTTGCCTTTGGAACACAGAGGAGAAACACCAACATGCATTAGACATCCTCTTGGACTGCCTGAGAGTTTGATTTAGGGCAGATAAATAGGCAGAAGAATTGTTAGTTTCGGAATCCACTCTGGACAGGTGCTTTATCAAAACTGTTGGGCTTCTGTGTGCAGCTGTGTACAAAGCCATGGAAGCCAAAAAGCTTTAGATTAAAAAAAAAATAAAAATCTGGGGGCATCCAGCCATCTTCCACTTGCAGCTGTGCCATCTCCAGAGAATTGACACTACTTCCTCATTTCTCCAGAAATAAACTACCTCCTTTGGCATATCCACCCAAGCAATCATTCCCTGACCCAGCTCAGTCAGACTGGACCATGTAGCTGGAAAGAGAGGCTGAGTGCTGACAGGTTCCCTGCCCCACATCGTGCTGAGCCACATTGGGGGACATCCTGATCTTCCTCTGGTCTTTGGGGCCGGTGTGTTGGCAGGTCTGGCTGGGTCTGCAGCAGTGCTGGAAGGGATGGAAGTACCAGCTAGAGCATCCCAATATGTTTGTCCCTCATGTGGGCTGGGTGGCTATGATCCCTCTTGGCATGCCCAGGGATTGGCAGTGCCCTTGGGGCATACAGCACACCCCACCCAGCTGTACCATGTTCTGTTATTTGGGAGTAACACAGAGGGTGCACCTGGCAAAAGGATGGTACAGAGCAGGGACAGATGTATGTGCACCCTCAGATGCTGAGGCTCTGCAAAACTAAGGGTTGTTCACCCTCATTTATTTCCCTGGAAATAAATTGGTGAGATTTCTGTGCATTTTTGTCTGTTGAAATGTTCTTACCCTTTTTTAAAAACACTGATTTTCTTAGTAAAACAGTTACTTACCAAACAGCAACTGCCACTATCTTCATGACAGATTCATTCAAACACTGGCAAAAGCTGACCAATGGGACACCACTGTTCCCCATTCTTCCCAACATTATTCCTGCAATTAAAGCATTCGGATTCAGTTCTCAGGAGTCTTCACACAGCCCCAGTGCTTTCCCTCCCTGCTGTAACTCAAAGCCCCCTGGC
Source organism: Drymodes brunneopygia (assembly GCA_013400955.1). NCBI lineage: Eukaryota > Metazoa > Chordata > Aves > Passeriformes > Petroicidae > Drymodes > Drymodes brunneopygia. The sequence goes on from VZTZ01044192.1 coordinate 79,494, forward strand.
AGCAAGGCTGTGTCCTTAACCATCAGTTATAGAGCCCTGGGAGGGATTTACCTGCTCTGAGTGATCCATGGAAGACAAGCTGAGAAACATTTCCTAGTGAAGGAAGCTGTCTCTGCCTACAGCCAGGCAGCACCAACAAGGACTTTGGAGGCAAAGCCACATTTCAAGATTTGCTCTGGTAATGGGGAGTTAGTAATGAAGTCTCTGTCATATTTTGAGTAGTTTTCTGTCTGCATGATAATAGTTAACCTTTATAATCAGTTAGGCTTTGCAATTTTGGGGGAGGTAAGGAAATGCAGATTCATGGGGAGAAAGGCCAAATTTCTATAAAGACTAACCAGTAAAGAAGAAAGCAAATAAAACCCATTTCTGTGCCCCTACTGCTCAGAAAGGAAATGAATGCAGCTCTGGGATGTGTCATCTAACCATATATTCTTCAGACAGTGTTAGTTTCCATTAATGCATATAAATAGATGACATTTTCCTACAGTTAATTATCCTCCCTGTAAGGATTATAAGCGATCGAGCCAATTGCTCCAGGAAGCACTTCAAAAACTGGCTGCACCAAGGGAGTTTGCCTTTGAGGGGAGCTGCCTGGGGAGGCAGGGGCTGGCAGGGGGGTGTGCTGCCACTTGCTCTGGATGTGCAGTGTCCTTGCTTTCAGCAGGAGCCCGGCCCTGTCCCTTGGAGCCCGGAGCCCGGAGCCACGTCTCAGGCAGCGCCGCTTCCAGGGCCGTCCCCTGCTGAGGCAGGGAGGGAGCCTTTCAGCTGCCTTATCCAGGCATTTCACAATAGCAGCGCACACAAAATGTGAGTTTGTGAGCCTGTTACTGTTCATCTAAACCATAACTTTTAGGTCAGAAGACAACACTCTTCCATTAAGCTGTTTCAATGCTTCCATTTTGGGTGGTGGCAGGGTGGTGCAGAAGTGAGGACAGTGATAAACCTTGGCTGCATCCTTTGTTCAAAACAAAAGCCTGAAATAGTCCCTGGTGATGACAGTTGTGGAGGGTTTGGTATCTCAGGTTTGTTCGTGGCTGACACAGCCAGAGGTGAGCCAGCAGCCACGCTGTGGGTGACAATCCTGGTACTGTTTCTGTACATCAGCCAGGAAGAAACCAACTCTCAGCTTCCTCCTCCTGAGCCCCGGGCCAGCGAGACTGAGGAGCTTGGTAAAAGTCATACATTCAGGACATACAATGAATGTCTTCTGTTCTCAGAATTAGAAAAGTGCCCTTGGTTCTAATAAGTACATGTAATTAATTCATTCATATCCAGTACGTTTTGACTGGAATAGTGTTTGTGGTGACACTGTACTTTGGAAACGACTATAAAATACTAAAAACTGGGAGACAGCCAGTTTCCAGAAGGGTTGTACATGGAATACCACCCACTGGAGAAACAAAAAACAGAGACAAATGCATTATTCCAGGTTTGAGTCTTGATCCCTTGTGCTGGTACAAACCATTATACAATAAATACAGTCAAAGATGTTTTATGGAGCTACCTCTGTTGACCAGATTAACTTCCAAGAATAAATTTACATAAGGAAAATTTGATCAGCATTTTCTTATAAAAATCATCAGAACTTTATGATTTAATAGGAAATATTTGTTTAAATTTCTTCTTTCAAATCCACAAACATAATATAACACACATGGCACCAATTAGTTCCTCCAACAAGTTAAACTAAATAAATAAAACAGAAGCTCTTACTGTGACAAGCTACTAGGTGGTATATAACTAAAATCAAGACGTTTCAATCAAAAAAGGAAGATCCATGGATTTAAAACTCATAAAGCAATATGGGTTGGAATACTGGTAGAGGGGCCATGGGTCTGACCTGGTGGTAATTCCTACCTCCTCTGAGCACATTGTATTAGCGTGTCTTACAGTCAGCAAAAAATGGTTCCTAAATAAAGCTCAAAGTAATTGACAAAAAAAAAAAAAAGAAAAATATTTTAAGTGAATGCATAGAAAACACAACTCCATGGAACAAAAGTCATCAAGGATTTTGAAAATTTGTCTTTAAAAGGGTGGGGGAACAGCTCTGTAACAGCCTTGCCTTTTCCCCCACAAAGTTTAGATAGAAGCACTTAAAAAGCTGAGTCAAGAAACCAAGCAACCCAACCCCAATCCTTTTCTCTTAAATGGACACTTGGATTATTACAAACCAAACAGGTCTGAAACCTACCCATCGTGGCAGAGAATATCACAATCCCTAGTACATTCATGCCGTCACTAGTTCCTGGCTCTGATTTGTAAATCACTTCAGGTGGGGGAGTGATATCCAAGGCAAAATTCTGGACATTGGATCCATTCTCATCCTGGACTCCATAAATTATAATGCGACGAGTGGTGCTTTCAGGTGATGCTTTGCTTGATTTAATGATAGGAATACTCCTGGTACGATACTGAAAGGAAACAGAGTAGTTTTTATTACAATATCCCAGCAGGAATGAATAATTTAATGAGATCTCCTAAGTGCTCTGTTTCAACAGTGCTGCATGATGAAGGGACAGGCATGAAAAGGAGAATGAACACTCCTGTCCCTATCTGATAAAATCTGTAAAAACAGTTGAATTTTTAGAAAAGCATAACCAAACCAGAGTTTGCTATAATCAGACCCTGGTGCAGCAAACACTTCACTCCTGACAGAGCTACTTTCCTGTAAGACATAATTAGGAATGACTCCCTAGAGGTTCTGTGTGCCCCATGTGAGGTTCCCATGAAATATTCTCCCAGGTGGAATAAATACTGCCATGCCTCTTGCTCATTCAGAACTTTTGGATGAGTTTTTCTGGCCAAATTCCAACCTGAGTAATTATATTCTTCTCCAATACATAATTTTATTTAACTGAACATGGTATTCTGTTCTTCCTTTGTGTGGTGTTGCAGGGTGCTCTTAAATATATTCCAGCTCTCCTCAGGTGGATGTGGAGTTGATATAGAAGTGCATATCTGTTCTCTGGTCACACTAGAGAGCACTTTATTCCTGTTTTGCCTTCAGATACCATGGCTGCTGAGGCTAATGGAATGGGACTCATTAACTCCTAAATGCTGAAGATACTAACAGTTTCTGAAGTTGTATGCCATGTCCGTATCTGGGTTGTGTTTTACAGAGGTACATGTTCCTATAATGCTGGCTCACATCTTTCATCAGTAAAAGGAATATAGCCACTTACCTGCTTGAATGTGGCCTCAACAAGATTGGCTGGAAACATGTTCCTAAAAATGAACAAATAGAAGAATAATTTCTATGGGACTGAAACCAACTTTCTTTTTACTGTGTGTTGAGTCTGCCATGATAAATCAGTTCTTTGCCCTCCTGGAGAGCAAGGGCTGGGCAGGTGCAGAGGATGCCACTCTCTCCCACTGTGCCATACAGCTGTGCCTGGCTGAGCAAGGCTCAACAGAGGGACAGCTCCTTGGAACTGAAGGTTTGGGATTTGCTTCCAAACACCTGGGGTGAGACCCAGGAGCTCTGGCTGCAGATTCTGGCTCTGCCACAGTCTCCATGTGGTAACTGGGGTGGCGTAATTGCTAGGATTCCCTTCTCCGTCTGCTGACTGGGGGGATGAATATTCTTTTATTCCATGTTTTGTCTTCCCGACTTTGATAATGAGCTGTTCAAGACAGTCAGGGATCTATCCCTGAGACCTCTGTGTGCTGTAATCTACTGTGGGACTTCTGTATACTCCTGTGCTCATTCATAAACTGTAGTACCCCCAATATATTTTCATCATTAAAATTGCAACTGGTGTAGACTTTGCAGTGGTTTGATGAAGAACAGTTTGCTTTTCAAAAAGAGGATCTCATTCCTGATTAAAAGAGTTGAGATTAGAGCTGTACAGTGCTCAATAATAGATTATTAATTCCACAGGGGACTCTTTTTGTCACCTTTTCTGACTTTCTGTGTATTTCACTCCATAACATTTCACACAATTATATCTGGAGCTAATTTATAACTTCAGTTTGAGCTAGGTACTACTTTGCTGAAAGACATTCGATCCTAATTTGAAATGGAGAGCACACCCTCTACAGGCTTCAAAGAGGAATCATAGTATAATTGGGGAAAAATGGCTAAAAAGTCATACATTTCCATGCAGCATTTGGGAATAAAGATTTGTGTGATGATTCTAATAGGATCATTTTCAGGACTGATTTATTTCCAACCCTAAGCTTCTGAACCTTGGGGCAGAAGACAGTGACAGTTTATGACCCAATTATCTCCTTTCATATACATATATTTATGCAAAGAGAAACTCCTGAGTTCTCCAACAAAATGACTTTTAATTCAAAGTCCTGCTTAAACCCCGAGACAGGTTAATGCCTAAATACATGTGAAAAGCCTATTATAATTCCAAAGAGAATTGCTGTGTGCATGGACAGTTAAATGCATGCTGAACCAGAGACTTTTCCCAGAGCTGCTTTCCTCTCTGCAGCAACAGCAGCAGCACATCCTTGTTGCTAAGAGAGTCACTGTGCAGCACTGTCTTAGAAAATATGATTTTTTTCTATTTTAAGTGATCATAACATGATATTATCATCACACTTAAAAGTATGAGGTAGAGTCTGCATCAGTAGTATCAAGCACAGAGAACAATTGCTACAAAGAGGTAATTAATTTACCTTTTTAGAGAGAACTGTGGGAGAAGAATTTTAATTAAGTGATAGGAGCACTGTCTAATGATTGAAATAGAAGATGGAACTTGAGAGGGGTTTGTTGGCCTGCTGCTTGAGAGCAGATGAGTCTCATAAAGGCATTGGGTCGTCTCTGCAAAACTGTCCATGGAGCTGCTGGTTCTCTGGTTCAAATGTCAAATGTGAAGCCAAAGCAAGACACAGACAAGAGGCAGCTGTGCATCTTTCCCTGTCAGGTGCAGGCACAACGTTCTGCCTGAGCCCTGGGGCTTGGCTGACACAGGGAATCGACTGAGGAACAGCTGGATGGAGCTGGGCCTGGGGAGATGTTTATAGCAGGGGAAAACACTGGACAGTAAAGGTGGTTACTGCTTTATTATTCCTCCTAAGGGAATTCTGCTTCCAGATTGTTAAAGGCTTCATTAGTGTTAAATTGTCTTTGTTTTGTGATTTGAGATGCTGGGCTGAGAGGTGCTATGGGAGTGCTCAGTGTGATGGCTGTGCTCTGACCTGCTGTGTGAATGTGAATATTCTGTAAGCAGAGATCCACTCGGAGATTCCAGCACAGCTCTGAATATGCACCTCACACATGAGCTGTGACTTTACACAGAGACGTGAATTTAATTGCTGATGATTTCCACTTTCTCCCTCATAGTCCTAATTAGTAGAATTAAGAACAATTAAGACTGTTTGAGAAAGGAAATATCATATGGTTAGTAGCTAGATTAAATGTTAGACAAATTTGTAGAGGATTAAAGCATTTTGTTTCTTTATCATTCTTTATCCTGCAGGAATTACAACTACCCACTTAATACTAGATGCTGGAATTCTCCCAATATTTTTTAATATATTATGCACTGTGATCCAGTCTTTGAGACTAGCCTTACCAAAGTTACACAATTTATCCAGTAAAAGGCTGACCTGAATGTGTTTGCCAGAGCCTCGGCTTATTTTTTATTTTAAGCTGGTTTACTTGGATTGGGAAAATCCACCAAGTATTAGCCAAAATTAAGTTTTGTTAATTAAAAATATTTAAGAGAGCAATTGGTGGATGAGATCTTTAGTGGACTAAAAACAAAAAATGAGAAGAAAGAATCAAGCTGCCACGTAGAGATGGGAGAGGTGACTGGGAGGGTTTCTTGGTTGTGTCAGGCCTCTTTGGAAACACTTCTTGCTTAAGGGGTATGTTTTGCTGCACGTTGATATTTCCAGCCAAGAGGTGGATGCTTAGCGAGGATCTCCTGGGAATGGTTCAGAACAAGAGACTGAAGGAGAGTGATAGTGGACGATCTGACTTTTTAGTACAGAACTGGGATGGGGGGGCTGGCTGGATCCTCACAAGTGCCCTGGGATAGCCCTCCTGTGGGTCTCCTGCCCACCAAACCTGAGTCCTGGGGAATGCTATGGAGTGGGAGCTTCAGTCTGGCTCAAAATCCAGACACGTGCATTTACCCAAGTATACGACAAAATTAATGGCAGAGTGTTACAGCCTGTCCATCTCTGCCCACCTGTGTTCCAAGCACCCAGCCTGCCACCAGATTGGCCCCTCCAGATCTCCACGAGCTTTCCTGCAGCTCTGGATGAGATCCAGATGTACCCACATGGATCCGGTCCCAGGACCATAAAGTGAGGCTGTGTCTCTACTCAGGCACTGTGTTTATCGCTGATGTACACTGAATTAAAGACACTGCCAGCACTTATGAAGGAGTGATTCAAACTGAGCTCATCATTGCTGTCAGCACCTATAAATATGCCTGTGTTTGTTCAGTTAAGAAAGCCAAGCAGATAAAATTCTTCTCAAGCTCCAGCATTGCTTGCAGATTGCTTACAAGGCACAGGTCACAAAATAATAGTGCAGTAAACTTAACATGATCTGGGATTCATTTCTCTAGCACAAGCAGCATTGCCTTGAACCTCAGTGGCTCAGCTCAGCATTCCTAGCAGAAATAATTTCACATAAGAGTAGGGAATTAAATCTGCTGCATAACAGTGACTAAGTCTGGTTTAAAACATAGATAAATTTAGGTCTGAGACAAGGATATTGTTGTAAAACAGAAAATGAAGACGTAGGCTTTCTGGTTACATAAAAAATTAACACCTAAATACTGCCTGCCCTGAGGAGTAACATTTCCCAGAGCATCTTCTGCCTCAGGAACTCTGCCAGGCAGAGCAGGAGTATTCAGCCGAGGCTAAAAGGGGGAATGTGCATGAAACTTCAATATCAGCTCAGTGAACCTTCTACAGACCCGAGCTACTGAGCCACAGCTGGCACAGCGGGCCTGGCCTGCATTGCGGGGACAGCAGCACCTACGCACAAGTGACCTACTAATCACCATCTCTGACTCCAGCCTGCTGTGATGCACAGGCTGCTGCACTCTGTGAGCAAATTTTGGAGCCCTTCCCTAATTCTGCATGGGATAAGAGGATTCAGATGTCGATGTATTGAATTAGGAACGTGTATGTACATGTAATATGAGACAACTACGGCAACATGTGTTCTGCAGTTTGGTAGTCATGGATTTTGAGGAAATCCTAAAGACTTGTATCAAGTGCAGGCATCACCTGGTCTGAGCAGAAGGTCTGAGGGTGCAGCTTCCCATGAGACACAGGACAAATTAGCATCTTGCCAAAAGTGGAAGGCCTTCTTGCCTTCCCCATTGTCTCCCAGCAACTGACCTATGAATTAACAGTTGTTTTTGCTCCTCTAATTTCAGCTGCTTTAGGAAGCTGAACTGCATTATGAAGACATTCTTCAGCACTGCCCCCAGGATGTGGGAGCCCTCTTGTCTCTCTAGAATGTGGTTGGCTCTGAGAACCACAGTAGTGACACAAAGAGAAACACTGTAAAACTGTGTGTCTGTGATGTTAACTGAACTGTCCAGAGACCATGAGCCTGCAGCTACTGCGACAGCTCGTTTCGCATCTCCTGGATAACTTCTGTTAGAAAAAACAGGCCAGGTTCTGGTTTCAGTAATGCTACTGGATATCTGAAATACTCATTCTGAGCCCTGACTACAGTGTCATTAACTCAAAGCATTCAGCTTTTGCAGATCCTTTCAGTCAGAAATGAGGCCAGTGGCTCTAGCGCAGGACAGCCACAGGTACGGCAGATGTTGTTTCCTTGACTCAGAACACCCCTTCCCTCTGGCACACTCTGTGCTCTGCAACCCCAATCTGGTTTTGCTCTCAGACTTTGATGTTATCAGCACCTAATCCCTGCCACACCAGACAGTCTGGCTGCAGTCTCCCACGCTGTGGAATTAAAGCCACCAGACTGGGGGCTTTGCTACATATGTGTCCTCATAATATTTATTGGCCTATATTTGCACTAGGCATAAAGCAGCTTTGGACACTCTGCTCTCAAATTTGAGCAAGCGTAGCTGAGCTTGCAAGAACATTGTTTTAAGGCTGGGAATTTGACAGTATTCTAATATTTAGATGTTTGAGACCTTGCCCTGTCACTCTGTACAGCAAGGGTACAGAGAGTAAAAATGGAGCCTCGATAGCTTTGACATGAGAACTGTAAAGTTTCCAAGGTTTTCCTAGAATGAACAGCACTGTAGCTCCTATTACTATAGGCTGAGGTCATTCTCAGTGACATTACCTTAATCTCAAGAATTTGTTTACTTTTTATGTCCTCTGCATGAATTCATAATCAGCTGTGTAGACTCCTCATTACTGTTACACATGAGCCACAAATCCTGTCCTTAGTCATACCTCTGACACCTTCCTGCTGGTGTCAGGGCACTCCAGCAGGGTTTGCACTGCTGAAAGCAAGGGCAGGCTTTAATCCAGAAAGACCACCCAAACAACCTATAGTAGGGGCCATGTGAGAATCCATATTGCACATCAGTAGTCACCTCCAATACCTCATTTAATTTCTCAGTATCAATCATATTACGTCCTGCTAAAAGGACCAAAGAAGGCTTTTTCAGAATGAATGAGGCACTGAAATCCTCATTATTGGGATAAAAAGTACTTAGAGAATGCAAAAATCACTAATCAAATCTAAGTTACTTTGTCTTGCTTTGGTTTTTTAAAGATCAGAGCAGAACTCATATTGTGGAATCATTTTGTCCTGCAAGGTCGAAGCTTTCCGAGTGCAGTTTTAATTCCTGGCCCCTGTGCACCTCCCCCTCTGTGAGTAAGGCCTCCTGACCAGATAGCAGAATTTGCTTCATAGCCCATCTCCTCAGGGTGGTTTTCATCATGGAATTAACTTTATTCCATGTTGGATTCATTTTGTGCCAAATAGGAACCACACATTTAGAGGCTTCTGAGTCCTTTGTAAATACTTAAGGTTGGGGGTCCTTTGGAGATTGAACTCTTAGAAATTAAAAGACCTGGTCCCAGTGCAGAACATTTCTGTCATAAGGCAGGTTTTGTGAGACAAAAAGACCTGGCAATCTGAAATGAGTAGAAAATGGTACTTTGTAGGGGACAGATAAATAGTTCTATCATAGTACACAGTGGCTTTTGGCAAAAGGTACATTAATGTACAGCATAGTTATTTTAAAAAGTTCTTTCATAGTTTAAGCCTAGATCATTTAATGCACTCTTAAATATCTTACTGTGTCTAAATACAATTCAGGTGTCAGTTGTAAACTTTTAAAGGTGTGGTTTCTGATTCTGCATAGCCTGGACTTCTTTCCGCACTACAATAGATCCTGGGTTTTTCCGACCCTATTTTCAAGAAACACAATTTCAATAACATAAAATATAGCCCTTAGTTTGAAAATAGGGAAAGAAGTGATTTTAAAGAGTGCTCAGGATTCCCATGAAAACACAAATCCTCTACAGTGTTTATATCCTATTCTAACTCTTAGAGGTATAAAAATAAAACCTCTCTTGGTTAAGCTGAATTGATTTTCAGGGTACCTGCTGTTAAATTGGATGCAATCCTGAATATTCAGTGGTAAAATGCTCTGATTTCTCCTTCCAGTAAACTTCAGAAATGTACAAATTTATTTGTCATGGGTTAAGGTGCGATTTGATCTTGTTTGCCTTCACTGAATTGGTTTATTTGGGGCTTTTGAGCTGAATAAGTTTACAATGCCATGCTGTCTTATTAAACTTGAGAAAAACCAACAATGTCCATGAACCCTGCACCTGCTGGTGCCCAGATCTGCACTCGGCCTGATGTAAAACAGGAGGGGGAACCCACTTTGGCTGGGACTTTGCTTGTTTATTGTGTTTCATAAGCCAAATTTTATTTCCCTTGGTGGCAAATGCAGGTGGCATGATTTCAGTCGCAGCAGAGTCTCCCCTTCTAAATCAAAGGTAACAGATGTCATGGAAATATTAACTGCTAATGTAAACAGTGTGCTTCTGCCTCACAGAACTAATTTTGCGAAGTTTGTCCTCAAGTTATAGGCATTTTCTATTCTCCTAGTCTAGTGATTATGCTACAAAATTAAAGCTAATATTTTAAATTGAACACTGTTCCTGTAAGTATATCCCTTTTTGTCCTTTTGAATAAAACACTCAAAATCTGAATTACTTTAAAAAATTGTATCTTGCCATTTTAAATTTCTTAATTCATGAAAGGCTACTAAAATGTCACTCTTATTTTTGGGGACAAAGTATAAAGTTAATTTCAATAATTCCCACAGGAAGAAGAATGCAAAGATGTTTGTTGATTCATTGCTATTGAGATTTCCCAAAGTCACATTCCTACAACAAGAACCCCACCAGGTCTTGTATGAGCTGGGAATATTTCTTCTGGCCCTGCAGAGTCTTCTGCTCAGCCCCCAGTGAGGTAATTTCCATGTCTTTTGGTTCTCCAGCTGTTAGAAAGGAAATTGGTCCTTGCCTATCTCACAGAAGTGTTGCACATCATGAGAATGAATCCACAAAAACTCACAAAGCACCAGATGCTTAAAGACAACATGATCCTTAGCTTTAAATAGAGCTTTTAATTGAAGAAAATATACCTTCATAGGCCTTGCAGTACTTGCAGCAGAAACCCTGAATAAAATGAGGGCGGATTTGTACATCTGTCTCAATGCAGCAATAAAGTGGCAGCTAAAGAGAGAAGGAGCCTCAGAACAGCATCTCCTGCACAGCTACAGAGCCACAGCTGCCTCCTGACCCTGTCCTTAGTCCAGATCCAATAGAGAGGGGGAGGTTCTGCAAGGGGAGACTCCTGCACAGGAACCACCTGGTTAAATGGGCATCTTCCACAGGCAGCAGAACATTCTTGTCCCCAGTCTCCTGGGGTTCTCTTTAGAAAGGAAATCTTTCAAGTACAGCTGTTTGGAGCGGCAAAAAAAAATGTTTGAACCATGGATGCAATTTTTGAGGCATGAAATTCAGAATGTTGATGAGATTATGCATTTCCTGGCTGATGTGAGGTTTAGAGCCATTTCAGAATTATGCAGCACAATGTCACTGTTATCTCCTCATCAAGTCATTGTTGTCAGGGGTTTTTTGTTTGTTTGTGTTTTTTTACATAATGGACAAATATACAGGGGAAACACCATCTACGAAACAATGCAAAACAATAATAATAATAATGTGGTTATTGATTAGTGTTGCATCTGTTTAGGATAACCACGAGGGTCTGCACTAGTTTTTGGTTTCATTTTTTGCTGATTCAGTACCTTCTTTAATTTCTAAATAAAACCACTTTAAAAGCAAAAATCTCACACAAAAATGCAAGACATTCAATTTCTAGCAACATCTTTCCTGACAATAATTCTGGACTTGACAATGTCATATATAACATCACAAGAAATAATGTTTTTCATCATTTCAAAGTAGCTTCAAATCTGAAATCAATGAGAGTGAATACATGTATCCCCATGCCAAGATTCATGCTTTTAAAATAAACCCCACAATAATGTCACATATATCATCTCTCCACTTGTACATTTAGCATTCTTCATTTGCAGAATACCAGATGTTTCCTGTGTAAACTTCTGGGCACATATGCAATTGATAAATGGAGAGGAAATTAATGAATTGAGAAGATAAGCCAATCTGGGCCGAAAAAGATGGTCTCCAGCTGTGAATGGAAGTGATTTATCATTGAGCTGAAGGATCAGCTTTTCTAGCTCAAACCAGCGGATACATCATTACATTTAATCCAGACTTCCACACAGATATTTAAGAGTCTTGCAACTGACTGCAGCAGAGCCAGAATTTCACCCATAGTGTTTGCCTAGGCCGAAAGCCCATTCCCCACAGTTCTGTTGTTATTATTTATTTATTTAGAAAGTATGGTTATTTCTGTAGCAGAGCAATGAAAACCATCCGTTTGTGCTCTCGGGTAGAAAGATTGCAGCTGAGGCTGCTGCTTAGCACAGCAAAAGGACACTGAGCTTTATTCTCTTTTTTAACCTTTGGTAATGAGAGGGGCTTGTTTACCTTGTCATTGTTGACACCTGCCCAAACCAGTGAAGAATTTAAGGTTTTGCAGACTAGAAGCACATGGCTGCTTGGAAACTTGAGTAACTGAAATGTGCACACAAGCTATTATGATTTGTTTAGGTAAATGTTTGTAGAAGGTGAAATTATAGAAGATACTTGAAAATGTTTAGATCAGGACATGTTTTTTGACCTGCAATGAGGCTCAGTGGAATAAAGTATTCCCAAATCTTGCCACAACACCCCTGGTGTAGAGCCAGGCCGAGGTGAAGAGATGAGATTGTAACTCAGATCTTGGGCTCCATTACATTCTGTCTTTTTTTGCAAACACAGTAGTATAGAAAATTTTGATTTTGAAAACCCAAATTACTTTCCATCGAACTCATCTCCATGACAGGTTTACTCTGAGTCTCAAAAGGCAGCTGGGCTGGTGTGAGAAAGGGAATGAGAACCTGTGGTAAGGGAGACCCTTCCCAGACAGAGCTGTGAGGTCCATTTGGATGGATCTTTGCACCATGTGTCCCACTGTGCCTTTATTGTCTCAGACTGAGGCCTTAGAAACAGCTCAGCACAGCAGAAATGGTTCCCAAACACTGCCACTATGAAGACAATCATTAAAGTCACATTTTTCTTAGATTATCTTTTACTTCTTATGCTGCTCTGTCATACTAAGGGATTCAAAGCTCCTGTAAATTGCTCTTGGTGTAGGAATTACAGTCCTTTGTGCAGCAGAAACAGAATAATGGGACTTAACCCAGTGTCACAAACAGATGAGGAAATTCCATTGCCCATCCATCCATCCATCATGGCAAAATCACTGGGGAGATACAGACAGGTATCTTCCCAATGCAGATGAAGGTGGAGTGGTTTTGTGAAAAACTACAAAAGAGATTGTTCTCTGCTGCTGCTCCATGACTAAAATAATTTGGTCCATTCTGACAAAGGCGTTGATAAAATACAGGTGGCCTGGCTGAATGCAACTTGGAAGAGAAATGAAAGATTTTTTGTAAGCTTCTCCTCCCAGTTCCTTCTGATCAGAAGTCCAAGTAAGTCTAATTAAAGTACTCTGTGCACTGACATGCTGTCAAGGGTCAGGAATCTGGGTTTTTTGAAAGACAAACTGTGCACCATTTTAAATCTCTGTAAGTTGAACTCCAAAGAGAATTCTTCATGGTACAGATACACACTTTGCCTGAAAGCCCTTTCCTGATGTAGTATGAGATCAGCAACTTAAGGAACTACCAAACAAAGGCAAAACTTGGTCTTTCTGCTTGGGCAAAATAAATCCGAGGCACAGAATATGTTCAGTCAACAAACTAATCCCACTAGCACCTGAAATATTGGGACAAAAAGGGATTTCAGGCAAGGCCATCAAATTCCAGCAGTGCCCTTATGCTGCTCTAAAAGAACAACTGTCTTTTGCCAAACAAAATAAAACAAATAAGAAAAAGCCCCAAAACAGAATAAAAAATACACAACAGTTGTCTTTCTAATTGTCTCCTTCATCTGCAAATTGGTATGAACAGAGGTAACAACACTTTTAAGAATTATTTTCTGAAAAATGTGTGTTTCATCCCTTTATTTAAGGTTTTGCCTATTGCAACTGTCTACCCTTATTTAAATCAACATTACATTTTAATACTCCCTTGACCTTAATAAGCGATTTAATGGTGAGGTCCACAGGCTATATGGAGTCCTGTGGGGTATAAAAGACCTGCTCCATTGTTGTTGGTTGGTGGCCATTCATTTAAATTTTACAAGAAACAGCCAATATAAACATCTGATAACTTGAAAATCATCTTCTGAAATTTACTTTTTTCTCAGTCTCAACAAAATATTTATCCTTAGATTCAGAACTTAGGCTCAGGCAACAGTTCCTCCTGCAGTTCTGTACAAATTCTGCATTCAGAAAGCAGAAAGAATGGATGTTGTTACCGGATTAAGTCCAGCAGTGCGTCTGCAGAGCTCATGATGGGCTTTCCACCCTCCTCAGTGCTCTCCTTCTGTGCTGCTCCACCAGGGTGGATAATGGACACCATAATTATTCCCACAATCACAGCCACAAACGTTGTCCACAGGTAGTAAGTGATGGTTATGATTCCCAAGCGACTGGAAGTCTTGGCATCCAGGGCTGCGAGCCCAGACATCAAACTGTGGGGAGAAAACACAGCACAAATTGTATCTTTTGCATTACATTAATGCAGCTGAAAGCCTAATTTCTGAATTATTCTGGTCTGCCTGCTTCTCTTACAGCTGATTCTACATTTCAGTGTTTATATAAGCTTGCCAGTAACACTAAAGCTGCAGTCTCTGTGCCTGAAGGGGCGTTTTCCAATTGCCAGGTCAGATCCTGGTTACTGGAAGGAACTTGCCAGCTCAGGCTGCACATGTGGGGACTGAACCCTCCTGACTCTTCCCTGAAATTTCAGGGACAGTTTTACTCAAGCTATGGCTCAGTTCACAGGAGCAGTGGCAACACTTATTAAACTCTGTGTACAAAACTCTACACATAGTTTTTCACGATAACAGAATAATTCAGGTTTGAATGGACCTCTGAAGAAAATCTCTTTGACCTCCTCACCCCTTCTGCATGAAGTAGGGCCACAATTTCAAAATTAGAAACAGGAAAGGGCAATTTTGTCATATAGTCCTTTCTTTCCCTAAAAGAATAACTTTTTTTCTTTCTAAATAAATTCAAAGCAAAATATATTTTTGCTTTACTGGGGGCACATTGGGAGCAGACTGTAATTCAATGTGCCTCCAGTCTAAAGGGGGAGAGTGGATGGGATGCAGAGGAAGCCCCTCCATGGGAAGTGTGCCTGCCCAGTTGGAAGCAAAAACATGCTGTTATTACTTCAGCCTTTTCATAGAATCAGAGAATGATAGAGCCATAAAATCATAGAATATGCTGAATTGGAAGGGACCCATCAGGATCTTTCCTCTTCAGCTCCCTGCCCAGCACTGCCAGAGCATGACCAGTGTCCATCCTCTTGCTTGCACAGTTTTCCAGTGCCAAGCCATACAACTCTCTACCATGAGATTTAGCTCCCACTGACCCTCTTGTACAGGAAAATTAGACAGGGCACTCTTTAGCCCCTGAAGTTTCTTTAGGCTGCACTGACACAGACCCTGATGCAGTTTCCAAGTGCCCCGAGTCTGATATTTGACTTTCCACTGACAGCAGTGTTGTTTGGGTCTTTAAATTGAGATTTAACTTTGGATAATTCTCTGTGAACTCTCCAAAGCATGCATCTCAGGAAAAGTACAGGTGAAATAGAATCCCACATTTACTATTTGGTGTGTCCACCTTTCTCATGAAAGCAGACTGGTTTATCAGGCCTGTTCTCATAAACATTTACTAAGCTGCACCTCCTTGAATGAGATCTCCTTGACCTCACTCTGCTGAGAGAGGTTGTCTAGAGCCAATGCTAAAGTGCAGCTTAACCTTTATAGTAGATTTAATGAAAACAAATGGGTGGATTTAGTGTTCAGGTTCCTGCTATCCACTAGATTAATTAAGAAAATGTATTGCTTTTCTGCATTGCCAATCTCTCATCCAGCATGGGTTTTGTTAATACTATAGGAGCAAGGGTGCACTGGAGTTTGGATAATTTAGAAAATAAGCATCTCAGTAACTCTCACTCTTGGAACCATTGTTCTTTGCTTTTATTTATCAAGGGATTTGATAAAAATCTTGATAGCAATTGATAAATTTGATAAAAATCCCACCTTTCTGTGTGTCTGCACACAGAAAATTTGTATCTCAAATTAATGTGACAGTTTTCTGTTTAAAAAAAACTGTGTTGTCACCAGATTTTTAGGACTGAACTCTTCTCAGTCTGAGGTTCCACAGGGCATTGAGCCAGTTTGACAGCTCATTGCTGAGAGAGTAGATACCTATATTGTACTAGAGTACAGCACTGTTGCACCTCCACATTCCCAGGGAAGAAAAAAAAGAAATAAAAATTAAAATCAGGTTGATTTTTAACTAGTTGGATGTTTTCCATGGTAACAATTTTCAGGGTTCTTTATAGATGCTTTATACAGGGCAGTGACACCAGTGGTGTGAAGGGCTGGCTGCTGAGCAGCAGAGCTGTAGCTTGCAGGCAGAGCAGTTCCTGGGAGAGGGCTCTCCAAGGAGACAGACAGTTCACTCCCCTTCCCTTCCCTCCCTGGCACTGCCCTGGAGCCACTGTCACTGTGGTGAAGCCACTCTCAGTATGGTGAAACCACACTGTTCCTGTTGTCCTTGGTGCCTCTGGGCCATGTTGGTTCTACAGAACAGTAGAGGGATGAACCCTGTCTTGATTGCTCACCTGAGAAATATTTCCAGAACTACTTAGGGACAAAAATCCTAATTAAATATGTCCAGTGGTTCAGGTGACTTTGGGGTTGTTACTTCAGCCTCAAGATACAGGGCCTTTGGATTTGGGAGGATGTTGTTCAGCTGGAATCTAATCTTACCTTGGCTCATAGGTGACAAATCCTGAGGGGGCTAATAATGAGATTGCTCTGTCTTGGGGATATTCATTAACAAGATCATCATCTGTAATGAGATTATCCTGTCACCAGATAAAGTCATGCTCAGTTCATGCTGTGATGAGAAAGTCCTCAAAAGTAATTAACTATGGAGGTGCAATGGGGTAACTGTGATGTGGCAGAAGCATGGACAGAGGTCTGGGCTCAGACAAAGCCCTGTGCTCTCAATGGCCTGCAGTGCTCAGTTTTAGGAAGGCACAGCTGAAACCAGTTCTCCAAAGGCTGGGGAGTAACAGTGGGTTGAGGCAATAGCTCAGAATGATTTCAGAAAGAAATGCCTGTAACTAGAATGAGACAGCAATCTCTCATTCACTATTTTTTGTTTGACTTCATATGTTTGATGTCAGAAGGAACAGGACAAAACACACAAAGATTAAGAGACATAGTGGTTATCACAGTTATTGTACAAAGCAAATAATACACAATCACATCACAGGAGTTTATTACTGTTGATCTCTAGAGCTCTAACAGTCCCACAATGTAGCCAAAGGATGCCAAGAAAAAGGACTCTTCTTACTTCCTAGGGAACAGGGAGGCCAGGAGGAATAAGTTTCCAGCTAGTTTAAACTGAGACCACTGTATCATGCTCAGGTTTTCCCTTTAAGTCTTATTCTCATCAGACACTCTTGGCTACATAAAAACTTCCTGAAGATTTTCCCAAGATTCTTCTAAGCCAGAACAAAGGGCTTCCCATGGCTTCCACTGCTAGACTCTCATGAAACACACTGGAATGGAAAACAGTGTACCTTTAATTCTCGTCAAACCTCAGAATCTGATTGGCCTTGAAAGAACAGGGCAGATACTTGATTCATAGATTGAAATAATTTGAGATGCTGTGTAGTTAAGTAGCTTCCACACATATGATTCATGTGTCGCTTCCATAATATGTTTTAATGATTGCCAAATGGACAAAACAGGATTAAGACAACAAAAAACAATCTGCAGTTTTTCTAAATAATTACTGTATATTCCACTCCTTTAATCAGTCTGGGGAAAAAAAATCTACAAAATTGTAATTTAATGTTCAGAGACCATTTCTTAACTTGTATAGAAAAAAACCTGTCAAGCCTGAAGGGAAGGGGAAAACATCTTCAGTTCTAGGAATTATATGTGACTAATTAAAAAGGTAAAGTCAGTTTCTACATTGTTTAAAGTATTCGTAATTGTACGAACTAAAGAATCAGGTACTGAGTTTCATGTCTTCTTTGAGGAAAATCTGTGTAAAATCCCCAAAACTAATATAGAATTTTTGACGCAAAGAAGAAGGGAATTCTGTCCAGCATCTTGGGAATCTAATTAGTCCCATACAAACAAGTAGCTAAACCCTTTTGAGCTACAAGCCTCTAGGCTTGTTCTAGATGTCACAGATAAGCAGCAAGTATTTTATTTACAAATAGAAATAGAACTTTCTATCTTCTCTGCAATTCTCTAGGTTTTTCTGTTGCTCTCTGATGAAAGCAAATTTTTTGTCCTGTCTCAAGATCAAACCCTATATCCCCAGAAAGGGAAAATACAAGAAGCTGCTGCTAAGACCCCATTCTGCATGTTTATTTTGTCTTCCTCTCCACCAGAAGCCATCTGGATGTTGCTTTGAAATAGATGGATTATGGATAAAGTTATCAGAAGGGATTAGTGTGATTAGAAAGACATTAATCCTGTCAAGAAGTAATGGTCAAGTATTAACCACCAACAGTTGTTCCTAGAATGATGTTTGTTTTCATTCATCCCATTCCCTCCCTCCCATTCTCATTTTGTAATTGCATGCTGTGGAAAAGACCTTCCTGAGCAAGTTGTCCCAGCAGGGCTGGGAAGTGCCTCTAACAGCTACATTAGAGATGATTATATTACGGTTGAGCATCATGAAAGGGAAGTGCTGCCTTCGCTAATGCTGCCGGATCATGCAGGCAGGCTGTCGCTCACCTTTCTGTCAAGGTCAGTGCCTTCAAGTCTCAACATGATAACAATGTGCATTTCCATAGCACAAGCCATTCAATCATCTCAAAATGCTTTGCCAGTGGAACTTCCTCTCACGCAGGAAGGCATTATCTCCATTTTACAGACACAGAAACAGAGAAATTAAGGCATTTCTAAGTAGACAAACCACTTACAGAGAAAAAAAAATGATCTGCCTAGTGAGATCTCTGTTTTGCAGTGAACCATCACACTTTTCTCACACGTACCCAGCTATCTGTGCTTTCAGAAGAGGCTGTTCCATGACTTCCATGGGGGAACCATTTAGAGAGTAATGCTTGCAACAGAGAAAATAAAACTCTCTACAGTAATGAAAGAAAGAGATAAGAAACTTTCTCTAGCTCTTTTTCTAGTTTAATTCTTGATTTTCTCTTAGTCTCTAGTGTAGTTAAAATTATTTCAGTAGTGAGAAAGAGGCATCAGAATGACTTTTTCTTTTCAGAATATCCTTTTGCTTTCTTCTAATATGAGAAACACCTACAGAGCAAGACACAGCCATGGCTGCAATAGAGGAAGGACAGTGGTACTGGTGGGAAGATCACAGCCCAGCCCTGTCTCTGCTGCACCCTACCCCATGGTCTGCCCTTCCTGACAGAGATCTGGTACAGGAGGTTTGCAGACTGCTGGTGTACTGCAGCCTTCTGCTGGTTTGAACACAGCTAAGGGACTGTCTCAGTCACTGTGACCAGTGGAATGATCCCCAATATCATGCATTATTAAAAATTTCATAGTATTACAGCATGATTTTCAAAGGAGTTGAGAAGTCTAGAATCCTCCTGGAGGTCCAGGGGGCTACTAAGGTTCATCTCCCATGCAAATCAGGTAATAGCAAAC
This sequence comes from Drymodes brunneopygia, assembly GCA_013400955.1. Classification (NCBI taxonomy): domain Eukaryota; kingdom Metazoa; phylum Chordata; class Aves; order Passeriformes; family Petroicidae; genus Drymodes; species Drymodes brunneopygia. The sequence goes on from VZTZ01044192.1 coordinate 98,850, forward strand.
AGTTTTTTTAAAATTTAGATATCTTGATATAAATGAAATCATGTCTAAGCTCAAAAAAAAAAAACCCAAATGGAAGAAGTGGTAGCTGTACTACAAACAAGACTGTTGCAGCAGTTTCTGTATGGTTGGACTATCAGCTGTAAATAGCACTTGAAATGTGAATTCGCTTTTCAGAGCCCCAGTATGCAGCTATTTTGCTAAACAAAGTGGAAGCCCAAAGGTGCCAGGCATGCTGGAAAATCTGGCTCTTGATCTTCAAGCAACAAAAACATGTTATAAGATCTTGCTGTCTGCAATACACTGTTTGCAGTGATCGTGTTTAATTTTGCAGCTAGGTTGCTAGGAAAGAAACCAATCTACATTTCTAATACATCAGAACATGCATCATTTTGAGAGTTTTTTCCTTAAATTGCTTTATAAAATAGTAAGATTTTTATTTTTTACACAAAATGTTGATATCTCCTTTATCATCTTACACTTGTAACTCTTACTGACAAACTGACATATGCAGCAAAAATCCTGCCGGGAATTCACATGATGCATTTTATTTTCTCTTTCTTGTGCAATAGGAAATCTGCTTTTATGGACTAATGTAAACAAGGCAGGACTTGTCTAAGGAAACAGAGGAGGCTGATGTCCAGTGGCTGTTCTGTCACCTGCATATGTGAGGTTACTGTGATACATCTGTGAGTGCTGGAAAGGATGAACAGCAACCTTTGGTCACTGACTGATAAAGGAGATGAGATTGCAGTGTAGCTCAGGCAGAATTCAGGCTGGCTAGTTGACTTCAGCTGTTGTGATAAAAAAAAGGTGTTTCCTAAATTAAAAGGTCTGATGCAAACAAACCCAAAGTATCCATTAAATATGAATGTGAAGCTTCACATGGTAGAAGGAGCCAAGATTAACCAAAAAGCAAAAGGATTTGAAACACAAATTTGGATTATAAACAAATGTCAGATTTATTCAACTGTTTTTTTGTCTAAGGAAACAGAGGGAATCCAGCCAGCCCCTCAAGCTCTAAATGTCATTGCCATTCCTTTGTGAGACACTAAGTATTTTAGAGCTCTCAGAGGGCTACAGAAAAATTCTGTCAGGTCGCAAACAGTTCATAGCCCATTTGTAATCACTTCAGTGCTTTCCACACCCATTCACTCTGTGACCACAGATTCCTCTTGCACATCACTCAATCCCTACTGACACTCCCTAAATAATTTGTACCAAATTGGTCCAATTTTGTCATTATGATGTGTAATTGCAACATGTCATTTTTCACTGAAACAGTCTGGGCCTCTGGGTTGCACAAGCAAAAGAAAACACTAGAAAACAGTATTGAATCTGACCATTAGACTTAATATTCCTAAACACAGCTAAGAACATTGATAATGTTCCAGATGATAATGTGGAGAAACTTCTGAAGATGTCTCAGGCATGGAGGAGGAATAAAAATTTTCCCTATAAGCTGAAGCCATCCCAAATGAGGACTTTTAGAGTAATCTGGCACCAGTTCTGCAATACAATAGCAATATGGAGAATTGAAAATAGTATAATGGCATCAAGTGAGATTGCTTTCTGACTGGTTCTTCTTACCCTTAGGTAATTCTTCTCTTTCAGTTTCATCCAAGTAGTTTTGCTTTTCACTCTGAAAGTAAATATATTTATTCCCTCTAGTCATCTCCTTAAAACTTACATCTCTGCACTGACTTTCTCCACAATAAAGACTTGAGATGATTTATCCCAGGAAAGGGCTAACAGCTTGTTCTCACTGGGGTGAAATGTACTTTTATTATTATTTGCATTACAGTGATACACAGGACAAGTAGTGCAGAAATGGGATTCTATACACACTTTATGTTATCATTCAGGTACCCTACAGATGTCCCCACACTAACTCTGCAGAAGGTTTACCCTCCCCTGTTCCTCAGTGCCAATATTTTTCTATCGCAGGTAAAATAGAGGAAAAGTCCACAGTCAAATAACGTGAAGAAAAATGTGCAGTGTTCCCAAAGCAATCTCATTCTATGGAAAATACTTCTGCCTTGGTACTTTATGAAACATTTTTCTGAGAAGGCTCTTCAGAGACCCAGAGGCAGCATTTTGCAGCTGCTCCTCAGAAGCTCACTAGATAATACAGTACATGAATTTGATTGCACTTGATTATACAAGCATAGAATTGTTTAGATTGAAAAAGACCTGTAAGATCATCAAGCCCAACTATTCATTCCTCCAGCATTGCCAAGTCTCACTAAACCGTGTCCCCAAGTGCCACATCTATTTGTCTTTTAAATACACCCCAGTCTGGCAGCAGCACAAGGATAAGAACAGAGTGGCTGGTATTTAGGGGAATGGTTTGACTCATACACAGCAGAAAAGACCAAGCCAAAACTGACCAGAACCTTCTGTTATCCACCCTCTCCCATTTGGTCTTCAGGTAAATTATGTATCAAGGTAACATGGAAAATACCTTTTAGTACCAGGGGTGTATTTGAAGAAACAGTACTGCACATATTCTCATTTATGTAAAACCAGTATTATTGAGTGATTTAATTTTGGGTGCCATCTTTATTTAAATATAACCATAAATAGAAAAAAAATTCATAGCCTTTTAGAAATCTGTTTTCCTTCTGAATGGATATTATACTGATATTATCAGACAGTGGTTTATAATCATGATAAAAGGTTTAGATTGCCAATTGCAGTATGGGTCTTGGAGAGTTTAAGTCAAACTTTTCATCCCCAACAAATGGTGATCTTAAGTAGCAAAACAGACAAAACATCTCCAATGTGTGGTTTATTGCCAGTTTCATCTGCAGCTGAGAGCAAACAAACAGTGCGCAACACAACCTACCCAGGCCAGTGGTCAGTCTGGTGTGGCCCAGTACAGCTGAACAATGGCAGAATTCCATTAAAAAACAATGAGCAATATTTGTCATTGGTGGGATGCTCAAATGCCAGCGTGTTCCCCAAACCAGAGAGCTGGGGAAAAAATATGGGGAAAAGGGTACTAAAAAAAGAAGTTTCTAAATAAATACTAGGCTTTAAGAGCATGAGTAAGAATCACCAACTCAGGAATGTGGGCAGAAGGATGAAGGATTACCGGAACTGATGGCATTATGGACAGGAATCCCCTTAAAGAAAGACAGTTCTATATTTAGAATATTGTATTTAATTCATCAACACAACCACAATAGCAACTAATATTTATTACTACCCCCCAAATTGGCCTTCAAATGAACATAAAATTTTATTAGGATACACTTGTTTGTACCAGGTAAAGCATACTCAGAGGAACAAGCTTCATAATTTAAAAAATACAAGTCAGATCAGTTCTTTAGCTTTGACTATAGAGGGAATAATATTTCTTTAACAGGGTCTGCTCATGGAAAAGGATCAAGTCTCTGCTAGTCTGTATTTCTTAAACATCTAGAAAATGGTTGGTGATAAATAGATACAAAATGTAATAAGCTTCCTAAGCTTGAAAAATTAAACTGCTTTTTTCAAAGGGAGTATTGGCTTGGGTAACCAGCCTGTTACAACACCTGAACAATTCAAATCTGCCCTGACAATTCTTTCCCTCAAGCACTCTCACTGCTTACTGCTAATCACAGTCTTAGAAAACTTGGCCCTGTCTCTCTTTCAAGATAAAAACTTAATCATATAAACAAGGAGGGTGCTGGAATAAAGGATGCAGCTCTCTATTACATATACAAGTAGACATGTAGGACAAAGAGAAGTCAGTCGGTTCAGCTGGTACAAACCTGTGTAACTCTGGCCTTAGCCTGCTCTTCTGAACAACCAAGGCTAATGCAGTCAAACACTGTGTGTGTGAGAGCCCTTACTAACAACATGTTCATTCAGAGAGAGTCATATTCCTGTAAGGCCTGTGAAACTTTGCATATACAGGAGACAAATAATGTGTGGGCTTCTAGAATTGACTTGGGAAAGAACCAGGGCCTGCAAGCCCTGCCTGTTCTCCAGCCTTCCTCACAGGTCTGCAGTATACACATTTTGCAACTCTTCTGAGGTGGCTCTGCCTATCCTCAGCGATGCAGTGCTGGGAGCCAGCTCTCCTCCTCCCCTGCGGGCTCACCAGCACCTCTGCAGTTTGAACAGAAAGGGAGAGTTGCATTTCTGTTCTGGGGAAAACGCCAGTGTGAGTTCTCTGCCTCCTGGAAGGAATCCATGCCAAACAGCAGCGTTTGAAATGCCTCAACAGTGGTAAATTATTCAACATTATTCCAGTACAGTATTATTCTTCAAAACTATGAAGTTGTGACAGATCTGGTTTCAGTACTGGCCACCAAAAAAAGCTTATGTCAAAGCAATCATGTTTACTGAAAATCAAGTTTCTGGCCCACTGGGAACTGATCAGTTCAAAGCTGGTAACACGAGCTGAAGGTGATGGGGCAGGGAATGGGCACAAGGACAAAGATGCTCTGAAGGAAGGTGACAGTGTGGGAGTTGTGGCACAGTGCCTGCCAGCATGGCTGGCTTGTGCTGGAGCTGGCAGAGTCAGGAGCAGGTCAGAGGGTTTTTATTGTCTTTAGCAAATGTGAGATATATTAAGAGGAAAGTTAAGTCTTTGTCCCTTTCCCAGTATTTTGTGTCGTGCAGAGCACAAAGACATTGACTTCAGATTTGATTGCTTCAGGCATTTAAGAAGTTGAGAAACTCGAGTGATCAACAGGTATCTCTGCCGATGAACTTGTCCTGGCAGCAGGTGAAGGAATCCCGTATGTATGTCTGTGGAAGTTTATAATTAACCACAGTGAAAGAAAGGGGAAGGTTTATTTCTTTCTGGGTAGGGAGTGGTATCGGGAAGCTCCCGGGATGCGGGAACCCGGGCAGTGGCACTGGGAAGCCCCGGGATGCGGGAACCCGGGCAGTGGCACCGGGAAGGCCCGGGATGCGGGAACCCGGGCAGTGGCACCGGGAAGGCCCGGGATGCGGGGAGCCGGGCAGTGGCACCGGGAAGGCCCGGGACGCGGGGAAGCATCGGTCGGGCGCGGGGAGCGAGGCGCGGCTGCTCGGTGTCCCAGCAGAGCCGCCTGGTGGCCGCGGGGTGCATTGCAGTTATCGCAGCCCGAGCCTCCGGCCGCGCCGGGAATGCCGGACGGGCAGGGACAGGGGCTTTGCGCAGGGAAAGGGGGTTTGCGCAGGGACAGGGACTGGGGATTTAACAAACCCGAGCAGCGGGACCTGCCTGAAGGGTTTAATAAACAGAACTCTCAGGGCCAACTGTGTGCGTGCCTGCTGGAAAACCTGAGAGGTGTTGAAGGTTGAAACATTTTGCATGTAAGGAAGAAAATACACTATTTGCGTTGCCCCTGTCAAATGAGGATCGAAGCCTCTGTCCCAAAGAGAACCAGGGAACTTCAGAGCTTCTACAGCTGATCTTTTAGGCTTGTTGAGGACATCTCTTGTCCAGCTGCAGTAAGAGCTTGGACAGTGTCTAAATGTGTAGTTACGAATTCAGATTTGGCTCCTATTCTCTCCGAGCTCTGTTAATATTTCCATTCCCAGGTCTAACAGCAGTATCCTGTGCTTACACATAAAGTAAGCAGTGTACATCTAGTAACTAGAGGATCTAAAATTTGATCTTGTAAGTCTCCAGTGCTGAGTATCCCTTGGGAGATATGAACGGTCAACTATTTGTCATAGGATTTTTTATTTATCTTGTTAACAGAAGTGTTGTGTGGGTACCTGTTCTTGCAGCTGAGGAAAGGAAACTCTACACACAGGGGATACTAATAGGTATGAACAGGGCTAAACCTCAGGCAGAGGATGGGTGCAATAAATACATACTTATCATTCTACGATGCTATGAAGCTTGTTTATGTAACCAGATAACTGAAATAATATCAACCCCCACCCCTAATGAAGGTCCATGCCACAACAAAAACAAAAGCTCATGCAGGGCTCAGACTGACAGGCTAGTGGGTGGTGGTTGCTTTTCCAAGATTTTTCTGTCTATGGGAAAAGAAAGAAGTAAAACCATAGATGACAGGAGACATCAGAAACAGGTACAGGAGCTCTGGGATAGAGCAGGTCCAGGAGCAGGAATGAAGTTCAGGAAAACAAGGAACTGTACATTGAAGAAAGGGTCTCCTGTTGTTTGACAGATTTCCTCTGCATCTAAGGAACTTTTAAAACAAACACCATACAGAGACACCTGATTGTATCATAATTTCCTCATTCCCAGTGAATACAATCTGCAAAGTTCCTGTTTTAACTCTCTAGCGATCAGGTCAACAGGGGGAATACAGATCTTCAGCCATTTCTGTTTAAGGCTGGATTTAGTGGTCTCTAAGTACAAGATTTTCTAGTCTATTGTCTATCTTCTGACACATGCAGTTGCCACTTTTTACTTCTGCTACAACCCTTCAAAGTTTGCAGTAAGTCCCTCTTTTAATCTTCCTTTCTTACCTTTCCTTTTCTTTACATGCAATTTCTTGTGTGTTCAAAGAAAAACTTGCATTAATTTCAACTAGGAGAGCAATATTTAGAGTTCTTTATATGGTGCTGTGCTCCTGGCTTTTGTAAACAATAATAGCTGGTAATTTTAAAGATAATTTAAATGCCATTGCTCTGGCAGGACAGGCTGAGGATATTCCAACTCCACAAAGAAATGTAGTTCAAATGTGCATGCAGATTGGTAAAAATACAGAGTAATGGTTTACTGATTAAATGAAATGCAATGTGTGGAAAATACTGTGCTTGTTATAAAAAACCACCAGAAGACACCCAGCCAAAAAAGCCCAGGCTGCACAAGAATGTCATTATATCTGGAGTGGTTTTTTCTTGCAAACCCTGCCATTTCAGTCTGTAATAGCAGGTACTGCTAGTTTGTTATACAGGGAGATGGACTCACACTGTCTTGCAAGGAGAACTGAACCTCTTTGAAGGTTTGTGAATTTTCTGCTCTTTCCTCCTCAGAGGACACAGTGCAGCCGCTGTGGCAGTGAGGCTCAGAGCTGTCACATCTCCAGGCAGCTTAGAGCCATCACAGGTTGTGCCAGAGCCCCTCTTTCCTATTGTGCTGCTGCTCTTCCTAAAATCTCTAAATATACACAAGGATCTAAAGAACTACACATTTTAGGGAAGAACATGTAAATCTGCTCCAGCCCTTTTCTGTCCTCCTTACTAAGTCACTTCCTCATGTAAGACTCTTGTTTTCTCTGGAAAACTCCAACTCTCAAAAAAAATCTCCTAACATGTTTTGTCTTGGTGTTCTCTAGATGCATGGGCCAGGACCAGGTGTGAGTCTATGGTTATAAAACCAGTTTCAGGCATAAAGCACCATGACTCAGCTTTGTTCTGCGAAAAACCATGAGAAGGCAGATGTCAGGATAGATGATGTAAAAATAAAATTAGTGCTGTTTATCGTGTTCATTTTAAGCAACTGTCAGTGATCTGAAGACTAGAAACTTGGTTTTTTTCTCAGAGTGGAAGATGAGGTCTTGGTGTATGAATTAGCTTCCAGAACTGGAACCAAATATTGCAGTAATTTTTTCTCAGCTCTGGTAAAGTTAGCTTTGTTACGTTCCATCTCTTTAATAACCTCTCAGCCTTGGGCACATGAGAGAGTTTTTGGCCATCCAACGGGTGTGTGTTTGTGACTGCAGTCAGTGGGAAGGCACTGAGAGGAGAGAAAAGCCTGCCCAAAGTTACACCCTCCCACTGCAAAGGCAGCCACCATGCACCATCTGTCAGTACCAGCATCCAGATCATTAATTAATTCTGCTGCCCATAAAGTGCCACCCCTAAAGGTTCTACCTTTAATGTACTAAGAAATCACTCACACTTCCAGCTGTATATTATTAGTTCACTGGAGACACAGGGTTTTTTCAATATTTATCATACTATAGCACAGCTCAAAATCCTGCAGAACACTATGAATTAACTGTGCTTTTTCATCTTACTTGTATAATGTATTATTTCAATTGTTCAGATTTCAGGCAGGCTTTTGTTAAGGTGGGTTATTTATTCCATATATTTAACTTCTAGGTAGCTTGAAGGAAAAAGTCCTCCCATTACAAAGGAAAAAGAAAAATTATATAAACTCCAGCACATTAATTTTAAAGCAAATAATACCTGTATGAGATAGAAATGATCCTATCAATTAAAACACATGTTCATATCTCCACTATAAATATGAATGTACAGCAGCAGTGATGCCTCTGGCACTGCCACTTAATTCAGTCACAACCAAACCAGCCTGATGACAAATGTCATTTAGGAAACTTCAAAAGTTACAGAACAATCATTGTCTTCACTTACCTTGAGACAACCAGAGGGAGAATCAGCATTTTCAGCATCCTCATCAGTAATTCACCAGGAAACTGGAAGTAACTAATTTCCTGGAAATACATGGAGAGATGCTTATTGTTTTGAGCTAAAGACTGACTGTCTTCATGAATGCTGCTGGAGCTGTGGGTCAGATAACATTCCTAAAATCTGCAACTCTGGTGTAAACGGTGGCAAAGATAGCAGGCTTTAAAAGGTAATTTTAAAATTAATTAGATTACATAATGTGTTGTTATTCAATAAACACACTGCATTGTTCGTTCCTTTACAAAGAAAGACAAAAATGAAATGTGCCCTCTCTTGGGGACTACTGTTAACCGGTTGCCCTGAATAATCTCTCCATTTTGCATTTTGTCTGCTTTCCTAGACATTTTTGAAGCTATGGCTTGGACACAGATGTTGTTCAGACAGAGAGCAGTTTGCAGTAGCAGAATACAGAATTGCTTTAATTTAGTTGCATTTACTAAATGCCATATTTTAAAACTGAGATTTCTATTTTGTGCTCAAACAGTGAATTTATTAATGCATGTTGCTGTCTAGTCTGTCTGACTGATACAGCAGAAATGAGCACCAGCAAAGGGCTCAGTTGAAGTGTGCTGGGGGAGAATTCAACAAATGACTTCAGTAACATGTTCTGCTAACGAAGGGAAATCGCAAATTTATTAATATGAAACACCATTGGTGTAATATAAACATCTGCACCCCTGTGCATCTGATGCTGAAAAATATTCCCAGTGTTTTCTTTAGCTATATGTGTTCCAAAATAGTGTAAAATGCAACATATTGCACTACCAGTTTTTGCAGGCCTAGATTAAATGCTACATTTCATCTAGCTTTACTGTCCACTGTTATTATCCATACCTGCAGCATTCTAGTGTGCTCCTGCTACGCTTACCAGGTGTCTGAGGGACCAGAAGCCTTTGCTAACCTATTGTTTGAGAATGTGTGAAAAGACCCAGAGAACAGCGTAGATTGACAAACAGATGAAATGAAGCAATTTTAACCAACACATATACGTGACTTTCACCTTCAAGAGCCCACCCTGAAGTTGCCCAAGTTACAAATGTCTTTTGTTATGTAAGTGCGGCATTTCCTCCGCAGGGACACGCTGTGAGCCGCTCTTACCTGCTGGGAGAGTCGCCTCGTCCTCAGGAAGAATCCCAGGAGGCAGCCGATGGTGACGGACAACACCGAGAGGATGAGCAAACCATTCCTTTTACAAACATCCTTGATCCGAGCGAGGATTGCATCCAGGGCCACCGCCATGCTGTCCTCCCTGCTCCTTGGAGAAGAATCAGCATCCCATGGGGAGAGAATTCAGTCGCTGCTCTTGTTCGGGTGCACGGATCTGGCTCTGTATAGATCAGATCAAAGCACTTCCAGTTCTGCTTAGCTGACCTGCAAGGTCACCCCTCTGCCAATGGCCACCAAGCAAGCAGCTGGCATTATTGTTCCAAATTAATACCAACAATCCTATTATCAACTACATCATTAAGAGCCTGGAAGAAGATTAGGGGGCTCTGGAAAATTAGAACAGAATGCAGTAGTATTTCTAAAACAAGACTAGTTCAAAACAAAGTGACACGCCTGGGGGAAAGGTGATGCGTTCCTCAGCCTCCCCAGTTTGGGGTCTGGACACCCAAATCCCAGAAGGGAACCCTGCAAGCCAGCATTCAAACAGGGAACAGAGCAGCTTTCCCAAAGGGCAGAGCAGGTAACATTTTGAACAGGACTATCACAGCAGGGCAAGCTAGGTGAAACTGGACTTCATTAATTAAAGCAGGCTTGGGTTTTTTGTTTTCTTTGCCAAAAAAAAGGATGAATGAGCAGCATGAGAGAGACGCATCAGACAGGAAATAGCCACAGACTGGAACACGCAAGGACACCTTCTGTCATTGAGCTTTTTTTATCTTGGAAGTGAAATGATTTCACTTTTCCTCCAACCACTATGTTGATTAGAGTAGGGCCAATTTACTTTCAGAGGATTATCAGACTAAGCCACAGGGATTGCTTTCCTTTCCTTTGCTGTGTCCGCATTAAATCCCAATGCTGATTTTTATGCTAGTGAATATCTGATAAAAATACACCACCATAACCATTCGCATGCCATGCTTCAGTACAGAAACATTTCTGTAGTTTCTGGGATATTCTAAGATCTTTCAGTGTTTTTATGGAAAATATTCCACGCAATACAACAAGGCTGTGTTTATAATATTACATTTCATATTGTGATAAAGTATTTGTTGTTACATGCTCATGTATGAGTGAAAAAAACCTCAGGGGAGTTTAAACTGTTCTTTTTGGGGGCAGAATCTCAATCCCTTGTAGTCAGTAGGACATATGGATACACAAACAAAAAAAAGTGGGGGGGAATAAAATCAAAAATACATGGAGTCTGTATGTTGAACATAAAACAAAAAGGAATGCAGAAAAACAAGAGGATTGCAGAAAATTGTATTAATGAACCTGAAAGTTTTGTAAGTGTGTATGTAAGATGACTGATGCTGAATCGCCCTAACACCGTGTCAACTTTGATACCTTAGCAGCGCGTATCCAATTGACTTTTGGAATGGAATAACAGAAAAACACTGGGCTTTTCCCGTTCGCTCCCGGGGCCCGGGAGCAGCGGGCGGGGCGGANGGGCGCCGCCGAGTTCCTGCACCGCAGCATCGTGCCCACCATGCACTACCAGAAGAGCCTGCCCAGGTACCGCCGCTCCGGGGGGACGCGGGCAGGGGGCGGCGACGGCTGTCCGGGGTGTCCGCTGTGAGAAGGGCGGAGGGAACGCCCGCCCTGGGCTCGCTCGGTGCCCCTTTCCCGCTGTCTGCAGAGGAGCGGGTTCGGCTGTCCAGGTGTGAATATAACCGGCTACAAGCCTGCTACCGAAACATCCCCTTGGCGCCCGAAGTAACCCCGTGAGTGTAACAGGACGGTGCTATAGGAAGCAAAACTCGGTCTCAGAGGAAGTTGACAAAGACACCGAATAGGAGATTTATGAGAAAAAGATGTCCAGCACCCAGCTGTGAGGGGGAGGCCCGAACAGGGCTGGCAACCGAACTATTCCTTCTATAGAGCTGCCTCTCCTAGCAGCGGTTCCTGTCAGTCTATTTCCTGTAAGGAATTAGCTCCCATCACTGCAGTACCTTTGTAAAAAGACAGTCAGGTTGGTTTTCCGCCTTGTTTCCCAAGACCATTATGGTGTGCTTACTGGTGTCCATCTAGTTCCTTGCTTCTCTTATTCCAAAAGAAACTTATGAGGCATTTGGATAATATACATACATAAATATTACTCAAATTTATATAAAATATAATAGTATATATAGTGTGTGTATATATCTATATATAATAGTGTAAGAAAGGGTATGGAAGAAAGGAGGCAAAGAGAGATGACTGTGTAAGAAACACAGGCTTCATTCGTACCCTTGCTCATCAAGTGCACATCTCTGTGTTGCATTTCCTTCAGGCTGCCTGTTCCCAAGCTAGAGGATACAATTACGAGATACCTGAATGCCCAAAAACCGCTTTTAAATGATGACCAGTTCAGGTATGGACAAACACACATTGCAGTGTCATGTTCTGCTTCAGAGCCAAGTGTTAACATTAAAAATATGTGACTTGTGACAGCATTTTGACTCTTTTCTTGATTGCCGTAGGAAAACTGAAGAACTTGCTCATGCCTTTGAAAAGGGGATTGGAAGAGAATTGCACGAGCAACTGGTTGCTCAAGACAATCAGAATAAGCATACAAGTTACATCACGGGTATGTTGGCCTGCTGCGTGTAGGACAAGTCTGTGGATCATCACAACTGCTCATAATGCCATAAATGTAACAGGCTGAAGCTTTAAGTAACCTAGAAACTTGGAGTAACCTGCTGTGAACACTCTCTGTGGGTGTATTTGACTGATTTCAGAGGCTGGTGGAAAGAAGAATGCTCATTATCTAAGTTCATCTATTCAACCAGAATTCTGGGTAGATAGATACTGGAACAGTGGTATTTTTTCTTGAGTTTATAGGGTTTAGGTTAAATAGGAGCTTATCCATTACTTCCCTTAAGGAAATGGAAGCAATCATTTCTAAATAATTCCATGATATTTAGCAAGAAAACTAAACTTTGAGGGAAGGGAAGCATCACAGCGTATAACTAAGTTTGAGAGGCAGAAGTGGTCAGTACTTGGGACTTAAAAGCCCTTAAAACTACAAAAGTATATTCTTTTAAAGAGCCAAAGAAGAGGAGTGACAGAAATAGGAAAAGGAGAATAAATAGAAACAAATCAGGAGAGGGAGAGCATGGATATAGCCTGTTGATTATTCTGCTTTATTATTGCTTCCACATACAAGTGTCTGCTCATGAAAGTATTAGATAGTAGCAGAGATTGAAATAGTCAAATACCTATGGAAGGAGAAGTTTCCATGTTGCCCAGTAGCTGCACTTCTGTCCTTGCTGCCTGTTGAGACTGCCTGCTAAGGTGTTAGCTACCACTCATTCTCTAGAGAATTCCAGATTATTTCACAAGACCTGCTGTTTCGGTTGTTGTGTTTTACTTTCCATTCACTTTGAACAACATCTTGGGTTTTAAGTGGTGACTTTATGTTGTTCATCAGTGCTAATTACTATGCTGCTTTTTGTCAGTGAAGGGTGGGGTGTCTGTATTGCTTTTTGTTCAGTTGTTTTTCTTCTTTATGCCTCATAAAAGGCCTGTTGCACTTGAAATTGGTTTCTGAAAGTATGTAGAGTTGCCTCCACCCTGGACTTCCAGGTCTGTGGTTAAAAGGCTACGTGTTGATGACAGATGTGGTTTTAAAATTGTAAATGAGTGTTGCTTACGTACCTGTGAGAACCTGTAATTGAAGTTGTAACTTAGTTCCTTAACCTGCTGCCCTCCTTACAGTCCAGGTAGAAGGTTCAACCTCAGTGAGGTGCACTCAGTGACAGTGAGTTGCAGAGATAAATAGTTTAAGAGTAGGTAAAGGCATGAACCACTCCAAGTGTGAGGTGTGCACCAAAATATAGAGCTGGGGAGCTGCACTGTATGTCCTGGGATGTAAGGTTTATCATTGAGCCATACAGAAAACAGGTAGTTGGCCCTTGTTGCTTATGACATAGACATCCTTGATGTGGATTATTCCAAACCCAGTATTTTTATGATTAGCCAACAGTATCCTTCGTCATAATGGGGATTTAGAGAAGCCTTGGGTGAATTTTTGCATATGTTTGTTTGTGTTGGACTACACAACCCTCTGGTCTGACTCAGGAAACTGCTTTTATGTTCTGACCTCTTTCTCAACTCTCAACTTTCAGGTCCCTGGTTTGACATGTACCTAAAAGCACGTGAGCCTGTTGTTTTGAATTTTAATGCATTTATGTCTTTTAATCCTGATCCGAAATCGGAATACAATGATCAGCTCATACGAGCTACGAACATGACTGTTTCTGCCATACGTTTTATGAAGACCTTCAGGGCTGGTCTCCTTGAACCAGAGGTTTTTCACCTCAATCCAGAAAAAAGTGACACTGAGATCTTCAAAAAAATTATCCGATTTGTGCCTTCTTCAATTTCTTGGTTTGGTGCCTACATGGTCAATGCTTACCCCCTAGATATGTCTCAGTACTTCAGGCTTTTCAATTCTACACGGCTTCCTAAGCTCAACAAAGATGAGCTTTATACAGATGAAAAGGCAAAACACTTACTAGTGTTGAGAAATGGAAATTTTTATGTGTTTGATGTTATTGATAGAGATGGAAACATGCTGAAACCCTCAGAAATACAAGCACACTTGAAATACATCCTTAGTGACAGCAGTCCAGCCCCAGCCTTCCCTCTTGGCTACCTCACCAGTGAAAACCGAGATACATGGGCATTGTTGAGGAAGAATCTACTGGAGAATGGCAATGAAGAAGCTCTTCAAAAAGTAGACTCTGCCATGTTTTGTTTAAGTTTAGATGATTTTCCCAGTAAAGACTTTGTGCATTTGTCCCACACTATGTTGCATGGAGATGCTGCAAACCGCTGGTATGACAAATCCTTTAATCTTATCATAACTAAGGACGGCAGTGCAGGAATTAATTTTGAACATTCCTGGGGAGATGGCGTGGCTGTGCTCAGGTTCCAGAATGAGGTTTTTAAAGATACCACCACGACACCAGCCATCAGCCCCCAGTCCCAGCCTGCTTCAGTTGACTCTTCCAGAGCAGTGCAGAAACTTGACTTTAAGCTGAACGATGCCTTAAAAGCAGGGATTACCAAAGCCAAACAGAAGTTCGATGCCTCTGTAGAATCACTGTCTGTTAACCAAATCCAGTTCCAAGGAGGGGGCAAGGAATTTCTAAAGCAGAAGAAGGTGAGCCCAGATGCTGTGGCTCAGCTGGCCTTCCAGATGGCTTTCCTTCGCCTGTACGACCAGACCGTTGCTACGTACGAGTCCTGCAGCACTGCAGCTTTCAAGCACGGCCGTACAGAAACCATACGTCCTGCCTCTGTCCACACAAAGAAGTGCTCTGAAGCCTTTGTCAAGGAGCTCTCCAAACACAGCACAGAAGAACTGCAGAAGTTGATAGTGGAGTGCTCCAAGTACCACGGCCGTTTGACAAAAGAGGCTGCTATGGGTGAGTAGGAATAAATCAAACACTCCGCCTTTTGCCCTAAAATGTCTAGTAAGGTTTCTGTAAATATTTACAACTAAATAATTTAATGTTGATGGAAGTCTAATGTAAACCTGACAAAAACAGTAGCAAAAGGCTGCAGTTGAAAATGCATTCCCTCATTCTCACTCATTTCTTGATGGAGAGCATCTTGATGGAGTGCCTCTGTGCTTCCCACAGCACCTTTCACGTGCGGATAAACTTTTATACTTTAGTTTTGTCCTTAGAGCAGTTGGACTATTTGAAGATTTCATAAATACTTAATGTATGTTGAACAAGAACTTTGGCTTTAAGTCTGAGGAGATACTGTCTTATCTCTGCAGGGAATAAAGGCTTTAAGAACTTCCAAATCGAACTCAATTTTGGCCATGCTACTCCTGGCATTTTTCTAAATGCTTCCTTTTGAACTGCCCAGAAGCATTAAAATTGACAGCAGTAAAATTGAATATTATCCCACAGAGTCTAAAATTTGTCTCCTTTTGTTGGTGCAAGATGCTCTTCCTCTTTAGATTCCTAAGTTTTAGGAAAGGCTTTTTCTGCATTAAACAACTTGGCTATATTCAGATAAACAGTTAATCAAAGAATGCAATGTATTATTAAAATTGTCTTTTAACATTGCACTTCTGTGTACTCTTCTGATCCTGTTGAGGCTTGCAGTGAAACAAGCAGGCCCTGTTTTCCTAGGATATGGGCATGAAAAGTCAGAAAAATGTTTCCTACCAGTACAAAAATGAACCCCAGTTCTACAGAGCTCCTCTTTTGTGGCTGAGGTGAGTTTAATTCCTACAAAAGTCAGGCACCTCTGTCTCTCACACCTGTTCTTTCTTTCCCCAGGACAGGGCTTTGACCGGCATCTCTTCAGCCTGCGCTACTTGGCCTCGTCCAAGGGGCCGGCCCTGCCTGATTTCTATCAAGACCCAGCCTACGCTCGCATTAATCACAACATCATTTCCACCAGCACCTTGGTGAGCCCAGCTGTGCAGTTAGGAGGGTTTGGCCCCGTGGTAGCTGATGGCTTTGGAGTAGGGTATCAGGTACAGGATGACTGGATAGGTTGTAATGTTTCCTCTTATCCAGCTAGGAACGGTAAAGAATTCCTTCAGTGTGTGTACAAGTCACTGGAAGATATCTTTAGTGTTTTAAACGGCAAGAAAATTGGTAGTTAGACATAAAGACATTCAGACACTTCACAGTTGCAGAATAAAAAGCAGATTATGTCTAATTGACATACTGATCAGTGTTCAGCATGGCTGAGACTGTCCAGCTTAACAGGCTTCATGTATCATCATTAAACTTGAATACTGTTAAGATTCTCTAGGAAGTTTCTATCTATTTTGAAGAAATCAATTACAGACTTTGAATGCATTTCAGGAAATACATTCACTTTGTCAAATTAAGTAACAGATCCATGTGTTTTTAAAACACATTATCTAAAATAAGCATTTTTATTGAGTTAATGAACTTGGAACACCTGTGTTCCATGAATGGTCGGACAGACTTACAATACTGTGACACCACTCTTGTTTTGATTTTTAAAAAAATATATGCAATAATTTTAAACATGGAAGAGTGGTTCCATTTGCACTCTTGCAGTAAGCTTGCTTACTAACTTGTCACACTTATCTCTTTAAACTTGAATTTATATCAGAACTGATTGTGCCTCAACTGCTTGAAGCCTTTCCACTATAACAGCTTTTAGAGACACAAAAAATGAAGTGGGAGGCGTTAAGTAACCTGCAATTGGGTTGTTAAACTGACTGGAAAAGACTGTACTTTAATAAAGCTGTCTATTAATAACCACAGAGTTCTTTTATTGCCATATCTAAATCATACAGCACGAGTAGACCCTTTATCATTAGCTGACATTTCTTACAAAGGTTGGAAAGAAAACTCCTGCAAGCATTCTGCACTCTGTCTGGTATGCAGAACTTGAATTCCTGCCTTTTATGCTCTTGATTTCCACTCTTTCTTCTGGGAGGCCAAGTCTTTCTGTGGAGCTGAATTGCACAGTGGTGTTGGCTTCTGTGAGCTGTGTAAAACTAATGCTGCTCATGTCCCACTGGCCTGGACAACCAAATATATCAGCACAACACAAAAGTCTGAACACATTGGTTGGATGTGACAGATCAGGTTCAGAGGCTCAGAAACTACTTCCCTTCACTTTTCCTTTGGGTATCTCAGCTTCCAGGTTCTCCCAGGGTCTTTTTAATTTAGCACAGTAAGTGTAAGCAATACCCTGTCCTGGAAGTATGAAATAAAAGTGCTAGCAAGGGAGAGGCATGCTTTTCATTTGGAAGCCTGAAGGCTTTGTTCCTGTAATGTGCTGTTCTAGTTTTCAGCTGAAAAGCTGTATTTTAGTACTTACTTTAAAACTTAGCATGACTGTTCTTGCTCATTTAAACAAAGAAAAGAAGGTGATAATTGGGGAAGATGCATGAAATAATGAATCAGGAAACAGTAATCAGACCAAAAGTCTGAATAAAATTCACTAAAGATTGGTTGGGGTTTTTTTCTTTTTGGGTTTGTTTGGTGGGGTTTTTTGTTTTGTTTTCAAACATGAGAACAGCTGGCAGAATTGTGAGTGCACTCACCAAAGAGTACAAAGGCTGTCTTCAGCTAAAAATGAGGTTTACTTAATGCTGTTCTTGGGGAAGATAACTTGCTTTTCACAGGATTGTAACTGTGTAAATGTCAGCAGCAGTCAAGCTTAGTAAGTGTTCTCAGGAAACTCACTTCAGTCTTCACCTGAAGTGGGAGAAACCTGCTAAAGGTGTAGCTGTTCCATTGAACAGTTAACACAGAGCCTTTGGTAATGCTTGTAGCCATTTCCTCATGATAGGAGTGGTGAGTGGGAAGACTTTATTTGCTTATGTTAGAGAATCAAACGTGATTACTTCGTGGTGACATATCATTAAAACCTTTAGGCTGTAAATTGTGTGAGTAGTTACTGTATCCATTACCTAAGCTAGAGTCCACCCACAACCATATAATTCCAAAACCACCTGGGGACAGAAAGTGCAACTCAGTGATGTGGGTCAAAGGTTGAACCTGATCTTGGAGATCTTTCCCAGCCTTAATGATTCTGTGAACTCTGGTTTCCATATCTGAAGTGCAGCCATGTAAAAAAGTAACTCCAAGGAAACTGCATATCTGATGTTTACAGCTCCTCCATCAATAATCATGTCATAATTTATTAGGGGTATGAACTTCAGCATTTTACAAATTTATGGGTAACTTCATAGATTCCAACGGATTCCTTTGTTTTTTCATCATAGTCATTCCAATCCTGTAGGAAATAAGATTTCACAGTGTTAGTCACAGAGGACAAAATGCACACAGACTGGAATTCAAACTGGAACTAAACGTTACTCAAAACTTGGGTCCTAGATATCTGTAGAAAGTTAAATTTTAACAGGTGAGAGTAGCAAGAGCACTAACCTGAAATTAAATGAGCTTCAGTCTCAGTGTTTTTATATATATGAATTGCTGGGGTTTATTTTCTTCTGTAGTCCCCAGGCTGTAGTGGACACACAGCAGCCATGGCAGGTGAAAGGATTATCTATCATTTACAATACCCCAGTCAGGTGTGTAAGCAGATAGGCAGATCCCTGCCAAGTAGGATACCAGGGAACAGATTTGACCTTGAGATTCCTGCTCACAGCCAAGGAAGATTTGCAATGCTGGTGTCATTATCCTGAGCTTTGAAGGACAGTGTCTATATTACTTTTTAACCTCTCTGTGCACAGGGCAATGGGCAAGATCTTCCTAGAAAAATCAGCTCACCACTTTAATAACCCCAGTCACTTAGCATTCCAGGTCCTTTCTGGAATTCTTGAGTGACTTAAATCTTCGTCAGCTGCTAAGTTAACAAATCCATACTTCTAAAATGACACTGTTAGTCATGCTGGTTGCTCTTACTTGGTTCAGTTTCTCTCTCCAGCTGTGGCCTTCCTGTGGCTACAGGAAGAGCAAAACCAGTCTAGGGTGTGTATTTTGGACCAGTGACGTGGGGAAAGCAAGCTGGTAAGTAGTTTACTAAGAAACTAAGACAACATACCTTTTCTAACAAGTTTATGTCATTGAAAGGTGTGCCAGATTCTGCGCCTTCAGCAGCAAACCCTGCCTGCAAACACATTTGCAGAAAGTTTTTTAAATTAAGTTGTACTGAGGAAATAATAAATATGATCATTGAAACATATTTAAAGAAAGTAGCTCAGCACAAAAATGTACTGTATTTCTTTTAAATTAGGTAGAAGGAATGGGCAAGCTCTTTCCTAGTTAGGGTCAGTGTAAGGTTGGGACCCTGCTTGTGCATTGGAGAAGTTCAAGCAACCTGAGTAAAATGGGGGAACACTGCTCCTCTATTTTTCCCAGCAAAAAAAAGTATTTCCAACTATTCTAGATAATGTTAAACCTTAGTTTCTAAGTTTGTGTAGCAGCATCCAATTACTACTAATAGCTTTGTGTTCAGAGTCCACACAAGCATAACAGCTTCATAATACACTGCAAGGAAAGTAATAGAAAATGTGTGAGAAAGTTAATAGTTCTAGTTGAATATTGTCAGAATCCAAGACACTCCAGAGAAGGAGCAGCTTGCATTGGATTTAGGTACAAAAGTGACAAGCAAGCTTTATGTGTAAGGAGGATCAGCAGGCTGAGTGAGCAGATTAGTACTCCAAACAAACATTTCACAGGGGACAGTTCTTCACTGCCATCACTACTGCTGTTTTTTTAAAGAGTGGAGAAAGGACAGCTCTAGGACGGTGCTCTGGTTTATCTTCTATAGGAACAGCTCTTTCACTTTGGGGTTCACACTTACCAAGCTGCACAGTAACATTTACTAGTTATAAACGTATATTAAAAATCCCAGCCACTTCTGCAGCATGCAGGAAGGTTTCTTACATTGCCAGTTCTAACTACAGAATTTTATTAACAAGTGGCTAAAAATCAAAGGTAGTTTCTTCCTAGTATTCTGCAAGGGGTCTACACTTCCATTTCTGATAAAAAAATCCTCGCTAGTGCTAGTCAGACATGTAGCTGTAAGAATGTGCAAAGTAAGCCACAGGACTTAAAAATATTTGGGGATTTAAATGGAAGGTTAAGCACTTGGGAGTTAAATAAACCACAGAGTGTGGCAGATCTAACAAATCTAACAACAGGAGAGGGATCTGCAGGGCATGGTGGCCTTTCTGCAACTGTCAGAAGGCCACACCAAGGAAACTGCTGGGGTGGACAGGAAGATCAGCACTGTGGGTCAAAACTGAGCTGAGTATAGAACAAACACCAGAAAAATGAAAGAAACCCTGCTTTTGCCACCTGCAGCCATTCACCAGCCATGTGACTGCAATTGCAAACTTCTGCACTTAGAAGAAAAAGATCTAAGAGAGGGTTTATATCAGAGAAACAAGGGATACTTTTCCCTCTTTGTGGTGGTGGTTAGGTTTTTTTTTGATAACTATTATAATTTAAATACGACATACAAGCATTAAGCCACTTTAAGTTGACTTGAGGTGTGGTTGTATTATGTCTACCAAAAATACAGAGAAAATACAGTGATTCTATGGCCACATGCCATGTTTACTGCTAATCAAAAGAGAGATCTAAGGTCATGCAGAAGCCAGGCTGGCTTGGATCATGCCAAATCCAAAGCAGTTGACAAAATCGTTCTGAACTGCAGAAGTCATTTGAGCCATCAGAAAACTCTCATTTACCAGTTTAGGCATACAAAAATTCACTGAAATATCTCTTCAAGGATTCAAGTACTCTCCAGTCAAGTGCACCAAACTCAGAATATTAAATTAAAACTTTTGTTACAGCTGTGAAGTCTTTGTTCTGTAGGTAAAATTGACAGCTGGAATGCAGAGCTGTAAACATCTCCTCCATTTTTTAGTCTTCCCATAGATTTTTCTTGAAGTACAAGTTCCTAAGTCTGGTTGCAAAGCTTTCAAGCAGGAAGAAACTAATAACTATTCTGGAATAAAGGAATAACCATTCATCAAAAAGATGGATTTCACTTAAATGGATAAAGACCTCCCCCAACACACTGCAGTGGGGATTCTATTTATATCAAATTCGTTGTAGGATCGGCTTTTTTGAGCTGTTTCTTAGCACAGCATCCCAGTCTGAGAGAAGGGTAAGACAGGTTTATATTTGTCAGTCTATTTACACCTAATCCGACTGGAATAATAGGTTAAATATAGCAGGGAGTTAAGGGGCATAGAGCATGACCATGCACAAGAGATGAGTCACTGCAGACTGGCCCTGAAGAATCCTTTAACTCTGAACCTTGTGGTGTGCTCTGCACCAGCCTGTAATAGCCAGGGATCTTCAGGCTTTGTCTGCTTAAGCTGCAAATGGAAAAATGCCAATGTTCATTTCCTGTGGCTCTGGTGATGTCAACCCTAAAGAAAATCCATTTGTTTTTTAGAGGACACACACTGAAGTGTGTTTATAACCGGAGCTTAATGAGCTCTGTAATGCACCAAGGAGCATGTAGTTCTCCATTTAATGCTGCACTATCCTTTTGGGAAAGACTCTCTTTTGCAATATCCTGAGCAGTGAAGAGCTCTCAGATGAATTCAGATGAGCAGTGACTCTCACATGAGAGTCACCTGTGAGGCAGTTTGAGTACGACTCCAAGGTGTGCTTAGTTTTAGGTTTTACTCGCACAGAGAATACCAGTTCTTTGTGTTAACTGCTCACAGGTTTTTGGTTTGGTTTTTTTTTTTGAGTCAAATGAAGTCAAAGAAGGAACTGTGGAAGGATGGAAATCTGGGAAGGTCTATGATGTTCCAGAACCATTTCAAATAGTGTGTATTTTATCACTCTAGAAGAAGTGCTTTTAAAAACAGAAACAAATCACACATAAGAACTCACCTGTGGTTGAAAGTCAACTGGTTCCAGACCTCGGCATTCAAACTCCACAATAGTTTTGAACTTCTCGCTGTCTTCAGCCTGTAATTGAGTCAGAAAACCATTAGCTCCCATCTAATAGAGACAGTGACAAGCATTAGTCTAGGGATGGATTGCTTTAAAGGCAGCACTGTCATCTCTGATGACCAAGTGACAGCAAAATCATAGGGCTCATTTCATAGTTAGTCACTAACTAGAATTTCTTAATCTACCATGAGGAAGCCCTAGAGGGACATTTATCACCTCTAATTTGGGTGATACAGCTCTGTGTTGGCTTATGAAATGTATCAGATTATTCTACACTTGAGACTGTGCAGGAGTCTACAAGACTATTTCTGTCCAGGGACAAGACCAGCTTTTTGTGTTCTTGAAGGAGGATGATAAACCAAAAATTCAAAATAGTGTTAATGCTTATTTTTCACTTGTTACATAGAAGAGGAAACAAACTTACATTGTAAGGCTTGATTGTCTGACTTAAAATATCTAAAGCAAAAAAAAAAAAGTATACAAGTGAGTGGCACTGTCTTCAGTTTTATTCAGCACAAACCAACACCAGGATCTTCTTTCAAAGAAATTTCCTTATACAAAGCAAAAGAAACAAAGTCAGCAAGCATTTCCTGCAGCTGGTCTTCAAAAGGTAGAATTCAATTTTTCTCCTTTCTCCTGAGAAGTTTACACTGCACCATTTTCCCCTACCAATGCCAAAAAGATTTGCATGCTTTTGTAAAATAACAATATAGATGAGTTTTGTTCATGCAGAAGCCTGGACTCACCAGGAGGCCTTGCTGTCTCCATGAACGTGATGTCCAGAATGTGCCTGTTGGGAACTCAAGCACCAATGCACAAGGGCAGATATCCCTGGTGAAAGCTCTTTACAAACAGTGTCAACCAAAAATGGGGACTGAAAGATAAACTGTGAAATGGATGATGCCCGGTGAGTGCCCAAGCACGTACCGATGGAGTTCTCCCTGGAGCACAGCTTGCACTTCTGCACCATCGTGGCGCTTCCTCGGCCGCCTTTCAGGGGAGCACTGTCCTAAAATCCATGACGAGAGACATTTGTAACCACTTCAGCTGAGCCACTGGAAACCTCTGCAAAGCTAAGGTAGTTTTTACAATGATCTTTAACTTTTTAAAAATACTGCAGCAAGGCAGCTTTTTTTTTGTAACTACAGAGATTAATAATTCAACAAGCTACGATTATCAAAAAATAATTCTGTTCTAGACTTCAAATAGGAAATTATATTTATGTCTTATCCATATAGGCATGCTCTACTAAATCTTCAAAATACATTCTTACCATTCAGCTGTATGCAACAAAAAGAGATGATTATTGCTAAGAACAGACAAGTATCCCTGACAAATTCTATTCTGCTTTTTCAGCTTCCAAATGCGGAAATTCAGCATGCTTAATTCATCTTGATTTACCTAACCTTCTCCAAAAGGATTCCGTCAGCATCAGAGAAATATGCTATAGGCACAAACTTATTTTGATACCACTTCAAAATTTCTTTTTAAATTAAATTTTTACAGAAAGGTGTTTTTTAAAAGCAAATGTAAATACTTTGTTACCAACAGCCACCATTCAAATGGCGCATTCAATTAACAGTCTCCAAATGTGTCTTAGTGCGGAATATAACAATTTTCTAAATGCATATAGGTATTGGAAAACTATCTCATCTAGAGGGCAAGCTGTTGCATCCCTGATGTGGTTACGTGTGAAAGAGGCAGGTTTGTGTTCGTATTTTTGCTCAGAGGCAGGTTACCAGGGACACACGCACCATCAGCCGCAGGTACTGCCACTTTTCGGAGACTTCACCGCAGTTCCCACATTTCAGCTGGAGAACACAAATCGGAAGGTTGAAAGCTGCCACTAATTAGGGATTTGCGCCGCTCCCGGCCCCGGCCCCGCGGCCCCGCACCTTGAGGTACCATCGGAAGTCCTCGCCCTCGGCCCGCAGCCGGGTGATGTTCTCCAGCGTGGCGCGGAGCTGCAGCCCGATCCTCTGCAAGGCAAGCGGTGGAACGGCGTCAGCCCCGGCCGGCCCGGCTCCCCCCTGCCCCCATGGCCCCGGCCAAGGCTCCCCCCTGTCCCCATGGCTCCGGGGCTCCGGCCAAGGCTCCCCCCTGCCCCCATGGCCCCGGGGCTCGGGCCAAAGCTCTCACGTACCCCCATGGCGCGGGTTCTGTGGAATTCCCTGCTCTCCCCGCAGCCGTGCCCTCAGCCAAGATGGCGGCGCCGCGCTCCCTGCCCGGCTGAGCCGGCGCGGAGCCGCGTCTGCCCTCAGCCACGATGGCCCCGCCGCGCGGGACGGCGGGAGCTGCCGGAAAGCGGAAGGCAATGTTTTCAACCTGCCAGGTCAATTAGTCACTTTTTTTTTTAAAATAGCAGCGTCTTCTTGGAGAATATAGGTGCGTTAAGAGAAAGCAAAGGCGCGGTTTGGCAGCACTGCCATGGGGTCCAGCCTCACGGCCTGCGGTGGACCCCTCAAAGTCTTTTAACTAATGCTGCACAAGAGATCTGCTAGATTATAACTGAACTAAATACATTCTTAGGTTGCTTTTCAGCTTCTCTGTAGATGGATGGGACGATCAGTGAAGGTCCGGGATGGCTCCTGGGTGGCCTGTTGTTTGTCTCCACTCTGGAGGCAAGCTGGTAACTCCAGGCTGGAATGAAGGTGATGTGTGTCTGCTATAACCAGTTATCCCGAGCAGAGTGTCAGATGTTATTCTTGTCTGGCCAACAGAATACCCAGCTCAGGACAGTGACAGAAGTTTGTCTTGACAGCTGGCAAAAGTTTCATTTCACAGAGCCAGGCTTCATTCCTTTTTCTACTGCTGCATAGAGAAGTACAGTGTGTGTGTGACACAAGTGAAGTGACACACCGAATGCACCATCATATAATACGTGTTAGAAGTCAGTCTCTCACTGCAGCTTAAAAATTAAAAATGCAACTCTTACCCTTTTATTGAGTCGTTGACAGTTTGTAACAAAAACAAAAACAACAATCAAAAAAATAATCTAAAATACACAAAAGCTTCAGAAACAGTGAAGAACTGGAACAGGACCCTCCCTTCCCACCCCTGCTGCTAACACTGCAATACAAACTTCCGTTCGTCTGATTTAAATTGGTTTAATCTTGAAGTGGAGTCCAATAAGACTGAAGACGAGACACTTAAGGTCCTGGACCAGGTAGTAGAACACTCTCAAGCCTTCTGGATCTCTGCAGTGCACAACAGAAGGAAGAAAGGGGGGAAAAAAAGTTTAAGACTGATGCTCTTAGAGAACAGGTTACAGAACTAACATATTAAAGAACCCCAGAGCCTATATGGGGACTTTTTAGATGTCCTCTTAGATATTAACAGATTTTCTATTTCATTCTACACTGATTAAATATTCTGTACTCCAACTGTGAACATTTTAAGTCTTCACAAAACAAGCGTTTTTATCATGCAAGCAGCTATCAACAGCACTCGGGATTTAAAAAGAAAAACCCAAACCATGTTAGTCAGTCTTTTCTGCTTAGTATCTTGATTATCCCAAAGAAATCGTTACAAACAGGCCAATGGCCGCTCAGACTATGTGCATAACAGGGTTCCTACAGCCAGGTCTGTTCCCAGTGAGTTTGAAAACAGAG
This sequence comes from Drymodes brunneopygia, assembly GCA_013400955.1. Taxonomy (NCBI): domain Eukaryota; kingdom Metazoa; phylum Chordata; class Aves; order Passeriformes; family Petroicidae; genus Drymodes; species Drymodes brunneopygia. The sequence continues at coordinate 124,345 of VZTZ01044192.1, forward strand.
CCTGTAACGCCACAGTCTAAAGGCATTTGGCACATTGTGCTGCAACACAGAGCACTGGTGCCCCCAGGAGCCAATTTGTACTTTGAAGCAATATAAAATACAAGTACCCAATAATCAGGAAGTTCTAATTTACAGGTTGGTAAACAGAAACAAGGGCAGCATAAAAAGCAAGAGTACATACTTGGACTGATTTACATCAATGAGAGAACCGATTTTTGACGTGGTAAAGGAGATGTGCTCATCACCAATTACTATCTCGAGCTCCTGGAAAATAAAAGGTTATAGGAACTCAGTGCTTCATGGTACCAGTTACAGAAATAGTTCAGTACTGTGATGGTTTTTATTTTTCATTACAAATTTCTATAACAAAGATATCAAATGCAGCAGGTTTGTGGACCATATTAGCTTCCACAACTACACTGCCATGGATGCACTACTCAGGTTGTAAAGCAGTAAGAAGTACTCAGGTTTTCCCTTTTGGCTGGCAACAACACTGGCTTGAAGAAAAAATTTAGTTATGCTTCCAAGCAGCTAACACACGAGAATTTAAGAGTAATTAGAAGAGACACTGTGTACCCTACCTGTCGGCCCACTCTGTCAGGAGGAGGCCACAAAGCATCATCTTCTTTAGTGATTTCACTGTCGTCGATTATTCTCTTCAGCTCTTCCATCACGCTCTTATGCACGTAAGCCTGGACACAGCATTCCGGCACAGAAATAAATACAACCCTGCCCACAACATCCCAGCACTGAAACCCAACCCCGAGCCCTTCCCAGAGTCCCTTTTGCCGGCACAAACACCCTCAGCCGCGCTGCCCTGACCTCTTTTCGGATCATCACATCGTTCTTGTAGTTGCTGTTGTTGGCGTAGCGCAGCTTCCCTGTGGGGAGAGGCCAGGCATTAAACCACGCCGGGGTNAGCGAGGCTCCACCGGCACGGAGCCAACACTCGACCGGGACACAGCCGGAATCCGTCGGGGACAGAGCCCGAATCCAGCGGGACAAGGCCTTAAGTCAACCGGAGCGATCCCATAGCGACACAAGACGGTGTCAGGTGAGGGATCGCCGCACCTCCGCTGTTGCCGGGGCAGAGTCCCGGGCCCTCGGTAGGCCCCGTGGAGGAACAGTTAGTCACTTGTTACTACTAATAGCCTGCTAGTGATATTTAGTCATAGTAATGAAAGAGAGATGATGTGTATGTGGCCATTTGTGGTGAGCGCTGATGGTTGCATTCAGTGCTACAGCAAGAAGTTGACTCACACCTTGTTATGCTGCACCCCCTTCCAAATGAGGAGGGGCCCAGCAGGACCATCAGATTTACATTTTGATTAAGTGACCCAGATAAGAATCGAACACACAGCCTTGCCATTACCAGCCCCATATTTTATCCACTGGGCTAGTCCTGGAGGCAATGGCCACCCTTCACCAGTTGGGCTGATCCCAGAGCTGGCACTGGCAGAGGTTCACCACGATGAGTTAATTGCAGAGACATTTCCTGATCTCCACCAGATTAGTTAATCCCAGAGGTCACCACCTTTCTGCACAGAGGGAACAAGCACTGCACGTTTACAATTTTAAGCAAAATGAACAGCAGTGCACAAGTTTAAATATTCTCTCACAAGTAAAAATATTCTCTTCTGCAAGAAAAATTCAGAAACAGGGTATCTCTTGTACTCATCTTTTCACGAATATCAGTGCTTAATGTATATTTATTTAAATTTCTGTGTTGGAAGGAAGAGCAAACTGGCATAGGAGTTATCCCAAGAACCTGCATTTCAATTCCTTCTGGAGCTGTCAACTGTCCTTGAGGTCTCTATATGAATTCTAACATATTTTATGATAAATGCATATTATAGGTGATATAAAAATGTTTTTTTGCCGTGTGTGTATGAGTTTTTTTGTCTAAGTAAAATAAATGTCATGTTTGATGGTGATTCAATGGGTAGAGAATTGCTGCCAGTGGTGTTTGGGTTATCTTGACACATTCACAATCCCAAACATGCTCTGCTTGAATGCATTGGCTTAAGTATGTGTTTGTGAAAGGCACAAACCCGTGCATTGTAGTTCTTTCCATTCTGCTTAAAAGCATCTATAAACAGTGATTGTTCTGTCTCTGAAGAAAATATCTCTATAAACACATATTTATAGCATGATTTTACATGTGATAGAGGGAGGGTAATGTAACAATGTGCAGATGGAATCCTGATACTGGTACTGGTTTATAATGGGTTTGGGTTAGGGTGGGGTTTTTTGGTTTTGAACAAGAGCAAAATTTACATGATTTTCTCCTCTGACCTATGGGGAGTGGGTACCTGTGGGACTTGGAAAAATGGGAGAAATCAGATAAATATGCTCTGAATATTTCTATTTATTTGGGCTTTTCTCTCATGTCAATAAAAGAGCAGATGGCTTGAATGAATCAATCTACTTTGGATCCATAATTTAACTTAGTTTTAAGATTGCAAGATTTGTGATTGTTTCTTGAAATAGTTGTATTTCTGCTATTTTTTTTCTCTTCACTAGAAATGCTGAATGCTTTGGAGAACTGGGTGACAGATTTTTTTTCACAGATTGCAAATAAGTCAGGTTGTTTTCTGATGTTTTTCCATGTCTGTGAAACCATGTTCCAAACACAGAGAATTTTATGCAAGTCTTTTTCATTGTGTCTGCAGAGGCTTTAATTCTTACTGATTCCCCTATCAAAGAAACTACTTTTGCTGAGGAAAGTAAGACAAAATAATCCCTGAAAGTTAAAAAACTCCTTAAAATGCTTCTTTAAAATGTGTTTCATAGCATTTAATGTGCTCCATGGTGAGGATCTTGACTTTGCCCGTAGATCCTTGTTATGCCTGTGTTACATCTTCAGTTGCTGGGAAGAGAATTTTGTTCTGGTTTTAAAGAATGTTAATTCCTTTGCCTCTGCATTGTGTGAGAGATAATGAGTATCAAAATGCAGCTGAGTCAGCAGGGTGGTGTGGCTGCTGAGAGACAAACTGGGGGGTGCTGTGTTAACCCTAAGCTATGCCTTTTAATCCCCTATTTATGAGAGTTTGTATTTTGAAATTGCAATATGGTTAGGTTTCACCTACTTGGTTAAAAATACAGCTCTCTAAGAAGGAACATCTATCGTTTTAGTGCCAAGTAAAACAACCTTACTACTGTGAGGTGAGTTTCTCCCATAGGGCTGTGCTGCTGTGGTTGCTTATTGACTGAAAGACTCTTGGCTCACAAGGCACTTCTCACTGGTGATGACTTAGTAAACCAAAATGGGGTGTATTGACTTCTGTATTAGAAGGACCAAATCCTTAGCCTAGCATTGACTCCTGTGTGTAAATGAGTGCCTGGAAAGGAGAAAGATTAGTGGAAATTAATAGAAAACAGGACTGGAAGGGTCTGTCGTTGCCATGTTCATCCCCCTGCCCTCAGACAAGATCAGCTCTCCCAAGTGAATATTTGTGTGAGTTTTAATGGTTTTGATTGATTTTGATTCCCTGCTTTTTCTACAGATCGTTTTTGTGTCAAATGCAAGTTTATAATGTAATTGACTTTCTCATTTAAAAAGTCAGTCCCCATCTGAATCTGCTGGGTTTGGCAAGGCTGGAATATTGGGGTGCAGTGATGTATGAGAACTGAGAAGAGTATCTGGGGTCCAGTACTGATGCATCCACCTCTTCAGAGTTTATTTCCACAAATAATTTAAGAAAACAAATATTACTTATTTAAATGGTTGATTTATTTTTCATGGTAGAACTTGTCTTGAACTTACTCAAAATAGCTCTTATTAAAAAATAGATATGTGTTAATTCGCACTTCAAAATTTTACAGAGATAGTTATGAGGGCTGAAAAGGGGAAGTTTGTCTCCAGTGGTTGCTTCTGAGGAAGAATCTGCACATTTAGACTGAAATTAGCCTTTGTGAATTGTCCTCTAAGTAGTTCTCCAAGAACTCATGTCACTGCATGTTTCAGGCTCTTCATTTCAACAGTAGCCAAGTGCTGTATTCCAGTCATGTATTTCTGTGTAAACTGATTTTATTTAAACAAATCTACCAAACTCTTCAAAGGTTTCCCTGGTGGCAGGGAGTGAGCACAGATATTTATTTAGCCTTCAGCCCATGACCTTCCTATAGAGGTGGGTTATGTCTCTAAATGTGGAAATAAGCAAAGGAGTGCTGGACATTTCACCTCCGTGATTGGAAGGAGATCCTGGTAGTGCTGAGGTGCTTGAGATGACACTTCAGACATGGGCAACAAAGAAACTTTTCTTTCCTTCCATGTGGCCTTGCTTTATATTCAGTAAATGTTATTCTAGCTTTTCTTTTATTTGAAATGCTTTACCAAGTTTGTTTGTTTGTTTGTCTTTTAAATCCAAGGTTCTGACAGAACTTTCTGACACAGCAGAATTTCACAAGCTTTACAGAGATGAGAGACCTGGGGCAGTGCATATGTAACAGAAACTTTTAGATTTTACCTTTAGGCATGCTGTGCTTCTCTAAGTGGGCCTCATGTTCTCTGATACACTTTGAAAAAAGGTTAAATGGAATTTTATTTATTTCTAACATTTTTACCTGTGTACTTTTTAATTGGTCTTGCATTTCATTTTTTTTCTCATGCTTGTCATGATCTCTAAAACACTCGTTCTTCCAATGTATTTGATTCCAATATTTGAGTCTTTGCTTTTCCTTTATTCTATAAAGAAAGAAACTGGTGCAGTAGGTCAGGAAAGGCAAACATAAGGCTTTCTTAGCAAAAAAGGAAACACCTCAGGCATATCTGCTTTCTCACAGAAGACTTCCAGCCTTGCTTGTCCCCTGCATGCATCAGACTCCAGTCTTCACAGCCATTTGAAAATTTTTGTCAAGAAAAATACATTGCTTTCCTTTTACATAGATAATTGTGCCTTCAAGCAGGCTTTGATATGGTAGATGCAGGAGTCCCATCCATTTCCTGTGCAATCCTTATTTTTTAAAACCTTGTACAATTTTGAGGGATCCAGAGGAAGACGCAAACCCTCAGCTTTCAAGAGAGCCCTTACAGGCAGACTTCGTGCACAGGTGATGTGCTGAATTCTTTCAGGGTTGCCATGGCAACCCCCTTTTTTTCTTCATCCAGGATAAGATTTTTGTATCAGTAAATGTACCTTTCCACAGTACCCCATGGCTTTTGTTCAGGGGTCTCATAGCCCTTAGAGGCAATAGATGGGCAGGCCCTGAAATTAACAGTGTCACAGATCCTCATTGCTCACTAATGCTCTTTATTCTTCACCTCTAAGTATACCAGCATTTAGTCTCTCCACTTCTTCTCTGGAGTTTCTGACAGAAAACTGTTCCTTCTATACTGCATGAAGACATATAATCTCAGATTCTGGGTTTTCAGCGTTATTATATTACAGCCAGGAGATACAATTCTCAGTCTTGATGTTCTCGTGTCATTTTCCCCTGATCTCAGAGAGTTCTTGGTCATCGTTTTCAAGATTCTATTTTGCTGTGCATAACTGCTCTCCTGCCCCTAGGAGCCACCAGACTGGTTGTGTTCCATGTTCATATCACTGGCAATTTTTCAGTGATACAAAAGTAAAAAAAATAGGAGAATGGATACAACCAAGATGAAAAGGATGATACTGGCTGTAATACACTAATCTCCTTCCAGAAGCCAGGGAGTTATTTCTCATAATAAAGTGTTTTGTCTCTCTCAAAGAATTATTCTTGCCAGTCAGTCAGGATTGCTGTGGCTGTGAGTCTATCCTGTCAGATCACAGGGATGGTGCACAAACAGTTCCTTATTGACAGCAGTTCAACAGAGTAGTGGATAGCAGCTTCAGGAATTAATGTATATATTTCTATATATTTCCACACAGACAAATGTTTTTTTCTGTGTCAGACAAAAGGCTTTGCCCACAGATGGCTCTTGGGATTAAAAGGATTGGAAATAATAACATATTTCTCTTTTCAATGAATAAAGGTATTTTGCTGTTATACCAGGCAGCAACTTCCATCTGTTGAACATTACTTGGACATTGCTTCCACAAGAGAAATATGACAGGTAAAATTATGTTTAGACTGTCATTACATTAATTATGTCATTATCATTCATTTTCATTATATTTTTATTTCATGCTGTTTATAAAACAGTTTGTGTAGAGAATCCAGTAAATTATCAAGAACTCATCACAGAAAAGGTTCATTTCAGATAATGTAGTTTGTGCTTCTGATTCTTTGAGAATAGCATACAAAATTATGTCAGTGTTCTGTATATAATCTCAGTGTTGATATACTAGATAAAATTCATTAACATATATCACTTTTAATAGTCTTCACTGTGCAAGTCATGAGCTGATACTGGTGTGTTGCAGGATCCTGTGGACACAGGATAGTTTGGACTGGCAGTCATATTCCAGCCTAAATAGCCACTCCTATTCTAGCCTAAAGAGCCACTCCTATTCCAGCCCCTGCCCGTGTGGTTTTTGCCCCTCATTTTTGGGCCATGTCACAGATCTCTGATGGTGCCTACAGAACCTGCTCCTGTGCTGGGCCTGGGGAAGATGTGCACAGTTTTCTGTCCATGGTGGCACAAACTTCTGATTTAAGAAGAACAAAAGAGCTTAAACACTTGCCCAGTCACTTTGCATCCTGCAGCGGAATAAGAAAGGTCAGGCAATAACTTTTGTTGAAAAAGAAGACTTCAGTAGAATGGATTTGGTTTATTTAATAGTAAAGAAAAGGTCATGTCTTTTGTTCTTTTATTCTCACATAAATTGATTTTGTAAAGTTGAAGTTGGTTTATCAGCATTTGTGTTCTATTGCTTTGTTATTTCAGTACTGGAGAAAAGGTCATCTTCTTGCTGGGTGTCTGATATTCCATGGTCCATTAAAACTGCATTGTTTCTGCTGAAGCTGAATTTCTTTACTTGCATTTTCTTCTCTTTTTCCCCCCTAGCTTCACTTGTCCCAAGTAAGCTCAGCTGCAGCTGGGTAGTTTGTCCTGCAGTCTGGTATATCAAAGGTGCCTGCATAGGCTGTATCTGTCTTACTTGGGTTATAGAAACATGAATGTCTTGGCTGTGCTGGCCTGATAAGCCATTTACGTTCACATAAGTTTTTTTCAGGTTTTGTTCACTGTTCAACAGCTTGAAGAGATTCCCACTCCAGTATATTTTTAGGGGAATGAATTGCATTGTCTCAAAATGAAGTGTCAATAGAAGACAGTGACCAAGTTTTTTGCATAGAGTATAAAAGAAAAATGAAAACATTTAAGAATATGGAGGTCTGATGTGAAATTTATTATGTGACTCTTCTACTAAGGAAATATTATTTTCTTTACAGCCAGCTTATCACTGACTTGTTTGCCTTAATTCATTTGCCAGCAGTTTTTAAGATGGTCAGAGAAGAACTATAAAAGGTTTACTTCAATGTGCTCATCAAATCAGAGGTGTTAAGCCAAATGAGTGTCAGTGGGGAAAGGCTTAATTTTAGGGTAGTGGTAGAAAAGAAAGTAATCACTTTTGTCTTGCTGTGTTGTCACAGTAGTATAAAGAAGGGGCTGGAGGAGTTGCCTTTTTATCAGAAATTGCCATGCAGTTCTTTGCTCCTCCTGTTGAATATAGTGAATGCCAGCACAGTAATTATATGTGAACACAATTTTCAAACTGCCAAATATTTTTGCTTTATACTAAGTGCTGGTACTAATGATCAGGTGCCAAAGGCTGACATGAATTCACATCTAAAAAGTTATCCTCTATATTTTTTCTTTATGGTTGTTCTGTTTCTTGTCAGCAGCACCTGTGTGTATGCACTTGGAGGTTAAAACTCCTCCTTAGAGGATTATCAAATCTTCTGAATAAGTCTCAGCTGGGGCCATCACCCTTCTTTCTAATTGCCATTGCTCTCAGATCATTCCTATTTCATGTTCCTTCCTTATCAGTTCATGTCACCCTCTATGGAAGCAAACTTAATGCTCTGATCAGCATTTACTTTTTAAAAGTGTTGGTGGAGAAGAGGAGATACTGGAGGCCTGCTGCAGCAGAGATGGGGGTAAGTAGGCAAAACTGGTATTGCATAAGATCAGTATCAGCCAGCAAAGTTACAGCTTGATTCAGAAAAAATGGATTCCTTGTAGCCCAAAAAACCAAGAGGTACTCTCAAAAGTCTCAAAAATGTAGTAGTTAATACTTTATGAATATAATTTCACATCTCATTGGAGATTCATTGGTTCTGATGACATAAATATTCTGATAGCACTGTGTTGCTTTTTCTCAAATGAGGGAATGGTAATCAAAATAATGTATGCCTGTGGACTCCTGATCAGGTGCTCCTGATCTGCAGGAACACCTGAAGGTTATTCCTCTCTGGCCTTGTTCTTGTTGTGAACATGGAATGTACTCTAAAGGGGAGACATTAAATCAAAGCTCACCGTGTTCTGGAGCCCTCATAGCACTAATAGCTATTGACACTACAAATTATGTTGTCTTCATTAAGATTTTTGCCTTGGAGTGACTCACTGAAATTAAAAGACTTCCGTATACCTGCTCATTAGAAGGTGCTGCACCAGTATCTAGGATTAAATTGAACCCTTTGTAGCCTGCCTGTGTGGGTCACACAGATGGCACACAGGTCCCTGAGGGAAGAGGGAGATAATTCTGCATCACATTAATATATATGAGTACTAATGCTGATGTGTGTTTGTGGTTTGGCCAAGATGTGAGCAGGTGTTTGATGTTGTGCTGTTTGTGCTGCCCCCAGAAAGCTCCAGTTCACCCCCCTGGCCCATCCCTGCTCTGTGCAGTTGTTGGGGGGTGGATTTGCCAAATGCCCACCTGCTCTGTAAGGTGAGAACTCCCGATAGGTGCTGTGACCCCATGTTATCAGGTCAGGCAGTGGAGATGTGCACACAGTCATTGGTGTTACCTGCAGTGCCTTGCTGGGCAGTCACATTAAAGCAGGATCAGTGCAGAGCTGCTCTGCGTGGTCACTGTGCAGAGACAGTGACTGAATGGCAGGGACTTTGGAAGCACAGTTCTGTGCACAAGACTTACTGAATTAATGACAACACGTGAATCTAGGGGCAAGTTTAGTGGGTTTAGTCCATCCTTCTTTGGGTTGAGCAGGCTTGTCTGCAGGGTCTGAAGCAGCGTGGGAGTGGTAAAATGCCAGCTGCTGTGAAAAGGGGTACATTTTGACTAAATTTGAGATGTATTGCAAATGCACAGGGAGGAGCCTTGTTTAACTCCCTGCAAAGCAAGGGAACACCTGGCTTGGCTCACCACGGGAGGTACAACTCTGGTTCAGCTGGGTTTTCCTGAGCTATTTGTCCCGTATATCCTGTTGCTATGGGAAACCATAACTGCAGCTAGTTCCTGGCACAGTGTAGCTGAAAGTCCAGAGTAATGTGCTACAAACAACACATCATCATCATATGCTCCTGTCACAGCTTCTCAATTATCTAGGTCTGCAGATGGCCCATGTCTTTAGTTGTGTATAAATCACAAAAGGCTTGAGGTGCATCCCTATCAGTATATTTGTATTACATGGAGTCTATTCTAGGCCAATGATCATACTGCGAGTATCATACATTCTCTAGTTTATTAATTTTGGTGCCTTACATATTCATGGAACTGTAGAATGGTTTGGGTTGGAAAGGACCTTTAAGATCATCCAGTTCCAGGATCCTGCCATGGGCAGGGACACCTTCCACTAGATCAGGATATTCCAACTTGGCCTTGAATGCTTCCAGGGATGGGGCAATCACAACCTCTCTGGGCAACAAGTATTGAAGCTCTATGAGCATTTGTAAACTGATAACGTGACTGGAGAAAATACCAAAATGTTCTGTATTTGGTGGTTGTACATATAAGTTGTAATGATTAAAGCACCACTGCTCATTTATGTCCTGGTCAGAGTCATAGCCAAGGCAAAGGAAACCTGCAGGTGTCATTGGGGATTGTGAGCCCAAGCCCTTGTTTTTGTCTCTTAGTCTGCAGGAGACAAAGTAGGTTTTTATGATTGGAGTCTGTATGGATAGCTCTTAAATCACCTTTGAAAAAAAAAAGAAACAAAGAGAGATGTAGTTTGGAGAGTTCACGCCTCACCACACTGGGATAGAGTCTGTGTCAACTGAACTCCAAAAGGGCAAAAAGGTTTTAATTTGGCCTTTCCTGCAAAAGGACCTCTATAGCAAGAGATTCTGTTAACCTTCTGCTCCTCCACAGGCTGCCAGCCACTGATGTGATTGGGAAGTTTTTATATTAACTTCTTCATGATTTTTATTGCCACTGATGCCTTTTGGATCAAAGTAATTCGAAATCAGTTCATGAGGTAAGGCTTTTAAATGTGACACTCATTTCAGATATTGCTAACAATAATGTAAATTTCTAGTAATTCTGAGTCAGCTTTTCATTACAGGAAGTCTAGAAGTCAACTTTAGCCTTTGTATGAAAATTCCTGCCAATGAAACCTAGGCCTATATATTACCTTCCAAATATTGTTTATCTTCTAAGCATCATTTCAAGGTGTTCTCTTTGCTTAGAACTTATTTAGGTCTGTGCCTTATTAGTAAAATATGTAGATTCAGGGATTTTTCTTGAATGTTTGGTTGTTAAGCTTTCCATCATCTTTTATGTGTAATGGCTTGAATTAAATTAATGTATGTGCTTTTAGCTGAGCCCCAGTGGGGGAATATGTGCATGAAAATAAATTACTGCAGTTGGAACTAATTAATTCCTTGACTGGCAGACTCAGCAGATAAAGTCCTGAACAGGGTACTGTGGAATGTCTTTGCTATTTGGCCTCAGTTGCACCTGGCTAAGAACTTTAGGTAAAACCTTTCCTCTTCCACCTGTCTTTGTAGCAAGGGCTGAAGAACTGAACTGATGTGAAGACAAAATGATCAGTCCAGCCTTGTGTAATCCTGTGTACACCATCCTTGGAGCCAGGCAGGGGCCTATCAAACTATCAGGGAGATTTGCTTGTTTCACTGACATAACTTCAGCTTCCTGCTAAGGCACTGCCTTATCACTGACAAGATTACAGTGGTTTCCTTGATAGTGTGGGGAACTTAGCAGGCAGCTGTGGCTAATCCCGTAAGGAAATGTTCTCCCACTGAGCTACATGGAGAGATTTGAATGCTGCAAAGAATTTGAAAAAAGAGTATCATTTTTTAAAGCATGTCAATTCTCATTCTGCTTGCTGATGCATAGATGCAGATACATGTTAGTGTTACTGCCCTCCTGTAAAAGCTGAGAACTCAGCCTGAACTGGTGCTCATTGGCTTCTTCTGGAAGTTGGGATGAAAAACCCAGATTCAGCACCCTGAGGCATACAGCCCACCTTCTGGGGACACTCTGGGAGGTGATCTATTGTGAGCCTGATCATGTCACTCTCTCTGCAACTGTGATAGCAAAAGCCACAAGTTCATCTTTCTCTGTGTAAAATTGGACTCTGAGATTTGTATCTTGGCTGGGGAGTCAGTGCTCAAAGCCATACAGGTAAAAAAGGTGGCCCAGTTCATTCCCTGCTGACCATGCATTCATTCCATTCCCTGGGGTATAATGAGCCTGGCAAACTTTTGGCCAGGCACATTTCATCTGAGAAGAGTTGGTTTGGTCTCTGTAGAAAGTGAACCTCCCGTTTTTCTCTTCCAGGGCTGGTGGATTTACCCTGCCTGGATGCCATTTCCCCATAAAGCCCTTGTGTCACTCCCATTCCCAGGAGGGGAGAGGAGAGGAAACACAAAGGCTGATGGGTCAGGAAAAGGACAGGGAGTGATCCCTCACCAGTTACTGTCACAGGTAAAACTGACTCTGCCTGGGGGAAGATTAATTTTTCTTATTAACAATTAAGTATGAGTAGGATAATGAGAAATAAACTAGAATCTTAAAACATCTCCTCCCCCCGGGTTTAACTTTGCTCCTGATTTTCTCTGTCTCCTCCTCCCCCAGCAGATTATTTACTGATGTGTGTGGCTCTGTGTATGTTTTACTCTAGGGATGACCAGTGTCCTTTTTCTTCAGCCCACTGGGGCTAGTCTTCGTGTGCAGGAGTTGGGCCAGCCCTGTCCCTGGTACAGACTGGGGCTCTGGTTCACCCCAGGCTTACCACATTTCCCCTCACGAACTGACAGTAGTGGCCAGACTGTGCTCACCACCATTGCCCAGGAATGATCCCGTGCCGGCTGCTGCAGAACATGCAGCTGCAAAGCTGCAGCCCCAAGTTTTGTCATCAGGACAAGCCATAACAACCTTCAAACCATTGGAACAACTCTTGTTATGTCCCCAGTTGGGACTGTAGCAGTGCCTTCATCACCCCGTGTGCCAGTTCTAGGCTGTCCTTGAACAGGAGACAGAGCCCCAGGACCTGAAAGGAAGCAGAGAGAGGGTGTGGGTGTGTGTGTTTTGTTAATTAGTGCTTGGAGCTGGCCACTGAACACCCAGCATGTTAATATGCAAATGGACTGTAGCTTGAATCCAAAGGGTGCCTGTTATCTCACATCTAAATTCACTGTCTCTGTTGCTTTTTTGTCATTGAATCCTTCCAGGGTTGGTGCTGTGCATTCAGGAGACAACTGGAACTGGCACCACTCTATTAATGCCTGCACTGGAGCAGTGAAAGAGCTCACAACAGCCCAAGGCTGTAGCCCCCTGCTTCAAGGCAAGGATGTAAATTAGGAAAACAGATTTAAAAGTGATTCCCAAGGTTAAAAGGCTGATTTGATGGAGAACAAACAGTGTAAGGAAATGAGCCCACATATTTCTGCAGAAGGCAGAAAGGTGACTGAGTTACATGTGTTACATAAACACTGAGGGACTGAGATGAGTCCCTGTAGTCCATAGAGCTTCTTAATGGAAGTAGGCAGAACAGTGTTGGTGTGGATTAACTCAGACTGTACAGTTACTATGTGTAAAAAATGAAACAAAAAATAGAATTTTATTGCTAATACAGCATAAATAATTTTAAAAATGATTGTTTTGAGAGGCATACCTTAATGCCCAGGTAGGTTTGGGACTCTCTTATGGGCTCTTTCAATTTCCTTTTGTGCTTCCTTGCTGTTTAGACCTAGAGAGAATTTTTCTTGTTGTTGTTTCACTTGTTCTATTTGTTACCATACTAATTTGCTAAAATACTTAATACTGAAAAGGATGAATGTTTTGATGCAACAAAAACCTATTTTCAGTTAGATAGAAAACTAAACCACTGATATTTACCAGTACATCAGTCCATATTAGTTTGGTAATAACTCTTTGTGCCTGAAAAGTTTTACCTGCTTGGCTGCTTCCTTTGGGGCTAAGAATTGACTGAAAGAGAATTTCAATAAATGCACTGCACCCAAGGGCTTGGTACAACATGTGACGGGGAAAGGTTGTATTGTACTGTATTTATTGTATTATCCAGGATTTTATTTTTTCAAGAGACAGGGAAGAAAGAGCAAACTAACTGTGTTTAGTTCTGAGTCACTTGTGTCTCCAGCCAAAGCTGTTGTCATACTTCCAGTACAGTGAACCTTCTTATAGCTTTATTTCCATGGAAGGGGCTGTTTGTATATTTAAAAGAAAAAAAGTTGAGCCTGCCTCTTGAGATTCCAAGAACAGCAGTATTTCTGTCTTTTTTCAGGATGGCTTAAGTGTGGCTGTAAGGAGTTTTGCAGCTTCTGGAGGTGTTTTACCAAAAGCTCAAAGAAGAAACTGAGTAGTTTGCAATTAGTTGTTGAATAGTCCAACGTGTCATAGTTCAGGTTACTCCACCAGTTGTGTTGTGGGCACTGTTCACTTCTGGGATGCTTTCTCACACTGGGTAAACCACGGGAGGTTTTACTCAGTTACATCACTGATGGAATTGTTCAGCTCAAGGAAATGAACCTGGTGTGATTTGCAGATCACCAAAACCAAAGTGGCAGAATTCAGAACAAAACGCTCTGCATTGACACATGACACTGCAGCTGCACAGCTGGGTTACACAGCACTGCTCCCAAATCCCACTCTGGGTTTGGGCAATTAAGAGTAAGGGAAAACTCAGATCAAAATATGATACAGAACCCTTTCAGACACCATGAAGTAATTAGTTCAGTAGTCCCAGATAAAAAAATTTAATCTTTCTATAGAAACAGTGCACTGTTTTACAAACGTGTTCATTTGGTTTCCAGTACAGCAAGTGTTACACAGAGCCCCCCCGCCCCTCCCTGGGCCTTTTGTCCGGAAGGTAAAGAACTGAAACACAAAAGGCACCAAGCAAGAACTTACTCTAACAGAACTTCAGTATGACAAGACAGAGCAGAAATGATTACAATGTTAAATATCACCCTACCAATCTGAACCATTATTTAAAATAATTAATTTCTTAAAAAACAAATTTGGTGTTTGACTTCTCAGTAGTTATAAATCTGTAAAGGTTGAAATCAGCACTGCACATTGAGTTCATTTACAATGGTTTGAAAAAACCTGCAGCCACAAAACACGTGGTTTGGTACAGGTTTGTTTGTGTGTTCTTAAAAAAGTATCAAAACTGTAGAACTTTCATATATATTTACATTCGTCTGTTAGTTACAGTGTTATCACATACAGCCTTTCTCAGCTTTTTTCTTCATGCACACAGTGCATGGATTTGTAGAAAGAGAGCTTCATACCTTAAAACAATAATGGGATATCTCACTCATTTTGTCACCGCCTTACAATCTAAAATTTGGAATAGAAGGATGCTTGATTGCTTCTGTATTGTCTTTGCAGGTCATGAGGCATTTGAGAGTATGTATTGTCTGTAATGCATACCAGGGCTTTTAGACACTTTCTTCCTTCTCTTAGTCAAGAACCAGCTTCCAGCTCACATTACACTGTAAATTTATTCTAAAAGAAAGGAAAAACAAAAGGAAAAAAATCCCTAAACCTACTCAGCCTGAGTTTCTTCTACTCACTTAAATACAAAAGCTTGGACTGACATAAAAACATGAAGAAGATTTCTCTAGGATTTGGTAAAGTTCAGGGAGGTACTAGTCTGTTATGCAGAGGGAGGTGAGTGTATTCACTGCCCACAGACTTCCCAGGAAATCCCATAGACTGAGATGAGAAAAACCAAGTGTTTGTCCTGCCAGGTGCAGGATGACCCAGCCAAAGACACTGGTAAGGCTGGGAGTTGTTAACCTGCTCTGGCCTCCTTGCCCAGAGCTCTGTGCTCTGGGACACCTGCCAAGGGGTAACTTGTTCCATGGGCAGGACTTGGGAGAGTCCTGTGTGTGCCCGCAGCAGCTCCTGAAGCTGGATTTTTTATCTGTATGAGCAGGGAACAAGGGCAAGGACAGAAGAAAGTGACTTCTGTTATTGTGTTATTTTTGTGATGAAACAGGGAGAGTGCTCATTTGGGAGTGAGAAAATATATGGCTAAATCTTTGTTTCTGTTAATTCTGAGCTAATTTGAGAGGTGCAAGATTCCCAGTGTGGAAAAGCATTGAGATTTACATTTAGAAACAAACAAAAAACAAATCAGATTTGTACCAAGCTGTTACAAATCAACAATACAACATAAAAACCCTGGGTGCTGTAGGAGTTTCTCCTGACTGAAATGCTGTAGGCAGTAGCTCTCCAGTTAAATGCACTGCACAGATTCTTCATGGATAGACTGAAAAATGTAAAAGCAGCCCTTAAGAGCCAGGATGGAAATCAGGAGCTGTTTGTTATGGAGTGCTTCACTGGTCAGCTATCTTACACTACAGCTCTTTCTTACATAATGTCTTTAGATTTCAATGTGAACTTCTCAAACATCCTGTAAAAATTCAATTATCCCTAATTTTCATAAATGTAGGCTAGTAGTTTTAAAATATATGTATATATTTATATGCCTATATATCTATCTTGTCCAGATAGATATATACACAGATAATCTATGCACAGCAAGCCAAACATACAAAAAATAAATACTCTCACCCCTCTACTATATTTACAGAACAGATCTTATAATCCAGATTTTGTTAATAAATATTTCTAAACTGCCTGTACAGAATTTATTTTACTTATGTTGATGGATAGCCACAAAGCATATTCAACATATTTACAAAATATCTATAAATATAGTCTTAAAATAAAGCAATAGCTACTGAACCTTCAGCCTGGCTGGTTATGTACATTGAGTTAGTAGCTCAGCTGTTGCTTATTCACTATCACAAATGGGTAGTGCAACAAGTTAAAATGTGTATAAAAGATTATACATACAAAACTCTCACATCCTTTGGATGTTTGCAGTTCATTATAACTTTGTGGTTACCCTTCTGCAACATAAATAACGATCAAAAAGAAGAAGCAGGTTCTGTGATCCAAAACAGATTTGTTCAGTGTTCAGTTGATTGGAGCAGCAACATCTTCATCCTCATGGCAACCCATCATCTTCTAAGCTTAATGCTACACGCTGGGGAGGGAAGAAACACACTCTTGTGAACTGTGATACTGGTGCTAACTTGTATTTCTTGTTAAAACTCTCATGGCTGTCCCTACTGTATTGGTGACAAGTCTAGTCTAGAAAGTGATTTTTTTTTTCCACCCCAAATGAAGTCACTTGCTCAAGCATTACTAAAGAGGTGCTGGGAAGTTTCCTGCCCTTGTATATTGGATAAAATTCCTTGTAAGGGATGGCACTTTCTCCAGTGTGCTCTTGTGTGGGACCTTTAGATGACAGAGGACATTGTCCACCCACCTGCCTCCCTACAGGAGCTGTGTTGCCTTCACTCATCACTCTGGATCTTCCTGCTCTCTTCTGAAAATACAATGCACTTACACCTGCCAGTGCTGCTCTCCCCAGGGATGCTGCTCTGAGGGAGGATCCTTTTCCTTAACTTCTTACAGAACCTCATTCACTTCTTGTGAGGAATGTGACTTTCCTTTATACTGTTACTATAGAGAAAATACTCTCCCTGGTTTGTAGAGAAACTCCATTTATCTTTACGATGGTTTGGACACTTGGTAGCAGCCTAAGCACAGAAATAATGGAATCCAGTAGAGGATGAGAAATCACCTGTCCCATCCTGAGGCAGCACTTGAGGGAGCTTTACATTTGTCAGATTGGTACCTTGATTAGGACAATTATTCTTCATTTGAACAGAGTATCTGATCCAAAACATTCTAAGACATTAGATCTGATCTAAAATTCTAAGACAGCTGCATGGGCTGCCAGAAGTGTATGCTTCTGCCTAATCAATGATACTAAAGAAGTTCTGGTTTTTGTCATTATGTGGCAAATAAGCAAAACTAATCCAAATTCTGAATTGATACTCTCAACAGAATTAATCTTCCCCCTCAGCCATCTCCTCAGGTACTTACTGCTGGGTACACGTGTCCAATTTGGGCAGTTCGCCCAATGTGGATTTCGTCTTCATCTTCCTCTTCTGTTGTCTTCCTATAAACTGGATTATCAAAATTCATGCTTTTAGTATTCTTCCGTTTCCAGTTTCTCCAGATGAGGTATCCCCCCATGCACAGCAAGCCAATGACCACTGAGGAGAGGGGAGAGAAAGGGCTGTTAGGCAGGCATGGATCTGCTGGGACATTCCCATGTTGGCAGCCATCCTTGTAACTTTTCCCCAATTCAACAGTTCCTGTACTCTTTCCCACCCCACCTCTGACAACTGGAAAAGTGTCAAAAGTTTACTGTCATAAATACAATATTTTGGTATTGCATTTTGGTGTGATCTCCTTCAAAGTTTAAATCCAGTCTGCTTACCCACAGGAATGACAATTCCAATCACAGCTGCTGTCACAGTTGAACCGAAGCCTTCATCATCATTTGCGTCTGGAATTACAGAAGTATTCTGATCATTTAACTCGTTTGCTGCTTTTAAAGAATGTTTTCTGTTAGTACCCATGCTGTTCTGCCCATCAGAAAGCTTTTGCAATTAAAGAATTTACAAAAAGTTTCATAATAAAATTATTCTGGTGACGCTGAGCAGCATACACAGATCTGGACTGAGCTGAGCTCCTTCTCCTGAGCGAGGTCCCTGCAATGCTGCTGCCTCTCCAGGGGACAGGGGCAGCCCAGAGCTCGTGGCCAGTGAAGGGACACGCTCAGTCCAGGGCTGTCAGAGAAGCTCTGACCAGTAAGGGTGACTGTGCTTGGGCCTCCAATTTTTAAGCACAATAAAGGAGGCCAGTTTTAAAACCATGACATTTAATGGAAATGCCATGCACGGATCAGGGGATGGTGAATAACACTCTTAAAAATCCACAGCAGAACACTTTCTAGGACCGACACAATTAATGATTTATTGAGCTGTCAGAAAAAGAATGTAGTTCAAAGCCATCTGCACAGCTTCTCTGTTTAATTTTTTCCTTTTTATTATTTACAGCTAAGGAGTTAGTGAACACATCTATCCCTCATTGCTGCAGCCTGCTCCAGCATGCAAGAATGGTCCCAAAACTCAATAGTGTACTTAGAAGAAAGCAATTACAGGAAAATATAATTTAAAAAAATTTAATATACCTTTCAAACTCTACACTTCAAAATGTTTGCTCCGAGCGCTCATATAGGGTATCAGTATAGAAAATTTACTTTTGCTAAAATATCAGGAGTTGCAACAGGAGGAACTAGTTGTACTTTTTCTTTTGATACACCAATTCATGCAACTTTTAAATACTTCCCTGTGGCAGACTGTTCCATTACATAGTTATTTACTTAAGAACAAGCCAGACTATTTCCAAAGTAGACAATAAAAGCACCTTGCTTCCATGGCTTTTTAGAAAGGTAATTATTGAGTTTGAAAGAAACTTGCACAAAGAGAACTGAATGCATTTTAGCCATTGGACTGTGCTTTCCCCACAGCACAGTTCTACAGACAGGGGTGGGGTATTGCTGCCTTCCAGATGTAATGGAAACAGTGAAACATTTGGGGGAAAGCAGCATTTCACTGGTTTTAAACATACATGTCTATTTGAGGTCCTGCAGAGCAAAATCTTCTCTCTGGACTAGAATTTTTTCTTTTTGAACAGCAGTTCACCCTTTCTGCTTTGCCTTGGCAGCAGGACCTGGAGAGATTGCCTGTTAGCTCTGAGATGAAGGCCGGTGTTCCATTGAGGAGAGCCTATTAGTGCTCTCCACTGGGATGCTCTTCTGATAAATAATGCAAAA
Organism: Drymodes brunneopygia; assembly: GCA_013400955.1. Taxonomy (NCBI): domain Eukaryota; kingdom Metazoa; phylum Chordata; class Aves; order Passeriformes; family Petroicidae; genus Drymodes; species Drymodes brunneopygia. The sequence continues at coordinate 143,431 of VZTZ01044192.1, forward strand.
CTTCAAACCTGTGTCATGATGAGGCCACATTAACATGCCAAGCACAGCCACACAAACCAGAAACAGCTTGTCTTGGGCTGTAGTGATTCCATGTGTCCAGCAGCACTAAAGATACACAGAGGGAATTTTTCATCCAGAACTTGTGCTGGATCACATTAATAATAAAACAATTAAAATAGGTGAAGCACCTGCAGAATCATCCATTCTACTGTCTGCAGCACTGAAGCTGGGATCAGTACTGGGCACAAGGCAAGGGCTAATGTGAACTCTCAGGGCCGTTCATGTGCCTTGGATAAAAGCTGATACAAGTTCCCTGACATGCCAAGTGACTGGAATGACAGCAGCCATCGTAAGCCAGGTGCCTGCAGAGAGAGGAGCTGATGTCTCCTGCTGTGCACCAGGGTGTGCCTGCACCTGACACCTCTAGAATTCAGACATTAGGTCAGGTCTCCCACCAGTCCATGAGGAGCTGTGATACAGAAGAAGGAAAGAGGAATCTCATTCTCTTACAGTGCTGTGATAAATTGCTGTTTCCAGTGGTCATCTCAGAATCTACCAGGATGGAGGTGGTAGAAGGTAAAGGAAGACTTGGGGTGGTGACTGTAGCTTCTGGGACAGCTTTGGGGACAACTTCAGTGGTGTCATTGGCACTGCCAGGTGCAGCGGCGATGGTCGTGGTGCCGGCAGTACGGGACACTGCGGTTGTGGAAACCACTACTGGAGTTGCAGTAGTTGGAAGCTCTGAAAACCAAGAGCAACAATGAAATTTGGTTAAAGCAAGTACACCAAACAAATCACAAATGGTGATATAAATCTGTGAAAGACTGTTATGTTTAATGAAGAGAAGCAGAAACCAAATTCCAATTCTATTTCCTAGGTAGTCAAACTATTGACAGTTCTGTGCCTAAAGCTGCAGAAATTATTTCCTCAAGTCAAGCTTGATTAATTAATACTAATTTAAAAAGCACTCTCTATTGTAGGTAGCTAAGAAGTTCACAAACATGGGGGTTTTTTCCTCCTAAGATTTTGAATTTGTACCTCATTGCATGTCAGGAAAAACTAGAATGAAGCCACTCATCTCTCTGGGATATTATCCACAATGACTGTGGCCTCTCCAGATCTGGAATCTATCTATAGATAGATATACAGATATCTAAATATATGTAAGTATATATTGCATATATAGATGACATAATCAACAGATCAATATATGAGTAATCAATTTTAATGATTTATTGACTATTCACACTTTTAGTGCTGGGCCCTAGCCCTTTTTTCCCCCCTTCCAGAGGTATCTTTTTCTGGTTAAGCTTTCCTAAATAAGCAAGCTTTCCACAAAGGACACCACAGTGCTGCTGTGCTCAGAGAGCAGCAAGGAGTGGAATACAGCAGTTGGTGTTTGTGTTTTCACCATCAGGAAATATATTAACTGTAAATATGATTTTGTTGGGACAGTGAAATGGAGATGTGATTGTATTTACCTTTGTAGCATTTTTTCATGTCTGGACCCAGCCACATATTGTCAGGACAGGCACACGTGTACTTGGGGGAATGGGGAGAGATCTGAGGTGCAGGAAGACACAAGTAGTCACAGCCTCCATTTGGCTGGGGGCTGAGCTCACAGGAATCTGGAGCTGTTCAAGGATGGAAGAAAAGACAAGTTATTTTTCTAATTATTTATTTCTTGCCCTTGGCAAAGAAATGTCAGATCCTCTGAAAAGACCTTCTTCCACTCCCAATTTATCAGGTTGCTTAAGCATCTTTACAATTTGTACAGTGGAGTGGAACCTTACACAGTACTATAAAAACTTCCCAAATACATAATGAATGGGAAGTATCACAGTGACAAGAGTAACTCTCTGTTATCAAAGATGCTAATTAAACAGCTATTAGCAAATTGCACATTCTTCAATAAATGCTGCTGCTGCATTAATTATGCAGGAACTTCAAACATTAGGCATTGATTTCCCATTATTACCTGTGCTTTCTCTCTCATCAAGAACCATCAGGGAACATTTCATTTGCCAGCTCAAACAAACCTGATTCAGGCCATGATATCCTGAGGACACCTCTTACCTTTGGGCTGCTTTAATTCATGAAACACCACGATGTCATGAGGGTTATTGAGATTCTCTGCCAGAATGGAGATGTCCAAGCCATTGAGCCTGTTTGCACTGAAGATCGCTTCATTCTCCAGGTCAGTCCAGAACACTCTGTCCTGCAGGGAATGCACAGACTCCTGACCTGGCCTGCTCAAATCTGCTCTAGCTGGATTAAACTCCAGCAGTTACAAAGTCAGTGCACCATGTTCCTACCTTGGGGCACCTTCCGTTTTTGCTGCTGCTGTCTGCAGCTTTTTTTTTTCCTATTTTGGACAATGTTCAGAAGCCCAGCACTCCTACAAGTTTACAAAGTGCTGTGTAATTTTGAGTAGCTCTGAGACTGAGGTGAGGGAGCAGAAATTTGGTAAGGTACAGACTAGTTGCATCCGTGTTGTTTCTGAACTGCTTTTTCTTTGTTAGATGGGGTAGATCATGAGCAAAGGGTCACACTCCATACTAGAAACATTTGTTACTTTGCTGAGTTCTTCCTCCTTTCCCAAGATAAGACCTGTGTTAAACAGGTATCTATGAAGAGGCCAGTGCCTAGAGCACACTTGGAAGCTGAGCACCTATTCCTCTTTTGTATTACTGTCTTTTGCATGGCATACTATGACTGAAGATACAAAATTACTAGTGGAAGAGGTACCCAAGAATTGCAGTTACCAAACAGCTTCATTGCTTGGTCATCTGTGTGTGCTGCTGCCTGCTAAATCCCTGTGTATTTTCAGAAGGAAAGCCACACTGGTGGACAACAAAGGCAGCTTAGCTAAAGCAAAAAGGTTGTCTGTTATTCTGCCCAGCCATTCAGACTAGGAAGGATGGAGAGAGGTGAAGTAACCTAAGAGATCCTTCCAAATGCTGCTGGTGGGGATAGCACTAAAGAGCAACAATGATCTGGAAAAACCCATGCCCAAAGTTAGATGCCCAGATATCACTCACTTCACATAGGAGGAATAAGGGATTTAAGGATGAGGGCTTTCCTGAGCCAGAAGCCAACTGGACCTTTCTCTGCTATAACTTACCTAATAGGGAGCGCCAAAGTTGAAGCCTTTGTTCCCCTGATCATTTAATGCACTGGTGCTGCATTAGGTAAAAGCACGAGATAACACACTGCTCTTGATTAAGGGCTTTAAAAACCAATTTCACTGCCAAACCCACACCAGGTTAATCGGTTTCTATAGCAGCGACCGCCCTCACTGAGCTCTGTGCTGTGCAAAAGGCAGAGCTTTTAATCAAGAAGAGCTCTGAGACCTCTTGCAGGCTCCAGTCTGTTCTGCATCCGTTTTCCAGTCTTACCTCAAACACTGCCAAGCCAAAAGGATGGCTCAGATCATCCACAGAGGAGATCAGAACTTTTCTATTGCTGCCATTGAAATCAATGCAGGACAGTGAATGCAATTTGGAGTCTACCCAGTAGAGACGCTGATTCAGCAAATCTGGAAAGTAAAACACAATGAGGCAAAATTACACACAGCTCTTGCAACTCTTTTGCTCTTGCCCAGCATGTTTTTCCTGCTGGCAGCATGACTAATCTCTTTATTATTGGGCGTCTTTTTTTTTTTAACACTAGTTCTGATTTTGAACCAGTGCCCAGATATGCTGGGATAAGACCCTATAAATAAGATTAAAAAGGAGGAACATTCTGCTGTGTGTGTGTGGGGAATGCCTGACTGACAGCCTTGTACAGTGAGGTTCTTTTGTCACCCGGAGCAGCAGGGGAGCAGCAGTTTGGGCTTCCCAGATTCCCTCCATCAGTGTCTCAGTGAGAAGCTTCATCCCTCCCAAGGTTGTGCAGGCCTTGACCTCTTGCTGGAGAACAACCACTGAGAATCCAAGGAAACACTTCTCTAAAGGAGCTGTGAGATTCACATATTTTAAGTGAAGAAGAATCCTAGGCCCAGAAACTCTTCTTATGCTGCAGGCTGGGGGAATCTGCTGGTGGGGGCAGTCCCAGTGGGGGTTTGGGGAGAGTGCAGGTAAAGAGTGGGAGGAAAGGATCCAATGTTATTTGGAATGCTAAGCCCTGCATTTCTCTTTCTGGAGCAAATTCACTCATTTTGGATGGGATTCACTGAACAGAATGCAAGTGGATGAGAGCCAACAGAACAAGTTATATAATTAAACAAGTCATTAATTAATTTCTTAATTACTAAATGATAACATTATTTGTTCACAGCAGTAGCACTTCAGCAGTGTATAAAGCAGCAGCATTTCCTCCTACATCCTTGCCACAGCCAGCATTTTCAAAGCCAAGCAGAGAACCTTACATCTGCATGGTGTTAAACACACACAGCTCCAACTCCAGAGCAGGAAGTTCCCTGCTGCTCCATGAAACCTCCTTCCCACTCTGCTGCTTGGTGTGGCAGTAAGAACCACCACAGCCCTCTGATGGGTCCCATTCACCCTGAGCAGCTGGGCAAGCAGGGAATGGTGACAGGGAATGGGTTCTGCAGGCCCTGTTCCTTCCCCTGATATGCTGTGCATTCATCAGTCCAGTGCACGATCCTGACACTGCTCCTGAGACAGGCCCAGGTACAGAGACACTTAACACAAGGATTCAGATGCTTTCTGGACTTCCAAAGGGTTATCACAGTTCTGCATCCTCCCCCAAAATATCCCTTTGCCTTGAGGCGCAATGGCAAGCAACTCAAGGCTCCTGCAGTATGAGGTTCTGACTGCAGCAAAACTTCCTGTTTGTGCTACTGAAATAAGGGAACTCATGTTTGTGAGCAGTAGTGACAGACCAGTTTAGGATTTGTGTTTGCAGGTGCCTTTGAGCATTTAGCATTTTGTTTTCCTGTTTAACAATAAAGCCAGCTTTCCTTCAGCCCCAGTGGGCGCTGTAGCTCTGGCCTGGGCACTTACCAAGTGTGATGCCATTTGGCCACTCGATGTTGTCGGTGACCAGCACCTGCCGCCCCACGCCGTTCAGACCGGCCTTCTCGATCTTGGCTTTGTCTCCCCAGTCAGACCAGTACATGAACCTGAGAGAGGCACAGGTAAGAAAACACTAACCTGGACTCCAGTTAAGAAACCTCCACTGCTGATTGCAGTACGAGGTGTGCTACGGTTCTCTCCTTACTATAGCAAAGCCCTCAGTCACTTCAGTTAATTCTGCAAGTGGAACCACGTGCAGTTCTTCCACTGGGTAATCTGCCACAAAACCTGCACCAGAATGCAGAATCTCACCCCAGTAACTAACCCCTGCAAACTCTCCTGCTGTGCCTGTTAGGTACCTGGCATTCACTCATCCAAACAGCCCAAACACAAGTCAGACAGACTTCATTTCCCAGCACAGCCTCTGTGCCAGGACCAGCTCAGGCCCATTGAACACATGACCTGGCCCTGATTTTCAAAACTGTCTTTTAATAGCAGGCAGCTTGCCAAGGGTTAGCTGAAGCATCTTCACAGTCCCATTGCAGGGTGTATCTTAATAGGCATCTGAAGTCCTGGTGAGATGAAAACTACCCCCAAGTTTGTCAGAGAGGCAAAAAGGCGACTGGCATGTCTCTGTTGGCAAAGGGGTGTTCGTGGTGTTCACTCCTACCTCTGTGTGGGATCCACAGCGATGGCTCTGGGCTCACTGAGGTCACTGTTGAAAAGTGTCCTCCTCCTGCTTCCATCTGCAGTGGCCACTGAGATGGTCTTGTTTCCAGAGTCTGTCCAGTAGATGTTCTTATGGACCCAGTCAACGGCCAGTCCCTCGGGGGAGTTGAGCTGGCTGTCAATCAGGATCATCTGCTCGGCCGTGTCACTCGCCTTGTCAATGTAGGCGCTGCAGGGACAGGAGGTCACAGGGCTCACACACAGCCCCCAGAGCCTGGGCCCCACGGGCAGCGTGGCTGTCAGGAACCCTTACAGAGCTCCTGCAACCTTCTGCCTTCTCCTACAGCCTCTTATTTCCCCATTCCTGTGCAGCAGCATTTCCACAGGAGGGAACTGTCATTTCAGTGTTCTTCCCGCTTCCTGCTATAACTACACGATTCAGGGAAACATTTGACTTCAGGCACATTAACTTCAACAGCACTGATTTGTGGGATTTATGGACATTAAAAATATAATCTCCAGGGCTCTGCTGAACAGAGTTGAACTTAGCATGCAATAAATATGCTTAAATGTACTGCAGAATTAGGAGCTGTGTAGCTAATTATGATTCATCAAAGGAATTCATGAAGCTGCATTAATTTGGCAAGCGATTTCACTAGATACAAAGAAAATGTTCACTAAATATTAGTGGCAGCCTCAAAATCTTTCAAAACGATACTGAAAGACAGCAGACTCCACATGGATGTTTCATAAATAACTGAAATGTTGCTCCTACAACCACACAGGCTGATTCTGCTCTCAATAGCAATTCTGCTGAGTGAACTGAAATCAAGTTATTCTGAGTTTGCATCAGTGTTTGCAGAAGCTTAGTCTGGCTCTTAGAATAACTCAGTACATCCTAAAACAGTTATAAAAGAGCAGGAAGTTTCTGCCCCCTGCCCCAAACATTTGAAATTTTAAGATACTTCACATCCTCTCTTCAGTGCCCATCCTGCCTTTGCTCATGGAATGAGAAGGTGAATTGTATGAGAGCTGAGCTCTCCAATATCAGATTAGAGCCTTGGAACCGAAATGTCTAAACCCAGGAATTCCTGTCAGTTTTACAGTCTGCAGTCAGGGCTGGAATGGCCATGCAGAGTCAGCCTGGATGACCAGCACGCTGCTGCACCCTCCCTACGAGAATGGTTTTGGTTTGGCTCTGAGCCAGCACCACAGGAATGGTACCTCAGGGCTTTATGGGCATCTGACACTGCTTCCACGATTCCAGTATTCCAGCATGATGAGCACTTTCAGAGCCCCACAGGCCCCTCAGGGTACCTGCCCAGCTACTGCTGGTCAATACCCAGCACAGCCTGGGCAGATATCCCTGCAGGGCATGGGAGCTACTAGAGTCTGCAGAAACCCTGGCCTGGCTCTCATGTGCTGACACCAATCAGCCTGTGCCTGGTCATTAGCTAAAATCCAGAGCAAACCACTGCAAAAGGTGCAATAGCTGTGCAAATCACAATATACACGGGGGATTTTCAGCACATAAATTAAATGCCTTCTTGGCTAAGCACACTCACAAGCCCTGGCAAATAATAACTGTGATGGATGCCACAAAAATAGCTGAAGGAGGAATGAGAATGAGAGTTACAGAACATATACTGTGGTCAGGTGCAGTGAATTTAAATCCAGTCTACCAGAGACTCCAGTGGGCAGCAGCTTGTGTCTGTGTTGCTGCCTCCTTGCTCCTTCCATTTGCCTCCTTTGTACTTCCAGATGCCAGGTCCTTTGTGGCCTCCTGTACAACACTCACAACATGGTAGCTGCCTCAGCTCTGCTTTGCAGTATCCATGGTTCAGGAAACAAGAGCCTACATTTAACTGCACAAGAGCAGCAGGATCTGGCATTGATGAAAAGTCACCCAGTATTATCAAAGAGAGAACTGCGCAAGCCCCTGGTGTCTTTATCAGTTCCCAAAAAAGATTACCAAGTCTGGGCCACAACAGGTGATCCTGTCAGAGCAGAAAAGCCCTCAGGTGCCCTGTACCCTGCACTGTTCGCTGGACTGCTTTAGGGGGTACTCATGGAATGCAGCTTTGGGAAGGACCAACACACACATCCTCTCTTGCTCCTTACCTGTAGATTTTTCGGTAGAACAAGTCACACCAATATATTCTGTTTGTTGACACCTCCACATCCAGCGCCACCACGTTCTTCAGCATGGGAATGATGCGGGAATAGTCCCTTTTCACCAGGTCTATCTTACGGACCTCATGGCGATTGGTGAAGATCAGGTACGGGCTCTTGCCTACCACAGAAAATCAGCACATTTGTCACTTCAGGAGCTGTCCCAAGCGCTGGATTCAGCTTTCATTTTTCAAACAACAATGGAATTATCAGTCACTGATAGCTGTCTTTGTACAGAAGCTTTACAGCACACTGGAAGCAAGTGGAAACTTGCTCCGGAGGCAGGGCTGTTACAGGCAGGCACCCCTGTGGACCCTGGACACACGCCGGCTCTTGGGCCCCCTGTGTTCCTAAGCCACAAGCAAAACTCTGGGGAATGTACTCATCCTCAATTTCCTATTTCAGTGCAAAATCCTTGGCCAGATTTTGGTGACTTACAGCTGGGAGGGTGGAGGGGTGGCTCAGCTGCCCTGTTTTAATCGGGATGTTTTCTTTCTTTCAATACTACTACCACTAAATGTTTTGCTGCACTGTTTTCAATAACACCTGTCAAGAGACTTTCTTTTCTAGTTTCAGCTTCAAACAGCCAAGTAGTGACTGCAATCTTGCTCTGTACACTGTTAAAATATTCTGATCTGCATGATCAGTAGTTCTTGCCTGGAGACGCATCTGCTATCGCTGCAGCAGCTCTGTGCTGCTCAGTGAAATGTCTTTGCTTCCTTTTGTTTCCGTTCCCCTGCCTCAGCCCTGTGAGTGTGTTTTCTTATCGGAGTTGTGCTGTTGAGCAAGCAGAGTTTCAGTGCCTGTGGCGTTGTCTTACCTACAGCTTTGCAGTTCTTGGACAGGGTGTCCATCTCGTATCCTTCATAGCACTCACATTTGTAGTCTCCCTTGTAATTAATGCAGATCTGGCTACAAGCGTCTGGATTCTCACATTCATCTATGTCTGAAAGGAGTGTTTGAAACCCATCAATAACTTGAAATCAAACCATCTGTGATGGAGCAATGCTCAAGTGAATATAATCACGTCTCTCTATGGTGAAACACAAGGGACTGCTGTTTGCATGTCAATTACCTCCACACGTTTTTTTATCCAGAAGCTTGTATCCAGGCGGGCATTCGCACTCGTACCCGATCTTCAAGTCCTTGCATATGTGTGAGCAGCCACCGTTGTTCATCGAGCATTCATTAACACCTGCAGGGGATACACAGATCACCTGTGACAAATGGGGGCTTTTAGTTGGGAGACTGAATAAAATTAAGAGATTTCCTCAGAAATTTTCCCATTTATATCAGTTTTGGAACTGGCCCCATAGAGCACACGTGTCTTCAGGGATGGGGAGCCTCCACTGTATCACTTTCTTGCTCTTTATTATTCCAAACCAACACTGGGGGATCATTTGGACTCAAAGTTGGTGGCTGAATGAATGGGGAGCCCTGGGGATACAGCGTATGTGAGTCGCTGCATCTCATCCCAGCAGAGAGCTGCTGCTTTGAGCTGTTCTGCCACATGTGAGAAACTTCCAAGGGACCTACGGGCTCTCTCCAGGATACTCCTCCTTCCCTGTGCACTGGTTCATGTTGACTTTTCTGAACAGTCTCTCTGAGCTTTAATAATTCATGCTGGGGGACTCTCATCTCCCAAGGGCCAGCTATTTTGAAATACTGTACTATCTTCCCATCTAGCTCCAAGGAATGATTTATGTGAAAAATTCCAGAAAACACCAAAGTGCAGTCTGTCAGAGATACTCCATTAGCACTGAGATACAGTTCTCCCAAAAAAATATCCCCCACAACAGTCTTTGCTGGCAGCCCCCAGCAGCCCCAGTGTGCAATTTATGAAGCAACAGCCCCCATCCTCTCCTGGGGCCTTTTCTAATCCAAGGCCACTTCTCTGATCCTGCTCTCAAGTGCTGAAATGAAAAACAGAATAAATGGATCCTTGTAAATAGAACTGAATGAGAGGTTGGGGAAAGCTGGTTTCCTGTCAGAAAAAACATTTCTTCTTGTTGTAATTCTCCTACAAAAGGTAAAGAGAAAGTTCTCTCCTTAAGGAGGACTGCTGAACAGGAGCTGTGGGATTTCAGGGATAGTGGACTCACCAGAACAAGGAAAACTGATTTGCTCCAATCTGTAATGCAATTTAAAGGCAAATTTTTCATTTATCTTTTACTTCTTGCTTCCTTGCACACTGCAGGTGAGCAGCACAGCAGAGCCACTAAACCATTGCTCTTGGAAGAAAATGGAAACAACCATAACCCAATTAAGTCAATAAGACTGGGAAAATACTATGCCAGAAGGAATCCATCTCAGCTCTGGGATGCTTTCACCCTCCTAGCAGGTACATACATAGATATCAATACATCATTAATAGAGCAAGTTCACCAGGCTCCGAGAAGGTGTCCACAGTCCCATTGTGCATTGTCACTGTTCAGTGACATTTATGGGCAGAAATCTCCTATTCCTGCACTTGCACAGGTCTGTGGCAAACTGGGTCATAAACATGCATAACTGCTCTCTGCAAAATACTACAAAGGCTGTTTTGATTAACAAGGAAACTCTCACTCACATGATTCCCATGGTTTCAGAGGTGCTTTGTGAAATGGATTTAGGGGCTGTAAATCAAGCGCTGCTTCACTTCTCCTGCTGCACTTCTCAGGAGGAGCTGAGGAGGAACTAGGAGCTTGGGCAGCTGCTGCTCTTCACCCAAACTTCAGCAGTACATTCTCTGCCTCACTGAAATAGCCACGTGTCGTCCTGCCTTCTGCAGTGCTTTTCTGGGGGACTCTCAGAGGGCACTGCAGAGTTTAGCACGGCCAGACAGACACACTGATCTGGGGCGTGTGTCCTGCTCTCTGCCTTCTGTGGGGATAACTTCTGTGTGGGCATTACTGTCACAGCAACCCACAGCACTGTGCCCTTTGAGAAACACCTTCCCCAGGGGCTCTTCTCTGCTTCCCAACTCAGACAACACCTCACTGCCAGCCCAGGGCTGCACCAGTCACAGCACCATGACCAAGGCTTGAGCACCAGCCCAGCTGTGCTGTGCCACTGCCCAGTCTCCTATGACAAACTGGGCTGCCAGCTTTGTTGGGAGACCTCCGCAGACAGACAACTGCAACACCCACTCAGAGAAACAGGGAGATGTGGATTAGTGGAAGAAAGCAAGGGTACACTGGAAGCATGAGATAAGAGCATCCTCACTAGGCATGCACACACATTTCCTTGTCTGAAACAGGGAGAGACTGACAGTTCTTGCTGAACAGGAGTTATTTAAGGGGCAGCCACTGAGCTTCATGATGTCATGGAAAGAGATGCCTGTTGGAGACATCGCTGCACTGGGGAAAACAACAAATGTGTTTGAGTAATGCTGCAGATCTGGGCTGGTGCCCACAATGTCTGGTGGTAAAGCCAAGAGAGGGCTGCCCTGTGGAGCAGGGCACAGCTCTGTGGCCTGGACTCTGCTCCCCTGGCTCTGCCAGCCCCGACTCTCCTGGCATTCCCACAGCCCAGAGCTGGCAGGACGCTGCAGAGAGCAACCTGCTGTCATTGCTGCGGGAAGCAGCAACAACATGCACAAACCAGAAATGGCTGAAGTCATCCCTCAGGGGTTGCTGCCACTCTGCACTTCACCTTCAAAGCATATTCCCGACTGTATTTTTATGGTGTTATCATCATCTAAGAATTCAAAGATAATTTAGGCAATGAGGCTAAATAAACTGGTCTGTGATGTGGAGGACACTAGTATTTGGGGAGAGAGGGAATTCCTCATTCCTAGTCCCGTGCTCAGTTCATACATCCCTCCAAGAATAAAAACTGAGTGGAGAAGGGCACAGTTCAAACTTACAGATGATCAGACTAAGCTACTAATTATATTCATTTGAAGAGTGATGAGAGAATAAAGGCAAGGAAAGAGGAGCAGAGTGAGAAATAGCATTAGCAGCTACATGTGGTTACACTCAAAGCTGTGAGCACCAGATGGAGAAGAGGGGAAGCAGTTACAACAGGAGCAACACGTAGAAGGCAAGTACTGTACCACATTCTTTCAGAGGCTCGTCAGACCAGTCCCTGCAGTCTCTATGTGAATCGCACACTTTGCCTCCGTCAATGCACTCTCCACTCTTACACTGAAACTTGCTGGGACTTTCACATGCTGACTCTGTCATGTTGGGCAAGAGAGGAAAGCAACTAAGTTAGATGAGGCTTGTGACAACAAACAGGCTGACATTAAGCTCAGGAGGGCATCATTAGCAGAAATGGGAGAGGATTAAGCAAATGAACACTGAGCCTGAGCATCATGCAAAGAACTCTTCAAGTCATGCAGTCTGCCTGGTCAGCACAATCATCTCTCCCAAGCAATCCCACTGCCACAATGGCTTAAAATTGTTCAGGAAGCAGCTTGGCGTGGCCCAGAGGAGCAGCACTTCCCTTTCCAGAAGCCATGCAGCCCTGGCAGATTTACCCACGGAGCACGAGGAGCACCTGTACCCACCTTGGACACAGCCGGCCTCGTCACTGTTGTCAGGACAGTCGTGCACCTTGTCACACTGCTTTGCTCCATGGATACAGGTCCCGTCACCACACTGGAATTCATCTGGCTGGCAGGTCACCAGAGCTTTAAGACAACACATTCAAGCATCAGCTACACAGAACACAGTCATTTGTGTGGTACCTTTTAGCCATGTCCCTCTGACACTGCTGGGGCTGTATCCTCTGTCAGCAAATGTCAGAGTATTGGCTGCTTCCACCAAAGCAACAGAGGCAGCAGCTGCCTCAGCCACTGTTCTCCTGTGCTCCCCTGCTGTCCCAGATCACCTTCTCAATCCTTGGGAAACCAGCACCAAAGCCCATATGAGCACACCCAGGCAAAACAGACCCAGTGCCAGCAGTGATGTTTCTCAGGTGAGACAGAACAAAGCAAGCAGGCAGCAAAACTCCCAGCAGTGGAGCAGCTCTGGGGGCTGCAGACTCTGTGTGAGGCCAGGCTGCTTTCCAGCTGGGAGTATACAGTGACACTGGGTAGGCAAAGGTAACTGCTCCTCAGCTCTCCTTCTTTCAGAAAAAATTACATTTAAGATATATTTCAAAACATGTTTGGGCTAAGGCTCAGGCAAGAGACCTGTAGTGACTCTGCCACAGCCAGCGTGGTCACAGTAGGGATGAAGGCAGCAACGAGACACAATCATCAGGTTATCAAATGCCCATGAGTCAACAGTCCACTGGAAGGCAGAAGAGCTCCACTGCACTGTGGTGTGGTTTTCCTTGGGGTTTCCAGCCCTGAACACCTCCACAGTGTCAGCGCAGGTTTCATGCCTGAAATTCATTTGTCCAGGTCAGATTATAAAGGACTCAAACCAGATCTGCTAAACAGCAAAGTTGGGGGGAAATCTAAACCAGACACCTGCACTGACCATACTAAAAGCAGTCATATTTCCCTCCCCAAGTTACAATAAACAAGAGACTTCCCTAGCTGGGACCAGCCCTGTGCTGACACAGGGCACAGGCAGCTTGCAGTTCAATGGCAAAATGGGCTCCTTGTTCCTGGGACATGTTTTGTAGCTTCCTTCTGAGGGGCCCATCAGATGTATTCTTAAAATCCTATTAAGGCAGTGCACCCTGGAGAGCTCCTGATTCCAGCCTTTCCATCGTGTGATTGTGTCCTGGTATGGTCGGACAGAAAATCACTGCCTCTGAGTAGTGAGGGGAGGCCAGCACTGGTGTTACTGCATGGGAGGTGAGAGCTGTCTGCAGACTTCTTTGGACAATTTGACAAAACTGGTTCTAGTACAGAAATGACTGCTTTCAGATAACCCAGGAAGAGCTGCAGACATGAAGTGAGACAGCATCAATACCATAAAGTATCAGTTGCACACCTGCCTGGGGAAGCCCTGACCATGGAGAGAGCACCCTCCTCCACAGGAAGCCCTGACTTCTGCCGAGCTAAACCTTGACCACAGCAAGGCCTTTCCTGTTGTCTTGCTGAAAAATCCTTTGCCACAATTATTTCTTGTCTTCACCCCTAACTTGAAAAGCAGTTTGCTTCACCTTTTCTGTAGCAACTTCTATATGTGGAGGCAGGAAAGGATGGTCCTCCATTTCTGACTATAAATATTAACCCCTCACAAAAGTGTAACATGTAATTAAAGCCAATGGGGGTTTTGTCTTTTCTGGAGCAGAAACAGGTCTCCAGTTTATCAAGTAAATCTGCATGACAACAGCTACAGATTTGGAAGGTAGCTGTTATAAAGCCTATCATTGTCTTCAATTGTAATCTTCAAAGCTCTTTTAAAAAGCAGTTATAGCTAAATGTTAAGAACAGAAAGGTTTCTAATCCTAAAATGAATTAAAATTAAGAATAATTTTGTAGGAATTGCAAAGACAATGTCGCACAAGCACAAGGCTGAGAGAATAATGACAGCACAGTTCTTAGCTCAGTTGCTACAGAGACTGCAAAACACAGATGTGGGGCTGCACAGCTCCACTGCACAAAGCTTTCCTTCAAGAAAAGACAGAAGTTTGGAGACCAGGCTGGGTTTCCTGGCTCACTTCTCACTCCACCAGAGCTGTGGAAGTTCAGACCTCTGAGGAACAGCCCCTGAGCTTCCTAACCGATACCTATTAAAGGCAGATACAGTAACAGCTCTTACTGATCATAAAGGCATTAAAATGCACGTATGGCATTTCTATTTTTTGCTGCATTTTTCAGGAGAGAGAATTCCATGTTATCCTGAAGTAGAGACACTAACCCATCTCAGCCCCACTGGCAGAGCTGACAGCAGGTTTCGATTAAGGCCATTCCCAAGGCAAAGCAATAACCCAAGAAGAGGGAAGAGCTGTGCTGTTTATTTGCACAAGATGTTCAGAAAATTGCTGTGCTAATTTGGAAGGTTTAAATCAGTGAAATCTCAGTAGTTTTACAGCCATCTCCTCTGCAAATCAAATACAAAACAAATTACCAAAGCCCTGCTAAATTAACAGGCACCCTCAAAGAGACACACTTCCCATTTACAAATCCTGGGCACAAAGCTGCATCGCTCCAACTCAGCAGATATATTCCAGATTCCAAATCTGGGCCTTAGTTTCTTCTGGTTTCTGCTTTTTTTCCCCCCTTCCTCCCCAAAAAAGAAAATCCCAACATTTGCAAAATGCATGAATCCCATTTTATAGATGGGGAGACAGAGGCAGGAAAGTGTGAGGTCAGGTCTCAAGGGGTCTGTTTTCTTGCTGTCAGTTGTAAGCATTATTTATTCTCCCTCCTGGATGCCCTAATGCAAGTTGCAAAGGACATTTTAAAATATAACCGTTCCAGATTTGGAGACTAATAAATCTAACCTAATGTTCATTTTATAAATATACATATATACATATTTGAATATATATGCAATGGAAAAAACCCCAGCCACCCAATGTTCTCACACAGCTTTCCTGACATGACTCATTCCCTCCTATTTATTTGCTGTCTTGCTGCCAAAACCTGTTCACCAATTGTCACCCTTCATTTCTGCTCTCCTCATTTACCAATCCAAAATGTTTATAACAAATGACGGGTGATGGCCTCATGACTTTTTTTAAAACATTAGTTCCCATCCCTCTGTTTATACTGCACAAACCCCATATGATCCCCATTTGCAAGAGAGGATGTAGTGGTGGGAAATGCAGTTTTAATCAAGTCCAACCAAGTGTGCCATCCCTGTTGCTAAGGGGACAGAGCAGTGTCACACACCTGTAACTCCCTCCATGCCCCACGATACTGATCTCAAACAGGATTTCTGGAGTGAAAAAGAATCATGAAGGTCCTTAAACTTTTCAGTCCAACAGATGAGCAGGGACACTGAATTTCCAGAGCTCCTAAATGTCCCTTTCTTGCTGCAGGCAGGTGCACCCCAAAAACAGCTGCATTTAGGATGGGGAAGCAATACTAATTTTGGCTCTGACCCAGTCAACACATCAGCTACATGAGCTACACTCAGTGCTGCAGGGCCTCTCCTGGTTGCTACCTCAGAGACTCCAGTCCATGCAGTCCCACTGGCTGTGGGCTCACACATTGCTGTGCCACCGGGTGCAACCAGAACCAGGCACTCCATGCAGGGGAGCATCGGGGGACCTAAAACATGGGGCTTTGAATCCCCACTGTTTCCCAATGCGCAGCACTGAAGGCAGCAGAAGGAGCTCACACACTCGTTTCTCCTGGGCAGATAAATGGCACATCGTGCTGGATGAGACTTTCTGGAAAGAGACCCTCGTGTGCTAAATCCCCACTACTCAGCATTGTCTCAAGTCACTTCTGCCACATTTCCCCCTTTCTCCACTGGTTGTCAGCACCGTGCTGTGCTGCAGTGGTGTCCAGCTGCTGCTCTGCCCTGGGAGCTGCCTCTGGTGCCTCTGCAAGTGCTGCTGGCTGAGGCTGCTCTGCAGCTCAGGGGCGTTGCTGGAGCCGTGCTCCTTCCAGGCCTCACAGCTCTGCAGTTTGAGCTCAGCTGGGCATGGCTGGTGCCTGTCAGACCAAGGGAAGAAGCTGGGGAACAAGGGAAAGGCACATGGGCACAGTTGCACTCTTCCCACCCAGCAGAATGTCAGAATAAATGGGGCCTGTAAAAGACTTCAAACGTTTCAAGTTGAACAACAGGAATTGAAATTTAAGGGGTATTTCATCAGAAAGTGCCATCAGTGAGCTGCTTCCCTCTTCCTCCACTTGGCAATAGAAGGGAGCTCACCCTTCCCTCTCCTGAGCTATCCAAACTCAGCCATCCTCTCAGGCTGTTGTCACTGCAGGGAATGCATCCCATGGGACAGAGATCAGTTCTGCTGGCGTCCCCTGCCCCTGACACCAGCTCCTTCTCCTCTGTTTGTAACATGGCCCTTGCCACTGCCTCTTGATTTGGAGGGGACACAGGTACAGGACTGCCCACAGGAGGTCTCAGAAGGAAAACAGGCACCAAACCACCCAGGCTGCCCCAGCCAGCAGTGCCCATCTCCACCACATGTGCTTCTGCATGGCTTTGCTGAAACAGAGCCAGGAACCAGCTTTGTCTCCTGAGTCCCTGGTCCCTGTGACCCTTCAGACCCTGGCAGTACTGCCTGGTACCTGCTGCCCAAGAGCTCTGTCAGCAACTTTAGCACCTTCTTAGAGGGGAAGGACAAAGCCTACCTAAAACACCCCTTCTTGAGAGGGGCTGACAGCCTTGCACCAGCAGCCAAAGCTGCTCTCTTCCTAACAAAACATTTTTGGCTTCTCCTATTCAGCTCTCACCTCTTTTAAAAGAGCCCTTGGCTCTTTTAAAGGCACAGCAGCTCCAGGGTAGCCTGTGGCTCATCCCCCTGCTCACCTGCAGTGCAAACAGTGGTGTCCAGAATTCACTACGTCCTCCTCTTGTTAAAGAAGCCACTGAATTTACATCTGCTTCTCTACCTGGAAGGAAGTCTGATCTCCAGCTCCTTGAAGGGCTCTCCCACACAGCTGCTCTTAGCTCACCAGCCTGGCCTTGGTGTTGTTATGGGTATGAAAAGCTGGTGCTGGCAAAAGTGGTAAATTTTCTTAGATACGTTGCAAAAATCCCTGGGTTTGCAGCTGGTTGCTGCCTTCCTCCCCAGAGGTGGCCCAATGTCAGAGCTGCTAAATATAAACAGCTATGTAAATATTTAATTCCAATCTTGTCATTATGAATATTCTAGCAAAACATTTTGCTCTTGTGCTCTTCTCTCTCCCTCCTCAGGTAAGTGACCAGCTTGAACAGTTTAGTGGCTAAAAATGGATGAAACATTCAAAATACCACACATACCAACACCAGCATGTTGAATGCATAAAGCCAGCTCAAAAGAAATCCATTATTTATTAGCTCTGTGCCTTTATCAAGCCAAGCTCAAAGTGCATTTCAAACTGGATTCTTCAGAGTTACTTCTCTTGACTGCCTTGTTCAGTATACGCCAACCTCAGAGGTAGAAAATGAATTTTTTTTTTTCTGCTGATCATATATTCCCTTTAGCATAGCAGCTTCTAACCTCCAGGCTGTGACCCCACCATGCAGCCTGAGGGCTTTGAACATTTTTCCCGTTTTTCATTCCTTGTCTTTCTAGTGAAACACATCTCTTCTGAGGCATGGTACCATCCAACAGCTCTTACACCTCCTCTCTGGATTCTCAAGGAAAAAGCACAAAAGGAGCGTGGAATGCACCTGACCCTGCTGGGCTGGGCACCCAGCCCTGCCGTGTGGGACACAAGAGCTCCTTGTCTGGCACAGCTGCTGCTCAGACATCAAAGCAGCCTGTGGGCCTTCAAACACAGCCCACAGCAGCTCCAGCCCTTGACCCCAGCCTGAGAGCCCTCGGCCCTGCCCCTGCAGACACTCACGGCAGTCCTGCTCATCAGACTTGTCCTTGCAGTCCTCGTCCCCGTCACACTTCCAGTTGAGGTGGATGCATTCGCCATTCCCGCACTGGAACTCGTGGGCTGCGCACGTGTTGAGGGCCTTGCTGTCGTAGCCACACTTCTCCATGGACTCGTCCGACTGATCCTCGCAGTCGGGCTGATTGTCACACACCCACAGCTCTGGGATGCACACGCTGTTGTTGCACTGGAACTCGTTGGGGTTGCAGGTCAGAGGGGAGCACTTCCTTTCGTCACTGCCATCCCCGCAGTCATTGTCACCATCACACACGAAGATGATGGAGATGCACGACTTGTTACTGCACTGGAACTCGTTGGGAGAACAGGCTAGGGAATAAAAACAAACAGGTGAGCTTGGAGCTCTCCAACCCAGCCCTCACACTGCCCCAGCTTTAGCACATTAGGGATGTCTGAGGGCGAAGGCACGAAGGCATTACCTTGGCTGCCCTAGCCCAGAACATTTCTCCCAATGGTAACCGTGTGGCAAGGAGCCAGCAAAGCCGCAGTGCTCCCCAGCTGTGCCTCAGGATGCAACTCCAGGGACAGCCCTGGAGGAGGAGGGGCAGCAAGGCTGTGGGAACTGCGGCTGGGAGAAGCAGGGGCAGCGCTGCCCTGGCACTGGGGAGCAGCCAGGTAAGCCCCGGGGCAGGAGCCAGGTGAGTCCCGGGATGGGACCAGGGCCAGGTGAACCTCGGGACCGGAGTAGAGCCAGGTGAGCCTCGGGGCTGGAGCAGCACGGAATGGGAATGGGAATGGGGATGCAGGAGGTTGCAGCGAGAGGCTGGGGCTGTGCTGGCAGCGTCGGGGCTCCGCTTGGCTCCACGCTGACATTACCGCTTCCTGACTTTCATAAGCACAGAATCAGGTTTCAGGATTTCACAGTATGCCTGGTTTTGGACATATTAAGTGGGATGTGTAGGGTAAATATTTAGTGAGTCGAGCATCAATTTAGCTGCAATCTGCCAGTGAGGCCCTTTACAACACGCTGAATGCCTTCCCTGGAAATCACAACTCAACATTAACATACAAATGAGGCGCTTGTCAGATAGAAGCTGAGTGGAGCACTCTCCTCTGCAAGCCTAATGGACAGCTGAACCAGAGATGCCTGCTCAAATTAAAATTTCAGGTACTCCAACAAAGTGCAATTTGAAGTCACTTTATTCCATCAAGGTGTGGGGAAACCAAAACCACAGAAGAAATTCTCCATAAGTACTTTGAGGTAGTTACTTACAAAAGAATTCTGCTTCTGCAGTTTCAGTCCTCTGCAGGGAAGTTAGGGCTTTGATAAATTACAAATACAATAAATATATGCATATAAATTACAATAAGCCTTCTTTTTTACAGTGCACTTGGGAGTCTTTTCGTCTTCAGAAGCAGAACTATTTACTGCCGTATCTGCAGAGCCCCTACACTAAAGCACACAGTTTAGATGGTACCAATCACTGCAATGGCAATTGCACCTGGAAAACAGCAGAATCCCTAAAAAGGATATAAAGCTGTCATATCCCAGCTTTCAGCCAGTGACAGGAACCCAGTGGGATTCTCCTGCAATATTATGCCTGGTTTATACCTGGGAATAAAGCTGCATTTATCTAGCAATTAAGAACATGTCCACTTGCACAGATGCTTATTTACATTCTGTCTGGCAAACTTGCTGGGCTCTGTCTGATAATCTAGGTAGCCTCTTGTTTTACACCTGAGCATAAATACACAAACACAAATATACACACACACACACAGACACACACATCTCTCCCCTCCTGCCCTGTGCTCTGTCCCATTTAGTCCCAGGTTTCCCAGATGTTACGGCACAGCAATCCAGCTAATTAGAAGAGAAAGAGGATTGCCTTCCTTGCTGCAATGCTACCATGCACTGGCCAGGACCCAGGCTCCCTCCAGCAGGGAGAAATGGTAAAGAGAATCTCAGCTGCCCCACTGGACACCAATCATGGAATGCAACAGAGAGAGGAACCAAAGGAGCTGCTCAGGCTCCTTCTGCACTTGGTAGAGTATTTTAGATACTGAGATGCCACAATTTCTCCTCTCCAAACAGGAGCTGAGATCAGACTACTAATATTAGGAGGTGAATCCTTCTCATAAGGACCTGAAATACAAGCACAGTCTGGTGGAGAAGTATCTAAAAACCTTCCTCTTTTGCGTGGCAGAACTGAGACCATTAAAATGCTCCAATTTTCACCCAAATTCTGCTCTTTTTCTCCATTCAGCAGATTTTTCTATCCTTACCCCGTAACTAGAAATAATATATTAACCCCTCTGATCAGTATACAGCTCTGTAACTTAAAACTGTCTCCGGAAGAGCCATAATATGGAACTGCATATGGAACATTCCTCCAGAAAGTGGAAATTTAAGGTAACAGTTATAATCTTACCAATCTATTTTAAAAAGCTAGTGGGAAAACAGGAATATTTCTAAGGCTATGCACAGCTTCTGTAACAGATAAAGGCTGAGAAGAAGAAATTGCTTTTTCGGCATTATTTTGATGAATCTCAGAAACAGATCAGAGAGCAAAATCTTGCATAGTCCTTTGATCCCTAATGTTTGGGCAAGATTGTAATGATTTGCACACTCTAAATGTGCATAAATTTCCTCTCCACCAACTGTAATGAGCCTGTCTTTCCCCCCTCGTTGTTTTCCTGGTCCCACCTCCACCCCTCCTCCTGTTTGTACACATTTCCCTTCAGAAATCTGCTGCATTGGCAAATTAGTGACTGATAAACACAGGAGTGGGATACAGACAATGGAAGTTTGCACAAAAGCTCCTCCTTTGCACCTACAAATCCCAGTACAGATATAAAATTACTGAGAATCACAGCCAGAAAGTAGAAGCAGTTCAGCTTTTGTAACCTCTCATGAGGACTTTCGCAGTGAAGCCTGAGAATTGCTAGCTAGAAAAATTGCATGGTCATGATTATTTTATTTCCTTTTAAAAATTGAGTGTGATGCCAGCACTAGAGACTACAAGCTCTCTCTCCACGAACAAGCACAGCAGTTTGGCTGTCGGGAGCTCCCCTCTCCACCCCCGAAGTCCTTAGGGGAGATCAAGCAGTTCCTTCTGGGTCACACCTTCCCCCAGCAGAGCGCTCCATCCATCCCTCCCTGTGCTCTGCTGCTGCCACCGGAGGGCACGGACCGTGCCAACACCTCTCACCCCTCCCTTCTCCTCGCTGCCAGCTGAAATCCTCAGGGCATGCAGGGTCAGGCCGAGGCTGCAGCTCCCAGCTCCGGGGATGGCTCCGGCACACGGGACCGGGGAGCAGCGCTGTCCCCCCGTGTGCCCGGGCAGAACCCGAGAAATAAAGCACTGCAATTATCTTACACAGCACCTGGAGAG
This sequence comes from Drymodes brunneopygia, assembly GCA_013400955.1. NCBI lineage: Eukaryota > Metazoa > Chordata > Aves > Passeriformes > Petroicidae > Drymodes > Drymodes brunneopygia. Next base: position 164,988 of record VZTZ01044192.1, read on the forward strand.
GTGGGCAAGGGGCAGGAAAGCCCCAGGGACAGTTTACTTCACATCCCCTTCCAGAAATCTGTCAGGGTACCTCGCAGTCCCATCACTGCAGTATTTCACTGCCTCCAGAGCATTTCAGGAGAAAATGTGCCAATAGTAATTAAAGGATCACTGGGGTATTTTTTGACTTGAGCAATTTGTTTGCATTCTCCAGATTTGCTACCTGTCCTATTGTAGGCTGATTCACTCAAGACTACGGAATCAAATATTAATTTGCTTTCTCTAGCACAGAAGAAATTAATAAATGTTGTACTCTAAGGTGCAAAACCTACTTCAAACATGAGTGATCCCAATAGAAATCTTGGAAATGTTTTTCAAGACGTGTTTACCCAACAGTCTTCAAACTGTAATGACTGTAATGCCAGTTTACTGTAGAGCACTGTAATGTGTAAAGGTTCTTCACAGTTTTAGGAAGTAAAACATCACACACAAATGATTGTGTAGATGTGATTTTGCCTATAGACAAAATATACCAGAGGTATTCTACATTAATTTCTGCCCTGTGCTGTGTGCCAATCTGTACAGCACAACTGGCACAGTTTTTGCCTCACAGCCTTTAGCTGCACTCTTGTCACATCTCTTGAGGAGAGTGAAGCAGAAGCAGCCTTGGGATAGAGGAAGTTAAAAATAATAAAATAACAGAAGATCAGAGAGATTGCAGTTGTGGAGTTAGTGTTTCAGCACTGGCTGGTTCTCTTTTGCCCAGAGCCAGGATTTAACCAGAGGCTTTAGTGAGAATCTGGTGCAGCAGGGACGATCTGAGCTCAGGCATGGCACCAAAAATTCAGCTAATGCTGCCACATGCTTTTTAAGTGCTTTTAGAAAAAAGCAGAATGCTCTCAATTCTACATCTAGATTTCTCTAACAATACAGGGTGCTCATTAAAGCCTGTAATTTCAAAATATATATTTGTACATAACATTTCTACAATGGACAACTCTACCAAGCATGGATCCTCAAATCTGGATAAACTTTAAAAAATGAAGTAAGTGGTATATCCATCATTAACAGGAACTGGGAATTACGTACAATGGACTATAACTGCTGTCATTGCTAATCTCTAATTAAAGATTTTATAGCTTACAGCAGGAGTCAGGTATTTAATTCATCTTTCCTCCAAAAGAGCCATTTCCACTTGAAAGTACATGAATGGCTTAAAGAAAGATAATTATTTGGTAAAATTTGTGGTAAAGTGGATAGCAGCAATTATCCACTGATGCTAAAGATAAGAAGGTAAGATGAATTATTACACTGTATTTTTCTGACACTGTCCCCAAAGCAACTTAAAAAGAAATATGTCTCAAAATTTATGTTTGTTTAAATCTGATAATAGATCTTCTAAAGCAGGCACAGGATGATTTGTGCATACCAACATTTGCATCAGGGAGGGAGAGATCTGCTGTTGATTCATGGCTGCTTCAACATTGTCAGGAGAGGCTGCTGGACTTGAGAAACTCTCCTGAGCTCTGAGGTTTAGGATTTGAACTCTGCAGGGCTGAGGGGTGGAATTGCTGAGCTCCATCTGCCCCAAGTGCAAGGCCAGCTCCCCCAGCCCACAGGAACCAAGCTCTGAGCTGGGCCATGGATAAGGAGGTCACAGAGTGCAGACAGGGTAGATTATGTTGGAACTCCCAGTTACCAGCACTGGCAGCATGTTAGTTTTGCATAACTAGTATTTATTTTCAGGTTTAATTCTGTCTAAATTATTTATTTTGCCTGCAGTCAATTGCTTACCAAATACCTGAATATTTCATACAGATCTTCTGTCAAATGCCAGTCTTTAAAGCACAGATTTGTGCCTGGAAGGACAAGTTTCCCATGGAAAGCTGCCCTCCAGGAAGGACAGCAAAAGAGATGGAGGTAAATGAAGACGACCTTGAAGCTCATTGCTCTGAAAAAATGACAGGCCTCCCATGGAGGGAATAATGCAGCGGAATTGCAGCCTCACTCCCACCAGTGGTTGTTGCTATGGTGATTGATACCGAAAAGCCCATCTAGATGGAGGCTGCAGAAGGAATAGTAATTCCTGATATTGTTCAAATCACTAATGGAGCTAAGGAGCCATCTAACACACTCCTGCAAATTAATATTTGCATGTGCTGGCTGCCTTTGTCACACGCTGCCCTCAAATACAAATCAGTCATTTTCCCATTCTCTGCAGCACTATTTGCATAGTATTAGTTAATTATAACCCAGCAACCAGATGCCAAAGCCCCTGCTGACAAATAATAGTTGGTTCAAAAATGTATTTGCTGATTTAGAATGTATTTCCTGAGAATCATATATTCATTCCAAGTGGTTTAATTATCTGAAAATAGAATTAATTATGACCCCCAATTTACAGAGAGAAGCAGTTTATGTACAAAGGTATGCACACTCTGCACTGTCTATCTTTAATTTTACATATGTGCAATAAGGTTGCAACTCATACCTGCAGTCTCCTCAATTTTCCTTCAAACCAGGAAAGGGTTAGGAAGTTTATCAGAGGTTCTTCTGGTTAAATGACTGAAAATGACCTCAAAATAAGAACAAGTGACTCCAGTGCAGAGGGTTTAAGGGTAAAATAAAGCAGCTTGAAAGACAAAAATGGATGGTCAAAATACCAAAGGTTAATACTGTCCTGCTTTTGTGACAATCCAAGACACCCCATGCCTCTGGGGAGTGAATAAAGACATTATTATAACTCTTTTGTATTCTGACTGAAATATAATCAGATGAATCAGATTGGAGATGTTTGGTACTAGCCAAAATTAAACTGGAAAACAAATGTGCTGTGATGTGTCTAGTGAGTTTCTTGCCTGACTTTGAAAATTGGAGCCTTTACAGGACAAGCTCGCTCCTATTCCCTTAGACATGACTTGCTTATTAAAATGGCAGTTTTACAAATTACACCAATTTGGCAAATCCCTCAGAAACATCTGATAATAGCCATTAAACTAACAGCTGCTCTAATATTATCACACAAAAATCCGTATTTCTGAGGAATATATGAACATTCAGCAAACAGCACAGGGCATGCCTGAGCAGGGCTTCATCCTGGGACAGTGCACACAAATCCCACATTACTGCACACACAGACCTCTTGATTCGGCAGGATTCCCTGTGCTTAGGAATTTTCTGCACCACCAGGATTTAATTTTGCCATTGCAGAGTTTAAATCACAGACACTTTGCCAGGAAAAGCCAATCCACGGATGTCTCCTCCCATCCCCTGGGCAGTCCCCTACTCCATGTTCATTTGCTGACACAGAGACAGGACCTGCCTGTTTTCCCCACTGTTTTCTGGTTCTTTACATCCAGCTCAGGAGAACTTCATCAGAATCCCAAAAGCTACATTCCAATCACATTGGCAAATGACAGCACAATTTGGTTTATTCTTAGAAAATGTGGGAAAGGCAAGGAATCCCAGCCCATGGCCCCAGGGCCATGTCACTGACCTGCCACCTTCTCCTTTCCCTTACCATTCCTAAGCACGGGGATGGTACCAGTTTAACCAGTGGGAAAGCTGAGCCATTTCCCCAGAATCAATCAAGTCATTTATAAGTTACTGCTATAACTAAGCAGGGAATCCTGGAGGTTGCTGACTCACAGGTCTGAACTCACCCTGAGCAGTGAGGGACAAAGCAGAGCTCACACTGCAAGCAGTGAGGTCAGCGTCTCATAAAATTTCCACTTCCACTAATTTACTTTGCTTGATGGGAACTGTCTGTAAGGGGAGCTATTGCTTATTGCAGTTTGCTTCACTATTAAACATTCACTGCTTTTGGAACACGCATTGTTAACTCTTCTGGGGCACAGACAAAACAAGGCAAGGCTGAGAGCTTTGCCTTCTCAACCCCCTGGTTTACCCAGCTGGGTCTCACATTTCTCTAGGAACATTGATCCAAAGTGAGCTTGAATGTAGGCTCAATAACAATTAAAAAGATGCTTTTGAAATAAAATGGTTTGCAAGACAACTGATCTGAAGGGAGAAGTACCTTAAAAAAGAAGCTCTGAGGATGCAACAAGGCAATTGGCAGAACTTGGTGTAGCCCTATTCAAGGTTATGAACATAAACACATTCTATAATGACCAAGTCCACAAACACAAGACCCCTGTGGTGATTTTGGGAGGAGGAGAGACTGACAGACTGCCCAGGAAACAAGCAGCCCCAGACTGTTTTCAGTTATGTGATAATTAGGGGGCACAGCTATTACATGATGTAGACAATGTACCTGTGTACCCACAATTCCAGGAAAGAATGGCAATCATTTCTGAAAAAACAGTATTAGATTTTCTACTCAAATGGAAAATTTAATCACTGAGCGACACTCACTGCAATTAAACCTGTAAGGGTCGTGTGCTGACTGTGCTCACATTAACAGAAATGAGATTTCCATGGCATTAGGATTTGCCTTGCAGTTTCTATGACTTGGGAATAGAAAGCAGCACTTTCCTAGATTTGGGCTGAGATGAAGATTCACATGTTAAACATGAGCAATTATTTTAAAGTTATTGGAATAAAGAAGGGTAATCAAGTGGTGTTTATTATGAGCTAAACCCTTCTCATTACATTTATCAAACAAACAAATTTCTTTGCAAAGTAAAAGCAAAGTTAATCCAACCATTATATCATCCTCTGTAGGGAGAGTGTATTTCAGCCACTAAGATGGCTTTCAGATGTTATTTTATCTGTTAATATGACTCATAAACCAACTTTTTTTTTTCCTCTTGCATCAAACATGACATGGTCCTCTCCTGCGTAGGACTGTGCTGAGTTCAGGCTACTGATTTTGATTTAGCCTTCAGATCAGATGCTCAGGAAGCAGAACTGTTAATTAGTGTAACACATATGTACTGGTGGCCACTGCAGGATGCAACTCCTACCCACATATCTGCCATCATAGCATCATCATAGGCACTGCCAGCTACAGAATATTTCCCTGAATAAAACTAAAGAGATTCTTGCTTTTTTGGATGAATAGGCTTGAAATTATAGCTGCATTCTTATGAAGAAAGCACTTCAGGGACATAAAATACAATTGCATTTGGCAGTAAGAGATGTAATTTCTTGACTGCTTCAACTCTAGGAGCTCTAACTGTTGAAAGACAGACTACCCAAAAGATAAACATAATCACAGGCCAATTTTGGCTCCTCTGCCAGTGTGATGTGAGATTGGAAAGAAGAATCAGAGCCAATGTCTCCAGCTAAAGTGCAGAAAGAGCAGCAGGACAGAGCTTGTGTGGGTGTGCACAGGTATCCTGCAGTCCAACACTACTAAGCTTTAGTTTGAATTATCCACAAATCTTGGTGCAAAAGCAGCTCCTTCACATCCCTCTTCCAGAGCCCTGTGAACAACAACCCTCTGGGGAGTGAAGGACGTGTCGGTGTGTGGGATGAGTGTGCTCGTGCTGTTCTTTCCCTCTCCCCTTTTACCCTCGTGCTCCTTCAGAGAAACACTGTGAAAGCACCACTGCTGCATTGTTGTGTTTTCTGATTGTGTTTCCATCTACTCTGCTTTAGAGAATAAATTATTCATGGAACAGCGATAGGGATGATTTCTCTGTGAGGAGGATCAGCACAGGGCCACCCCCAAAGCCCCACTCCGTGCTGGGGAGCTCCATTTGCAGATGTGCCACACGTCTTCCTTTATAAACCTCAGCTCCAGAGACAGCAGCAGGGAAAGCAAAGCCATTCTGCCCTCACCTTCTGCAGGTAGAGCCCTGGCACAGCTTGGGCCGTGGCTTTAGGGTTTAATTCTGGATTTACACAATGACTGTCTTACCTCTAACCTAAGTTCACACACTGTTTAATTATTTTTAATTCCAACGAACATCCAACATATTAAGAATGCAACTACCTTCACTCTTCCTGTCAGCATGCAATTAAAAGTAACTCCCAATCTCTTTTCTTTCTTGCTGTTTTATTCTGAAGGAACTCAGGACAAATATGATTATGGGTCAAGATTTTTCCTAAGTAACAATGGGGATTTTTCTGCAAATTACTACTGCTTTTGAAGGAGCTCTAATACTTTAAGCAGTGATAGAGTGGCAGCTGTACATGTTTAATTTCTGAGAGCCAGGGCATAATGCACAAGCATTAATCCCTCCAGCTGTCCAGTAATTAAACATCATGTAAAGCCCTAAGGATATCATTGCTGTGCTACCTTATCTTATTTATGAAGAACTTGCATTTGTTAAATCTAGCAATTCTTTTTTCCTTCTTGGAAATAATTGTAAATTCTTCCACCATGGCAAGTGCACTGAAGCTACAGCTACCTTCTATAAAATGGCAGGAATTTCAGATCAGCCATGTTTCTTTTCATCACATACTAAAATAATCATGAATAATGACAGTGGATAAATATTTCTTTTACAGGCATGACTGTGATGCTATGGGCTTTAACCCTGTTAAAATTGGTGGGTTTCTCAGGGATAATGCATGGCAAAATCTGATCCTCTGGGTTTGATGTCCCTCTGAGCTGACAGAGGAGCAGCACATAATGAATGTTAATTCATTAACAGGCAGTGAACAGAACTAACTTTGACAAAAACACACATTCATCAAACTGCAATGAAAGATAAAATCAGCAAGTTAAAAGGTCTCAGTAGGATCAGTGGAGATCTGGAATGGACTTGGATCAGTGTGGTCAAATCCCAAGAGGGAGCACTGAAGTGTGACTCAGATGCAAAACTCAGGTACCTTTTACTGCACAAAGAAGAAAACAGTGCTGGGACAACATGATGCTCTTTATGGTTACAGGATAATGACAAAATATGAAAAAACAATTTAACTGCCAACAGAAAGGTCACTTCATGTGAGTGTAGGTGCAGGAGCAGAGTGGGGGAAGGTGGCTTTAAATCAGCTTTGCAATTTCCCCCCTTCAGCTGGTTCATCACCAGGTGGATCTGCTGCAGGGATGAACAGCTTTAGCCTGCTTTAAATTCTGCCTTCAGCCAGTGCTTCTTAGGTGACCTGAGGGCTGTTGAGCAGGCACTGGCAAGAGCTGACTCAAAGTTTTCTGCACTTGGACCTTCCAAGAAAAGGACCCCTCACCTGGAGGCACTGCTATTTTTTATGAAGAGTAACACATGTACCTGGAGCTTTGCCAGAATAAGGGGAAAGTTCATCACCTGAGGATCCTGTAAATGATCTCCATACATGGGAAAGTCTGTGAGCTGCCATGGCAAGGACACGTGGTTACAGCTGAGCACACCTGTGCTTACTGGGGCTTCCCTTAGGAATTTAAAAAGCCTTTATCGACTTTGTTCACTTTTAATCTGCATATCATAAGGCTGAAAATCTAGAACTAATTCTGAGATCCATGGTCAGCAATAAAAAGTCTGAAGACCAGGGTCCAAAAGAAGATGCTCTGGGTATCGAGGCTGTCACTGGCATGAGACTCTTGCAGGAATTCCTGGCTCTCACCTCAGCCAGCTGCACAAGGTCAGTGTGAGATGTCCCCTGCCTGCACAAGTTCCCCTGGATCACTGTCTCTGTGCTATAGTTTAGCAGAATAAACCATGGTATGGATAAATAGCTTATTCTGCTATCAATAGATCAGTGAATACATCATTTCACAGCATCCAGCTGCTGGGAAAGGGGAAAATTGTGCACTTCCAACTCTTCATCTGCAAGACACAATTTCCATATTGAGTGCAAGCAGTGGATCAGGTGAGAACCAGTGACACAGCCAGAAGAGATGGGGCCAGAGCCTCGTTCTCTTGAGCATCCCAGTGCCCTGTCAGGAGGAACATGTGTGCATTAAAGGAGTTCACTGCCATTTCAGCTGGTACAGGATGGCAGCTCTTCTGTTCTAGAGCCACTCTCAAGGGCTCTCTGCATTCCTGAGCAGCTTAAAAAACACTGGTTACTGTCTCTCTCAGCAGAGATTTAACAAGTTCTGCAGTAGTTAGCCAAGACCAGACGGACCCCGAGTTGTGTTGCTTTAATTACAGCCTCTCATATTTAATTTCTCTTTCAGTCTCAGTAAACACATTCCTAAGCTTGTCCAATCCATTGTGACAAAGGTTGGGTGCACTGGGAGAAGAAAACCTTCACCAGAGAAATAAGGAGGCTGCGAGCACCTCCAAGCCAGCAAATTCAAGACTGCTAACCCTGACCTATGACTACAACACACCTGGTGTTGTGAAGACTCAAATTACTTCTGCTCCAAAAACGGAGTAATAAGATTTTTGTTTTTATATAGTCTTATTTTAAAAAGGCAGATATTTGCATTTTCAAAAACTGTTTGTGCACTAGAAGTCAGTAGTGTTCTTAAAGCCTGTCTGTTGGAAGTCAATTATTCAGGCAGACGGGCACGTAACTACCCACGTGTAAGGATTAATACCTGCAATTAATCCCCTGTGCCACTACAGCCTGTGCAGACAAATCTGGATCCCTAATCACTGGTGCTTTATCCACTGCAGGTGAAAGAATTTGCAGTTTCCATTGCTTCCTTGGGAAGTTGTTCCACAGGGTGAAAATCTCATCATTTTGTCTCCTTGTTCCGATTCTCTATTTGTGACCCCAGGCCTCTGAACAGCTGCTTTCTCTCCCCAGCTGGCTGTGCCAGGGTCTGCACTGGATATATTTTCACATGGATTCAGAAAGCAATGATACTGTTCTGAGACAAAAAATCCAGGAAGAATTTTATGGTCCAGAGCAGTAGCTGGAAAGCAAACTGCAGGAGGAGGAAGAACCGTAATACACCTACACTGTTCCTATAGTTTTGGATGATTCTATACCAGATCATTACTGTCCTCTCCTGCAGGAGATCCTCCCTTAACTTGGGCTGGGAACATTCTGACACAGGGACAGGTTCTTGCACAGCCTCAGCACAACCAAGCTTTGCTCCTGGATACCAGCACAATCTTGTTATTGGTACAAATTGCCAATGCAGAAATGCAGGCATAAATAAGGTTCATAAACTCCATATTAAATTCTCTTGAAGAATTATAAACCCAGAAGTGAGTTATTCCTATCAAAAAGTAAGAGTATACACAGTTAAAATATTTTTGAAGTGCCACATGAGGTTGCAGTAGTAGCTTTATTAACATGGATTTAGAAAGAGCTTAGGGGTTTTTCTTCTGGATGCCCTCACTCACACCATCTTCAAGTCATCATCAGCTTGTTTATTGCACATGCAGGCTCTCATCACAGAAATTATTCTGAGCACAAATAAATCCCCTTCCAAACATTTATCCTGCAAGATGTGTTATTTATAGACAAGTTGGTCAGAAGTGCAGCCTCTGTGACAGGGTGCTCTGCTCCAAGGGGCTGCGGGTAACAAGCAGCGCTGAAGCTTCTTATAAAATGAGAATAAAAACATGAGTGCAGAGATTAAATTAACAAAACAAAGAGAAGAAGGGGTCTGAAGTGGTCAGGATACTGTGTGCTGCTGAGATAAGAGGAAACAGAGAAAGGAGGATTCTAAACACAGAAGAAATGGGAATGTTAACAGAGTATCAGTGGATAGGCTTAGTGAGGTTTATCAGATTTGGATAAGAGAGAGGATAGCTATCAATCCTCCACAAGCTCCCTGCTCAAACAGCTCACACAATTGTCCTCATCCATGAGGAAAAGACCTTCCTTTGACAGACAACCTCCCTGAAAGTGTTCCCACTGCAGCCATTCAGCAGGGCCTCCTGTTTCCCTCTCAAAGCGAGTTTTGACCTCTGAAAGATGCTGAGTTGAGCTGTTAAGATTGAAAGGTTTTGATGTTTGCACCCACCAGGATGATCCAAGTTCTCCTGTCAGTGCCTTTTCCCCTGGTCCTCGTGCCAGAGAATGGCCCATCCCACAGCCAGACTCAGCAGAGATTTCCAGTGTGTGGGGACAAAACTCAGTCCTTAGGAACTGGTTGAAAGCTACAAATTCATTTCTCACCAGTTACCCAACAACCTTCGAAATGTGGTAATTTGTCCTTGGATTAAATTCCCATTTCTAAGAACCGGCACATGCACTAAAACTGGAAGATAAGTAAGAGTAGAGATGCTGAAACATCCAGAACAGAAACACTCAGCTATTTCCAAATCCATTAATAGCATAATCAGGCTGAAATTATGTGGCATTCAGAACATATTTACATTCATTTTGGGGGTTACCTAAGGCTTGGGGAAAAAAAAAAGGTTCAAAGCAATTTCAAGTAGATTTTTATTATCTCTAAAAGACTCTGTGAGACCACTCCCACTGGTGTGAGCAGCAGCAGCAGTATCAGGGGAGGCAGCCACCAGTGTAAAAATTGTTCGAATTTCACTAACTAATATCAGGAAAATAGCAGTTACAATTATCTTCTGAATTTGTCTCTAATTCAAGCCTCCCATTCAAAGAAAAAATGTACATGCTAAAGAGAACACTTAAAAATTTCATACAGAAAACAAATAAAATGAAAAAAAAAGGACTAAGAAAAAATACTTTTACAAAGAGAGCTAGATAGTGGAACAAGTTGCTCACAAAGTAAAAGCTTTGATAATATTTTGTTAGATAAAGCTGACTGCAAAAAAAAAAAAATATCCACAGCATTCTAATCAGAACCATACAATGTTCATGTAAAACATATTTCGTTCTACAACTTCAAGGAAAAAGTATAATGTGGATTTCAAAGTGGGCAGGAACTAGAGCCCAAAGTCCATTTTTCAAATGAAGAAACTTCAATTTGTGCTTGAATGTAACCATTCAACCCTTTCACCAGTAATCTGGAAGTAAAATAACATTACTGGTATCACATGCACCACTAGAAATATTGAGGGATGGGTGAATACACAGAACTTAGAGAGCTTCTTAACAGACTGGGATCATTTGCACACAAGGAATTTAATAAGAACAGTATTAGAAATCAGAAAGGTGATTTTACTTCTGCACAGACTGGCAAGACTGATATGCCCTAAATTCTGGTGGTCTGTGTAAAAAGAAAGTTGGAAAACCAACTGGAATACCAAAGGGAGCCACAAGAATGAGTCAAGCATTCATTCAAAAGAAAATATTTGACAACAAGAAGCATAAAGAACTAATATGTTTGGTCTATCAAAAAGGCAGCCTGAGAAAGGGCTTGATCACACAGTGTAGGAGTTTCCACAGACTGAAAACACTGTTAAAGGGCTCTTTCATACAGCACAGAAAGGCCTAATAAAAGGCAATGGCCATTTAGGGACTGAATTTAAAACAGTTATGGGTACAGAGTAAATCATTCTCTCTCTGTCCAGTAAAACCAACATGCTATCAATGTCCAGGCCTTTCTATTCTACCCCAGCAGAAGCCAGCCTGGGTCTGTGCACACTCTGCAGGGACAAGGACACAGCAGGAGCCTGCTGAGCTACCACACAGGAAGGTTTGAACCTTATTTAAGTCCTTTCCAAATCACCTGGGTGTTAACCCTAATAATAATACTTTATTCTTCATAGAGTTCACTCATTCTCCAGCCAGCCCCAACTGGAGAATCCTTCTTTCCTCTCAGTTTCTAAAAGCCACCACTCAGCACTGCAAAGCAGAGTGAATCAGTCTGTTGGCAGGAAAAGTCATCCCTTTCCATGCAATTTGTAACAGTCGCTCCAGGACTTTTATAGTCCTAAAGGGAGATGTTGCATACATATTAACTCACCAGGAGTGCAACCAGCCTCATCAATTCCACTTTCACAATCCTTCTGCCCATCACACCTCCAGGATGATGGGATGCACTTGTTGCTTAAGTCTCCACAGCTGATTTTTTCGGCTGGACACACTTGTTTGGCTGGAAGAAAAAACCAAAAAAACAAACAGAAGTTAAAGATATTTCTAAACATTTCTACCATTGTTTATGCTGTTAAAGTTACTTTTCCTTTGAATGGCTCGGTCCTGGGCCATATTGGAATGAAATCCCAAGTCAGCCTGCTGCCTCTTCAGTCCGGTCTCCCTGCACAGGCTGCCCTGGGAACGAGGCCCTTCCTGTCCCTCCAACCTGTGCCTGCCCCAGCCAAACCCTTCCAGGAACAGGCAAATAAAACAAACACCACCCCTCACTCTGAGTTTGGAGCCTAACTCAGCCAAAATGAATTGACACAATTGTTTCAACAGAGCAACAGGGATTGCAGCTGAGAACTTGGGGCTGGTTGGCACAGGGAGGATGCCCAGGGCAGCACCAGCACTGCCCAGCACTGAGCTGGGGCTGTTCAGTCACTGCCCCCTCATACAGCACAGCAGCTCTGCACAAAACACCTCCAGCTTAGCCAGGGAAAGCAAATTCTCTGATTTTGGTACAAGGGTGTACATCTGTGTTTGGTAATGCAAGGCAATTTCTAAATGTAATGATCCGGGCAGATTGTGGTCAGCAAAGCTGAGGGAAAAGCAGCAAGGACAAGCAGGAACTTGCGCATATTTAACAAACTGAGCTGTAACTGCATAAATTGAAGGCAACTGTGATGTCAGACATGGAGACACAGGAGGATCTGCATAAGCAAAAACCCCAGTACAGGCAAGAACACAACTACGAAAAAGAATCTGCCAGATTTATCTGGAACCAAGTAAGCTGTGAAGCTCATTCTCTCATAACTAGTTTGCATTGCTAAAACTCCTATTTTTTTTCCCTTCATACTAGTGTAAAGAGCAACAGATCTACATTTATTGTGACAAGGCTGCTGAAATGCAAAATGTTCCACACTTTAAACAATTGTTTAGCATTCTGGAATCATCATCCAGTTTGGCAGGATTTGCTTATTAAACAGACCAATCTCTCTCTTCAAAAAAGTACGTGTTTTCAAATAGTTCTTCCACTGGTATTAATGATAATAATGCTGTGTATGGCTGCAGGTCTACTGAACAGGAAGGAACCTAAATTCTAAATTAAAACCATCACACTACCCTGCCCTGGTAAAGGTATTTACACAAAGTCAATCAGCTTTCCAAATGCTGAGTGAGAGAGGATGAAAATTTTACCTCCCCTTTCACCTACAAAAGGAAGCTGTGAAAGGGCATCCTATAGCCCCAAAGCATCAATCAGCCACTTGGAGAGCAGGGACATTTAATCCCTGGATTTCTCTCTTAGTGCCTTGAAGTGTTATAAGAAGCAGTTTTGAGAAGCTGTGGGCAACCAATAGATCAAGAAAAATTAGGTCCTGCCACAGACAGACAGTTAATAACAGATGTAATGAAGTTTTAGAACCCTGAGGCATGACAGCATTTCTGTTGAAATTTGCTCGCTGCATACCTAAACAACATTTATGAATGTTGCATGATTACAGGGGGGAGAAGAAAAAGAAGAAAAAGGGATCCTTACTTAGGCTTTTGGATTATTTTTCCAGCAAATCAATAATAAAAATCATTGGAAAGGCTCCCCAACAAGACCCCACCAGGATCAGTGTATCTGCCACCTCAGGCCAGGTCCCGTGTCCCTGTCCCTCTAAGCTGCAGGTTTTGTACTGCACAGCTGCAGTAAGGGCTGGATTGGACTGGCACACTGGGAAAACTGGGTTACCAAAAATGTCACAGAGACATTTGTTAATCAGGTTATTGGTCCACATCCCCTAAAAATTGTTCTAGTTCTTCTTGCTCTGGTTATGGTGATGGGAAAGAGAATTTGTTTCAATGCCAAGTAGGACCAGTTCTTCCATCCTCATTGTAAATCTCCATTGAGAACCAAGTGGGTCAAGATAGGTGAGAACATGTTCCAGACACCTGATTTTGAAGAAGGTGAAATATAATCATAAAATGGTATCATCACACAATGGGATCATTAACCAGCAAACAGGTTACTCATTGGTCACAATTTAAAGTATGGGCATTACTTTTGCTTGGCTGCTGTGGGCAGATGTTTAATAGCTTTGGGAAAAGGTTTGGAAAGGTATGAACAGAAGGCTCCTATTTCTGGAAAGCAATCTTTGTGTTAATCATCTCCCTGACAGAATAATTACAGACATTTCAAATATGTAAATCAAAGCTTGAACTTCCTGGGATGCAGCAACAGAAGCTGCTGTTGGTCACAGTTCATCAAATCTCTGCGTTCCAGTGGTTTCTGCACTGTTCTGCACCAGCAATTGTTGCATGGAAGCCAATGACGTGTGAGCACTGGCAGGTAACAGAGAGGGGATCTTGCACAAGACTCAAAGCAAAACTTTGGTGAAAACACACCTGCATTTCCAGCAAGTTGGGTGTTTTCCTCCCCTCTCCCTCAAGAGGCTGCAGGTGCCAGTGGAGTCCACGTTGTTGTCCACACTATCAGAGAGGCTTTCAGCAGTTGCAGTCCAGATTTAACATTTCTGTTTCTGTGCACAGTTTACACAAACCCAGGCCTCTTGGGCTGACGTAACCAAAATGTTTTACTCCCTCCTTCCCTCTTTGTGCAGCCAGAAAGGAAAGGGTTAGTGCTGTGTGTGATGGTGAGTGCTCCTACCCTGGATGCATTCTGGACCACTGCAAGTTATAGCAAGATCTGCCTTTTCAGAAAAGCACCATTAAACAACTTGGTTAAAATGTCAGACACATCAAGACCAATTTATCACAATGAACTGCAAATGCCAAGGATGGACAACAATGGTTTATTTATAAGGAGACAAGAGCAAAGAAGACAAGAAGGTTCCATTTACTCACTACCGCCAATGGCACATTCTTCTTTCTCTTTATAGGAGGCTACAAAGTCTTTCAGAGAACCATAGAGCCTAACTGGCGCCCCACTGTTTGCTTCCTCTTGTGCCACTGCTGTGCTTTTCAGGCTCCGGACATCATGTATATTCAAGAAAGCCCAAGAAAACGAAATTGATTTACTTTCAGAAGACCATTTGTCAGGTTCTCACCAAACAGGTACTCTAAGAGCATACACAAAATGCAATTAAGCAGCTTCTACTGGTGGGAAACCCACAAGACTTTTCATCAGCAGACTGAAAAGAATGCCCTTTGTGGAAATACATCATATTACAGGTCTGAACAGCTCCTCTATCTCTGCAGAAATAACTGCCCATCCTCTCTAGACTGCCCCTTGTGTTTTTCCCAGGTTCTTCAGAAGCTCCAACCCAAAACTTCTTTTTCTACAACACAAAAAACTCAATACTAAAATGGTTTAATTATTTTCCGCCATGTGTTCCCATAAATATTTCCACTACTTTTATTATGGAACTTAAAATTCCTACCTCCCTCTTTCCTCCAGCAATGGTTTAGTTGTCAGCTTTCTTTTTTTAAAGGAATGTTTTTTAACAAGGACCTCCTTTAAATCTTCTTTTGTCACAGCTGGCAGTACTGTCTTAGAGATGTACTAAGAAAAAAATAAATGTTCATACCTGCCCAAGCACAGGACTAGAATCCAGTTTGTTTCCAGACAAAACAAGCCAAACTGGTAAATGAGCAACTGTTCTGCAGAGAGAAGGGGAGCTGACAGGCAGAGATTGCTTAGGGAAATTCAGAACTCAGAGTTCTCAGTCAGCGAAGGTTTGTGATTCAGAAAACATCTCAGTCACAAGTTTGCATATATAGTTCTTTATATATATGTGTGTGTGTATATGAATGTATGTCCCAGTCTACACTCACTATTGACTTACAACTCAAAATTTCTCTTTGAAGTATTTAAGGTGCATAAGAAACACAGTTTAAAATCCATCTTCTGACTTAAAATATTGTCACAGCTGAAGGTGTGTCTCCCTTGCCTCTCCTCCCAGCTGTGGGTGGGTGTGAGGAGCACTGGCCCCATCCCCATTCACCACCAGCTCACTCTGCAGCTCAGGACAGGCTCCTGTTGTTTTAGTTTACTTCACTCAACCCTTCAAGACACATCAGATTCTAGGTGTGATTTTAGAAGGTGTGTTGGTTATATTGTATTTGTTGTACTTGATCTCCCTGCTGCCTTCCTTGTGCCAAGTTATGATCAGAAGGGTTTGTGTGGGGCAGAAACATCCATGGTGGATGATTCCCATGTCCTGGGAGTCTCTTTGGCCCTGGGGCACAGCACTGTGAGCACAGGGACTACCCTGAACCCTCAGCTTTCACTGGGTGCCTGAGAGTGGATCTGTGCATCTGCAATACCCCAAGACAGAACACACTGTGGGGAATGCTATCAAAGAGTTGTTCCCAGTAAGGTTAGGAGCTGCACTGAACTCCCCTTCTGTCATGTAAAGCAACACAGTACAAGCATCAGCCTGCTGGGATAGCAAGACTTACATGAACTTCTATAAATGCCAATGCAACTCATCCAGCAGCAGTACTTGGGTTGCTCACCATATTTGTATTACACATACACTTGAGATCTCTGAGAAAATACAGGCAACTCTACGATTTCAGTTGAAAGCAGTCCAGGCCGAAACAAATGTCATGATTAGTGGCTTAAGTCAATTAAGATTACAGCAGTGAGACTTGGAATGAGACCAACCCACCACCAATGACGCCTTTGTTGACAGAAGCAGTCGCCCCATCCATCTGCTCCCACAGGAAAACTCCATCCTGGTCAAACTGGGGCACGCTGGCACCACCAATTCCCAGGGCCTGGGAGCCCCAGCTGCTGCTACCTGACTGCATTTGGGAGTGTGTAAGGACAGGCTGATGTGCCATAACCTTTGTGGCAGCATGCAAAGGCACAGAAATAGTGAAAAATCTATTCTTCCTGCACAAAAAGATAATTAACTTATGGGCGCTGCCTTTAAACTTTCAACGTAAATTAAGCAACTCAAAAGACAGATTAGGAAAGGCTGCTAAAGAACTATACTGCAAAATGTCAGGAACAGTAGTAACAACTGATGCCCCTGATAAACAATTAGAGTCAGTGGTGTGATTTGTTTGATGGTGACTTATGTTCAGAAGTTCCCAGGGGAACAGAAGAGGATTTGCACAGATTGCCCTCCATAGCACAGCTCTTATTAACTCCATTCTTGTGTGCTTGGAAGAAGGGATCCCTTACAACACCATGTATAAGGAGTCTTTGATGAGTCTCCAACTCCTCTACCTTGAAACTGGAAGGAGAAAATAAGCTTAGCACACAAAGGGTTCAGATTGTCTAAAAGAGATTGATAGCAGGTACCTCACTTTTGTGCAGATTATCACATTGGTGATTAGCACCTCTGACATCAGAGTGAAATAATCAGGAATTCAAAATCCCAGGATTAATCCTAATTACTGAAATAGAGACTCACAGTCAGAATAACAGTGAGGTAACTTACAGGAAAAGTGTGCTCCAAAAGCACAGATACTACAGACAACCTCAGGGAGGAAGATGATTCTCTGGTATCGTGCCAATAGTTTTAACAGGTAATATAAACTGGATTTGAGCACAGTGCAAGGAGGTAAGAGACCTCTACAGCAGGCTGCAAAGACAAGTGGCATCAGGTTTTAGCTGAGCTCCATGACTCACAATGTGAGCCACCTGCATGGGTCAGGAAGAATCCCAGGTTCAGGGCTATCCTGGCACACCTGGAATGCTGAATAATGTCACAGCCCAGGACAGCAAGCTGCACAGAAAGGACTGCTGCTCTTGGGCTTCCAGTGCACCATTTTATCTTCGATTCCTGATTGCTCTGTCTTACTCATCCACTTCAAAAATCAAAGCTACCATCAAACTTGGCTACAAAAAGCATTTCCTTCCCTCAGTCTGACTGGCAGGACTTCAGCTGATTTTGTATTCCTGTAAACACAGCAAATGCTCTTTTGCTGCGATCATCTGAGCACGTCTCACCTAATTCATCTCTGAGCTTCTCCAGATACTGTTTCCATGGCACTTCTGTTCTTTACCTGATGTGCCCAACAGGTCCTGCTGCTGAGAAATAAAGTCCTTAAATTCAAATCAGTTCATTTGTTTTGGGTAAATCCAAGTCAGGTCAATGGCCCATGGTAAACAGGAGGTCAAGCTGGATGATTCTGTGATCCTCCTTAGTCTCAAACTGCAGGAAAATTGTGATACTTTCAGTAGGAATCGGGAAGCTTTTTAATTACCTTTTAACTGTTCCTCATGGTCATACTTCTGAGATTTCACAATTTACAAAGATCAGATGTTTAACAGCAGTGATCTGTAGGCTGCTGATCCTCATTAAATTCCATTTTTTAACCATCTAGTGCCTCTAAAACAACAGTGTTGTTTTAACTGGTGTCTGTAGAATACACTGTGACATTCCCCCACTGCCAAGTCTTGCTGTGCACAGAGAAACCAGTTCCTAAGAGACCATGACAGGTTATTGGGCATGAGAGAGATGCACATGATACAGTGAGGACTTTCTGCTCCCAAACAAACTGCATTTCCTTACCTGCCACTGCACACATGAGAATTCATTGCAAAAGTTCATTCCCTAAAGCAGCTTTTATGCCCAAGCACCTTGAGACAAAAGCTGCTTTCCCAGGGGAAATGGAACAGTTCCACAGATACTGACAGCAATTCCTCTGGGCTAGTCCTTGGCTTGCCTTGGCCTTTCTGCTCCACCCAGCCCCCTCTGTATGATCAGCAGTGCCCTGCTGGCTCTGATGTTAAATTCCTCCAGGCACTGCTGTGGTCAGCAATGCAAGAATCCTTTAACAAACTTGAATGAGACATAGGACAACCCTGGGATTCCAACCCTTGCTACCATTTTCCATAGATTCTGGACAACACTAACATATACAATAACCATGACCACGCTGCACTTGTGGTGTGGCCTGGAGCAGAGCTGAGCACGACTCAGGGCAAGGCAGAGCAGGTGAACAACAGAGCAAGGCTGGTGCAGTCCAGCTCCACCTGAGCAAAGCAGTGCTCCACAGTGTGCAGCCATGGGAGAGCCCATGAGCCACGGGCCACCTCTGAGTGCCAGTTTCTCATCTTTCCTGACACCACGGCCATATGGTCACGAGAAACATTTACTCAGATTAATCCAGAGAAGAAATGAATACAGCCCTGTAGTGACAGCCCTGCTTAATGACAGTGAAGCACAGCCCTCATTGTTTAGAGAAACAAAAAAGGGATTTTCATAAACTCAAGTCTGAGGCCATCTGCCAACTTTCACCCCTATTTCTACCAACTTTGGCCCTTTGCATGTCTTCCTGATGGAAGAGGGAAATCCATAATTTACCCTGGACTTAAAATGGAGACCTGTTTAAAACCCTAACATGGTCCCTCCTAGTGAAACCACCAGACCCTCCTGCCTTTCTCTCTGCTCCTCCTCTAAACCACAGCAGAACTCACCTTCGAGAGTTGTGTCTCTACGACATTCTGGCTACTGAAAACCTGAGTTTCCACATCAGGTTTCTTCAGATCACTTTGTACTACTTAAAATTTTATTTTCTCTTTACTGGTGGGTTTTCTCTCATCTCAAGGATCAGTTGGTCATGCCCTTAGCTTGGCACAGAGGCAAGAAGATACTAACAAAAACCACAGGGAAAATCCTAGACATCAATGTAAGAAACCAGAACAGCTGAAGAAGAACCTGTTCTTGGCATAAGTAAAGCAGCAATGTGCACTGCTGATCTCAAACAGTTCCATAATAAACTGACAGCTGACTTTGGTAGTTAGCAAACACCCAGGCCTGCCAGCAAAACCCAGGACTCAAAATTTTCTTTAGAGATAGTTTTCTAATAGAAAAGCTATTAAATATTCCCTTTTGTGAGAGGAATTTTTCATGCTCAATCAAAAGCAAAGCTTAAATAAAAAATCCAACAATGACATGACTTTAAAAAGGTCAGAAAAAATACTCTGCTTTTTTCTACCCTGAACATAACATCTTCTTTAAACTCTATTGTTTCTAGAGCTAGTTTGAAAGAGAGTGATGTACAACGTTGTCCTGTCAAACCTCCCATCCCACCACTGTCTACATCAATAATTACCCTGTCAATCTGCGTACATATTGCCAGCTGGAATGCAGTTCAGCCTTCCCTTCCCTTCTGCATTAACAGTAGTGGGGGGAGGTCGGCGTGAAAAGAAAAAGAGGGGAAAAAAATGGAAGAAAAGGGAAAAAAAAGGGGAAAAAAAGGATTTTGCCTTTCCTGTAGCCAGAAATCAAATGGAACTCCAGTCTCTGACATGGTTGAGAGCTGAGCTCTGTTTCTCACAACAGATCCTCTACCTCTGCTTTTATCCAGGGATGCCCACTGTGAAAAACTAAGTCTGGCTACAAAAAACACTTAAAAATCTATCATGAGCCACTGTGTTCCCCCTTGATTAGTGATGCGTGATGCTTTCAAGGCAGTTCTGATTCAGGCAAGCCTTAGGAGAATAAAACACCCGAGGGTAACAGCTGACCCAGCACAGCCTGGGAGCAAAGTAGCTGGGAATCAGCAAAGTTCAAACACAGACATGCTCTGGGAAGAAAGGAGAGTGTCAAGGAAGAAATGAGAGTCAGGAGGTTACGTTAGCACAAGCTGGGCATGAATGGAAGTCAGCTAATTAACCCGAGAAATGCAACTTGTGAAAGGAAAACTTGTTCCCTGCCCGAGATCAGTGATTCTGGAGCCTTGTGGGCAAACAGATTTTTGAACAAGTGAAACTTTCTCACGCAGCCACAGAGGTGACAAATGGATGTGCTGAGCTGCTGAGCAGAGCCCTCGGCGCTGGGATGTGGCAGAGGTGGGGAACAGCCTCAGCCTTCCCCCCCAGATGGGACTCATTGCAAGTCTTTTGTCACCTATCCAGGTGGCAGTCACGTGCCTAATTCCCATTACCCAATTGCCATTACCCAATTCCCATGACCTGACCATCCCACGGGCACACCACAGCCCACCTTTGATACAAAGACCATCCCTCCTGGTCTGGCTTGGCAGAGACCATGGCAAGAGCTGATCTCCCCAGAAACACAGGTAATAACAATATTCTCCTGATCTGTACTGATCCAATAATGCCTCCTGCTTTATTCCCAGGCTTTGGGTCTAAATACATTGCAGCTTTAACAACATCAACGTTCTTCACTAAAGATTCAGTGATAAAATCCTCCAGATTGCAGCACACAATAAATCAATCATCCTTCCCTGTGTGGATTTGTAATTCAGCAGTTTGAAAGCATCTTGGAACAATTTCTGCACAGATACTTTTAGATAAGGGACAAATTTACTTTTTATTGAATCAAATGTTATTTGACTGGCTTTGGTTTATAGATAAAAAATGACAGTGTTTTCCAGGCTGTCTTCAAATTGTTGGCACTTGTGACCCTGAAGTGTTTAAAAAATTAGTTTCTAAAAATAATTCCTTCTCTCTACTGGCAGTACCTCCCTTAGTCCAAGCCCATGAGACATAATCACCTTGGTCACTTGTCAAATTCTTACACAAGCAGCTAAGTACAGCACTAGGACAGATTTATCTATTTTTCTTCCTATATATTAATTTCTAGAATACCCCAAAATATGCATCCCAGAGTGCTCCATTTCTATTACAGCAAATCCAGAAACAAATTCCAGATGGCAACTTTTTTCATACATATTCTGGCATGTTTAGGCACTTGACTTCTCCACTTCTTTGGAAGCAAATTAATGCTCAACTCAAAATTAGGTTTTAAAGCACAGTTTTAAAAAAAAATCCCCTGATTATATCACACAATTAGCAAAAATTGATTACCAGATGCCAGTCTGAATTTGAAGACAGAAAAATTATTGTATTTTGTAAGCACTGAAAATAATGACAAAAATCCCTGAAGCTGGAGAAATGCCTCTGTAAACTGACTCTGTTTCACGGGACCAGTGCACAGACTGGATTTGAGAGTACTGAACAGGTCAAAACAAACATCCAGAATGGTGCTGGATGAACCCACTGGACAGCTACCCTAGTAAGAGGGGTTTTGTGGGAACTAGAGAGCAAAAACCTGTAATGATCCTTACACTGTGCTCATTTAGCAACCAAGAAATATGTGGGGCCAACTTCCACCTCCAGTTCTTTCCAGCAAGGCAGCAAGAAAGTACTTGGCCTGTTAACAGATATGTAAACTGTATTATATAAATTTCACTGGCAGTAAAATTTATATCATCAGGAAATTTATAAAAATGTATATATCAGAAACCGGCAGTTCCTGTCTCTCGCTCTTCCTTATCACTTAGGCAGTAACTAGGAAATTGTCAGATATTCCAGTACCATCCTGGAGATAAGCATAGTTTGCTATCTGATGAACTAATGAACATACTGTTAATTGCATAACCTTCCTTCAGCACAGGAACTTTTCTGTTCATCAAGGGCATGGATAAAACAGCTTCTTTGCTTTGGAGCATCCTTGTAATTAATAATATATTCTTCACACTTCTAAATATAACCCATAATGAGATGCTTTAAAGGATCCAAGCTGCACCTTTCACCAAATGCTTTTGATCAGAAGAGAAGGAGCCAGAGCTCGTTCAGACAACAGAGGCTGCTGGAGCAGTGACTGTCGCTTCCCGATGCTGAAAGGCTGCAAACGACTTCAAACGGGGCTCAGCAGCAAAACATGCCAAAACAGCTTCCTGCACCCAAAACAGTGCCTCGTTATCTCTGGGCATATTCTGTGCACATCAGAGATGAAAAGAAGTGTATATATAAGATATAGATTGTATATGTAATATAGTCTACATAGATGTATATTGGATAACTTCTACTCGTTAACATTCTGCTCATTAACTCCATGAAAACGCTGCCAACAATCACAAATCAGGTGATGAGCTACTACAATGTGCAAAACCTCCCCAATTATGTTTGCCATCCACGTGACCTGGCAGCTCTCAGAGATTTCTCCTATTTTCCATGTGTTGAGAAAGACACATCTCCAAGGATCACAGAACAGAAAAAAATGATTTCTTGTGACTTTCTCTGGAGACATTTTGAAGAACTTCTTTATCTGGATGGTGGCAGAGCACTGGAGCAGCTGCCCAGGGAGGTTGTGGAGTTTCCCTCTCTAAAGACATTCCCAACCCACCTGGACATGCTCCTGTGTCACCTGCTCCAGGTGACCCTGCCTCGGCAGGGGCATTGGATTGTATGATCTCCAGCCCTGACAAATCTGTGATTCTGTGGCTTTCAAATGATGATCCATGCTTGGGCAGAAGAAAGGAGAGTGGTTCTCCCCCAACTGTGCAGTTCCGTCAGTCAAGCAACACCGTTTTGCCCCGAAAATTCCTTCCCAGTGATCTGGTTGGAGTATTCCCTGATTCCCAGATGGAGTTTCTTCCAGAGTCAGAGCTTACTGTGCCTTGCAGCAGCTGGGCCAGTGCCTTCACCTACAAACTGTGAGTGTCACTGCTCTGTGTGCAGCAGCTGAGAGAACCTCCTGTGTTTAAAAGCCTCAGGACTGTTAAATGCTTGCACAGCAAAGGCTGACTTTCTACAACAACACCTCCTTTAAACAGCAGCATATCTTTAAGACAGGTACCTATTTTGATTTAAAGACTTCAGTCAGTAAGGATTTCTGTCCAAGTGAGTCCATTTTATTTGCCACTACTCTTAGGAGCTGTATCTTATCTGTGTTTCTCTTATCTTGTTTCCTGGATCAGACTGATTCTTGCTAAGCTAAAGAAACAACTGTGTGACGAAACCTCTTCTCTAAGGAGACAGGTGTAAATTGATAAAGGCAACTCTCAACCCTCTCTTCAATAAATCAAATACCAGATACTCTTCTAATAAGGTTTATTTTTCAACTCTCTAATCATGTGAGCCTTGTAAGGTTGTTCACAGCCCCTTGTCTAATAACCTTTCCACTTTATAGCAGCTGCCCATGTCTTTTACCATCTCTCAGCCACCTGCTCTTCAACTTGCTTAACATAGCCTCTAATTATGTTGTAAAGTACATTTTCCTAACCTTTATGTTTAAGTCAAATCACATATCACAAAATACACAGAGTAGCTTATTAACACTCACAGTATCTTATTAACAAGGTCATGATTCAATCAAGAACCACAGAGAAGTGACACAACTCTTGTTTTCCCTAACATGTTGACATGGATTTTTAATTTTTTTTTTAATCTTGATATATTATGTTCCATTGTCAGGCTCTGTGTGGTTTTGTCCAAAACTAACAACAGCCTGCTCAGCACACACAGCTTTGGAGCTGAATTGTTGTTGTAGCAGTCAGGAACTCCACACTTGGGCTCAGACCTTCTGCAGCAGGTTCTATACTGTTCTTTTAAAGCACCATAAAAATACAGCTTTTACTAACTTACTGAAACTTCCACCAGTGTTCCAACATCTGCAAAAAACAGTAATGCAAGTTCTAAAAAAATCAGAAATACAGATCAGAAAACTGACGGGCTGTGTCCTTCAATGAGAGTTTGTCAGTGCTTCTGCTTTAAATGCCAAACCTTTAATAGCTGCTGTTAAGTAGCAGGCACGTCATTAAATGTGCAAATGCAGCTTCTTCCTCTTCCTTCTGAACAGAAATTAGAATTGCTTTTAGTATTTACTCATTTTCTGCCACTGCAGCTTACAGTTTCACTCTAATTGTCCAGTATTATACCATATGGATTTGTTTTTCGTACAGCTAAAGAATTCCTTACAATCCTTCATATACCTGGCCACAAAATCCCCATGCTTGCTTCTGGCTTTCCTTATTCAAAGAATTTATTATCTAACTCCCCCATGTACCTAGACTGTAATAATTTCACCTCTCAATTATGGATTCTTACACTAATTTCCTACAGAAACAAAGTCTCCATATACAATTAATGCCTCCCCCCAATCATCTGCTTCTCTGTCCTCATAACCAAATACATTGGCCAAATCAAATAAAGTAACAAAAAAATATGGTATCTTGAGGGGAATTCTTATATCTTCAGTGAAAATACTTGTCAGGGCAGAATGCTCTGACAGAAAAAAAGGCTGCATCAAAAGCCCAGCCTCGACTGGATGACAATCCATGCATGAAGAAACTGAGGAAACTTTTAACTGGAATTCTTATTTCCCTTATGCATCAAAAAGTCAATAAAGCCCAAGTTGAATGGGAGTCAGGGATGGAAGGGAAACCAAATTCACAGGTTCTGGTGCTCCTTAAGTATTTGCTAACTCAGTGATTGAACTTACTTTGCAGGAATCCCACCCACAGAGCAAGCAGGAGAAAAGCTCACAGAAATACAGCTTAATGTGGTATTTAGGGGTTGGTATATGATTTCTTAATGCTTTCAGCAGGAAGACTTTCTTTCCAATGTAACATAGCTCAAAGAAACAGAATAGATCTCTGAGACCAAGTTCAGTCACCTGTATAGTAGGTACGATTGCACTTGGTCTAGATAAAGTAATTTTTATGACATTCAGGTTGAAAGTACACCTCATTTCCTATGCAGGTCAGCTATAATTTCCTACACAGCCACCTAAGACTTGAGGGAGTCTGATGTCAGAACTTTAAATAACTGCACTCAGAGTGCCCAACCTTTCCAAAACCTTCTCTGACAATGAGACAGAGCTGTCTTTATGTAGGTCTTTCCCATCTGCCAACTGCAGAAGTGAAGAAAGGCAGAGCTCAAGGGGAAAGGGTCTGGCAGATTGAAGAGCTTTGCCTCAATCCCAAAGCACCAACCCAGCCCTGCCTCACACCAAAGCCAGGAGCAGCCAGAGGCCACCAGCCCTGCCTGCCAACATCAGGGACAGGGCACGACTGGCAGGGACAGGCACTTCCACTGAAGGCACCAAGCACAGCTGTGAGGCAGCTCCTCTGCTCTCTGGGCATCTCTGCCATCCTCCCCCAAGGAAACAGATGCCAGGCTGCTAATCTGCTTTAGGAGAGGGAAAGGACAGCCTGGCAGAGATTTTGATCCGTGTCACAATTACAGTTCAGTCCCTGAGCAACACACATTTCTCATGATCCCTGGCTGGAATTAATACAAAGGCTGAGCTGAACCAATGTAACCTTCAGAATGTGAAGGAAATATTCTCTTGCATCATGCCTAAAAAGCAACTGGAAGTATGAAAAATGTCTGGATACCTAAAGAGTGCTTCATTCTGTTAGGTTAAAAAAATCAAAACCAACAAAAATCACAAACCAAAATAAGAGTAGCCATGTGAAATAATCAAAATAAAATACTCCTTTCCTCACGTTTGAAAAAACCCTGATATTCTGATTGCCTGTGCTCAGAGAAGTGTGCTTGTAACAATGTTCAAATGTATTCCTTGATTACATTTTCAATGCAGGCAACACTGTGGGGCCACACAAAATACTAAAACCAGCCTACCAACTACCCTGACATCCAGATTCCAGCATGTAGCCAGTCTCAATGAGCCAGGTTATACAGAAAAGCAAACACAGATTCTGTGAGCCTGTTCCAGAGGAGGACATGAGGTGCTCTTGCTAATTTTCAACCAACAGAACATGACTTGGTCAGCCCAGTCTCTCTGCTGTGTAGGTCCACATCATAATTTGGTTTTAGCTGACAACCACAGCACTCTACACAATGTGCTGGAACTCCATGTGCAGTAATTGTGTTTTTAAAGACAGATTTGTGCATCCACTGTTGTGTGCACTGGCATGTGCCATCCATGGCTGCCATAATCATGCACTGAACCATCACACTCAAGGCTACTGCTCCTCCTTCCCCTCTCAAACCTCTCCACTCTCTCCACCCAGCCAGTTTTGATCTCTCAGGATCTCCAGAGTTTGGGAAAGTGCTTAAGCAATTACAGTACAAAGGAACTAAGTCAGCACATGTGTGGGTTTGAACTATGAAAATTTTTCATTTGGCTCAGGAGGAGAGAAAATCTGCCTTGAAAGCCAGAAACATCAGCCCTTGTTCTCAAAATATTTGATGAGCAGATAGGGACACATTCACTCCTTCTGGAACATACGTTACACGACAGCTTCCAGTGGCAGCTGCTTTACACTCTGGAAAAAAACACTGCTTTTCCAAACCAGAACCACAGGATGAATGAAAAAAATCAAAGTGAAGGAGGAGAATATGCAAAATTGTTGTTAGGCTATGTAAAGTCAAGAACTGACCCTACGGTTCTGAAGTTCCTCACTGATTTTGCAGGAACCTGAATCCCAGAAATATTTTTTCTTAAATTCTTTTACACAGTTTTAGAGATTTCTTCTTCATTTATTATGTATAACAGGGATTGCAGTTTTATTTAGTTTAAATTGGCCTTTCCTAAACATCATTCTATAGCTTCAAGCTACTTCCCTTTGAAATGCTTTCACAGTGGTCGTCTCCCTGGTATTTAGAACTCACCATGACTAACTCCTCATAGCTTCTTAAATATATGCAAAAAGAAAAGGATTTTCATTTATGTTACTAAATGCAGTCACATCACAGACTGTCTCCTAAAACCAACCTTTAAAAACAATAATAAATATTTCATACCATATGCTGAGGATATCATGGGCTCCAATCTCATAAAGAAAACAGAAACACATGGAAATTCCTTGCTCAGTACTCTGAGGAAAGAAACTGTAAAGCAGAACTCAGAGGGGAGGATAGGAGTTGTTATGCACAAGCACATGCAATGGTCACTGTTAAATAAACAGAAAATCTTGTGCATTAGGACTCAAACTGTGCTCAGAAATCAGGCCACCACCGATCTGAGGCCACCAGCAGTTTAGATCTGTTACTTCTGGTTTTCATTCCAAGTACCATTTCAAAGGACAATTCTGCATTTCAGATAAAACAAGGTACAATGTTTACACCAGCAGAGTGTAACAATGAAAGGAAGGAAAAAGAAGAACAATGAAAATTCTCCATTTTCTCCATAATCCTGATACACACTTCTGCTGAAACACTTCTCTAAACCTTCTCAATCAACATCACCAGCTCCCAAAGCATAGCAAGGAATAGCTCAAGACACACCAAGCAATGGAGCATGACTGGTACTGAGACAATATCATTCTGCAATGATGGGCTGACTTCTCAACAACCCAAAAATCCATGCTCCCAGTCCAACAGCAGCTGGAAGTAACAACAGTGACCTTTAAATTTCAGGACAGTAAAATCCAGCTACAGCAGGCAGTAGAACAGCAAGAGGCAAAATCTGAGAGCACATATGGGAGAGATGATCTGTGCCTAAAGGCTACACAGATTCAAAACTCCCACTTTTGTGGTTTTTTTTTTTTGGTTTTTTTTTGTTGTTTTTTTTTTAAATTTTCACATGGATGGTTTGGAAGAAGTTTAAGCTCAAGTTTTTGTTTGAGCCTGTGCACCTCACTGCCTTCACTGAGCTACTGATGCATGTACACATCTTAGCAAAGCACAGGCATGGCCAGATGCCCCCCTTCCAACTACCACTGCAGAAGGAGAGTCTGCAAAAGGAATTGCTTCCTAGAATCCATTAAAATTTGGAACATTCAGCTTAAAAGCTGCTGCCTACACTGAAGCATCCCAAAGGGTGCATTTAAACACTTTCAGAAGTCTCAGTCTGGATCCTGTAGATACTTCCTGGTGTACCTGTGAATATCTAGGCTTTATTCCTTACCTACACTTCCTGGAAAACAGCAACTTAAGAAAACATCTTACTAAAGATTTGTGGATGAAAAATCCAAGTCAGGGATTGTGAAAGAGAAACAGTCAACTTAAATTGTCCCATGTGCTCAAGTTTTACTCAGTTGACAAAAAAAGTCTGTAAAGAAATTAGAACAAAAGTACCACAGTTAAGAGCTTTTAATCCAATGGAAAAATCCAATCACAATTTATAGATGAGTATGATCAGACATACTCCAATCACCCAGTTATGACACAGCAGCACCTCTGTGAGTAGCCTTGACAAAATGACACCACTTCTTTTGCAGATGGTGATGTTTTTAACCACTTCAGTCATGCATGGCCCCACCACAAGGCAGCAGCAAAGCCAAAACAAACCCAGGGTTCCTGACTGCCAGACCTGCAGCTCCAGGACTCTATGGCAGATGTCCTGCAAGTCCCCTGAGAACCACACACCGATATTTTCATTTCCTGCCGCTGCCTCAGCACGGAGGGCAGACCCAGGTGTGCTCCACCCCTGGTACCAGACTCCTGCTCCTCCCAGCCCTTCCCTTGCCCTCCTGCCTGAACTGCTGCTCACTGCCCCAAGTGCTGCTCACGCTGCCCTTTGCACAGGGCACCCTCCCGTATTTCCTGGTCACACTCTTCTTCTTCAAGCCCACCTTCAGAGGCTGCTTTTGCCAAATGTACAGTAACTATTAAATACAATTATCTCTGTGTATGAAGGGTAACACTCAAGCTGCACCTGTTGTCAGATGAGGGACCCTCTGACCTCACTGTAATCTCTGTCCCACTCCTCCTGCCATTCCTCAGTTTCATTGGTGTTCTTGCTTCTCTCAAGTCTGTTCTGATCCCAAATCCCTCTGCCAGCCCCCTGTAACCTCGGCACAGCCACAAGCTCTGTGCCAGAAGCACAGCCTGGGCAGAACCCCACTGGCTTCAGCAATGCCATGCTGCAAACTCAATTACTTAATTACACTGCAAACACAATTACTTCATTACAAAGGAAACCGGGACTGCTATTACAGGACCTGTGTTGGATCTGCTTTTCTGAAGCACCTCTTGGTGCTGAAATTACAAATCACGATTTAAGTTTGTGGTTTAAGTGCTTGGTGGTTATCAGGACACAAGAACAATTTAGAATGGGCTTGTAGTCAAGTAGTTATGGGCAAAAAGGAACTTAAAAATGCGATTTTAAGGGTGACAATATTTCTTTAATCCCTTAAAAGCCATTCAGTTCACTGTCTGGCTTGAATATAATGAATCAGGAACCATTTCTCCAGGTTTCACATCAGATAGCAGGTAATTATGGAAACAGAATAGAACTTTAATTGTAAGAAAAAACATAGATTGTTCTATTGTGATCTTCCACAACATTGCTGTTTCTTAGAAGTAAACATATTGTGCAAACTGGAAAGAAACCATTGATTAAAATAATCAAAAGCCCCTACTAGAAGCTTGGACACGCTTTTCTTTGTAAAAACC
The DNA here is from genome assembly GCA_013400955.1 of Drymodes brunneopygia. Taxonomy (NCBI): domain Eukaryota; kingdom Metazoa; phylum Chordata; class Aves; order Passeriformes; family Petroicidae; genus Drymodes; species Drymodes brunneopygia. The sequence continues at coordinate 194,740 of VZTZ01044192.1, forward strand.
AAAACATTGTATCTGACTAGAGATGCAATAGTTGTAGTGTTTGAATTACCTCTTCCAAAGCCCACTTTAATTTTTCCTCACACATTCATTTAATTAAATCCACTATTACAGGGTGGGTTTTTTCATTTTACATACACTACACAAAAGCTTGGTGTACTCTGGGAAATCTAAGAGATTAGAAAATCTTACCAACTGCTTTTTATCTTGATTTCTTCCCAGTCATTTTCAGCTGAAGCAACCTTTTAAGATGCTATTTCCAAGCATGCCAACAACCAAATATTTTTAAAAATAAAACAGTAGTAGTTGCACTTACAGGTACCTGATAAGCAGGACAAATTTTCAGTTGCTCCTCTGAAAAACTGGAATGGAACTTCAGTTCCTCCTCTGAAAAGCTTAAAACAAGGTCAGAGGTGTCAGAGTCATAGGGAAGAGCCCAGAATTGGAATTACTAACCATGCCAGGCTATGAATGGAGTAAGCACCACCTTTTCCCCAGTGTTCTGTCAGCACAGTGGGTGCTCTGCTGACGATGCCAGCCCAGGGCAGGCACATAAACACCAACAAACACTTCAGGGGAGATCAGACCCAGTGGAGGCAGCTCCACTCCTGCAGATGCTCAAGTACAAACGAGAGCAGGGGGTTCCTGTGGCTCCTTCCCTTTCATTCCGTGGCTAATCAAGGAGCAAGGCTGTCCCTGGCACTGGGAAGAGGGAATGCTCCCAGAGCACCCACCAGGCTCCATCAGGAGAGGCTGATTCCACACAGCCATGAACACACAGCCCCTGCACGAGGCTCTCAGCTGTGCCCGAGTCCAGCACACCCCGAGGGGGGCTCTGGATCAGCAGCTGCTCATTCATTTGCCTTCCTCCCAGGCACACTTTCTCTCTCTTGTTCACAGAGATTATTCCAATTCTAATCAAAACAGAGGGAAAAGCCCCACAGAACGCTAGGGGGACAAAATTGTACAAAGGATAAAGGAGTTGAGCAGCCTTGAGACGAGACCTATTTGTAAAAGAGATTATGATCACAAGAGTGCTCCTTGTCACAAGGGAAAATAAAGGCACAAAAGGTCCCTTGATGAGCAAACATAATGAAACCTACCTAGATGAGAGATAAAATCATAGAAAGAAAAATTATACAAGTTTCCAGGACACTGCCAGAATTCATTGTAAAACATTTTTTCCGGCTTCCTGAAGTCTGTACTTTTAAAATTAAAAACGTGCCTGAGGATGGTGGAACATTGGTATTTCACCTCATATCTGCCAGGACAGTGTCTCCTCTCTGTTCTGCCAAAGGACTGAATACAACAAACAGCATTCAGGACTTCCCAAAACTTTATATCATAAAGGAAAAACTGAGTGCAGGGTCCCAGCCCGGGTCAGGCCCCCAGCAGCCACAGCAGCTGCAGGGAGGCCCATCCCACACCATTCCTGGCAGCACCTGCTGCCCACAGTGAGGACACTGCTGCACCAGAGATCCAGGCTCATACCAAGGGGAGATGCTGTTTTCCCATGCTGTAGTGACAACTCTTCTGAGGTTTTAAAGGTATTGAGAAGTGAAATGCTGCTCAAAGGAACCAGGAGGACTTGAAGAACTCAGAGCAAAAAAAAAAAAAAAGGATTCTGTAGATAAGCACAGATTTAATAAATTCTAGTATGTCCTCACCCTTTTATGTGCAGAAGAAAGTCTGAAAAGGCTCTGGTGCTATTAAATAATTGTGTTTCTTATCTCAGAGTGAACATTTCATCTTTTATATGCATACAAAGAAACCCCCACCTGTTTTCTTTTTTAGAGGACAGAACAGGCAGCTTAGATGGCAACTTTAATTGAGTGCGTTCAGGCTGTTGCACAAAAACAGTGATGTGTAGACCTGTGGCTGGGAAGAAAAGACTTTCCCTTACCACCTACACCTTGACTTCATTACAAATATCCCTGCTGGTTCTCACAACTCAGCTCCAAGTTTGACACTTGCAACATGTCTAGAGGCAGGAACTGGAAAGCAGCAACATAAATTCCAGTGGAATTCAGTATGTTAATTGCTATTTCTCAGTCACATTCCACATAGGGCTGGTATACCTGCTGAAATACTTCAGTTGTTCTTTTCTCTGTGTGTCTATGTGCATTTCTCAATACACATGTATCATTTTACACACAGAAATGCACACACAGTGGCCAGAAATGAAATCATTGATTGTCAAACACGCTAAACACATTGATCCCTGCACAGGGAAAAAAGAGAGAGAAGTGTGGTTAAAGTTTGCAACCTCTGCCAAAACAGAGAATCCCAGTCTCATACAACTTAGAGAGCTTAGAGTGACAGGGTAAGATGATGACCTTGCAGCATAGGCCAGAAAAAGGGTGCAATAACTGGCATGAGCCTAATGTGTGCTCCAAAAAAGCTACTCAGTTCTCTGCATTTTAGTGCAAAGAATTCGTAATGTGTTGTAGTAGGTTAAAATACAAGACAAAAAGGATGAGCTGAAATGTGTCACTGAAAATATAGTCATGAATACAGTGTCCTTAGAGAGGAGGCTGGAGCTGCTGCTAAAGCCAAGCCTTGATTGAGGCTCTCAGTGCATCCCACAAAGGCACAGGGAGGATCCACACCACCCTCACACATGCAGGCAGTGCTGGCTCTGACCCTCACCCCAGAGCGCAATCTCACTGAAACCACTGCAGGCATTAAAAATCTCCAGTACAAAGCTTAAATTACAGAAATTATCTACCAAAGCATGCAGAGACTGCATATTAAACCAGTCTTAATCATGATCCTAATCCTAAAGGACGCAGGATGTAGTGTCATGAGACCCTTATTAAAACTGCAAACGATTTCAGTGGGAGTTTGTCCTGAATGAAAACAGGATCCTACAATTGCAGGAATGGAGAAAGGGAGGAAAAATACCCATCAAAGAAAAGGTGGTAGAACAAGGAAACACAGCTTCAACATACAATTCATTATGATACTAAAATGCAGAAGCTATCAGTATCATTAATATCAGTAACATTAAGATGAAGTAATTTGATATGCACTTATTTTCCTCACACCGTAATTCACCCATTTAAAAAGGGAGAAAAGGTTTGCTGTCTGTGCTCTTGCACTGCACTACTACTTCTTTCAGTTAAAACACTTCGATTTTCAAATTATATTTTGCCTTTGATTCCCAGAAATTATTTCCTTTTCACATCAAGCCATAATAGTTAAATAGCTGTGATTCCTGCATCCTTCCCTCAATAAACAAACAGAAGTATAAATATAAAAATCAGGTAATCTGAATTTCAGAAAGCAAGTAGCAAGAGAATAGAAAAAAACAAAAGCACAAAGCAATGAAAAGGTACTTGAGATTTCTGAAAACCTTTTATGTTTTCAGTAGTTCAATATTTATAGCCTGTTAAATAATTACACATACAAGAGCTTCACACACTCAGCTTTCATTTTCCTGCTATTCTCTCCTATTGAAATAACTGCAAGATTAATTGCAGCCATAAAAAGGCAGCATCCAGCTCTTTTATGACCAATCCTGTCCATAAACTGCATGAACCCATTAGACCAATAGGGAAAATTTTTAAATACTGGTGTTTAAACTTTGTAGCCATCAACAACAAGAGAAAGCTCAAAATGATCTGGGGGATGGAAACACTGCAAATGTCCAAGCAGACAATGCTGCATGAAAAAGTGGCTCCCTCACAAGATAACACTGCTCAAGAACAGAACAATACAAACATCACAACAGAGACAGTAGGTTTTTTGATTGGTTTTCCTACAGAACTCAGCCAAAACCCTCTGCAAAGGTCACTGCTGACACTTAAGCTCTAAACGCATTCCCAGAAAGGAGAAACCCATTTTGTGTAGGTATTACTCAAAACTTTTCAGCACTGGTAGAATTGGAGCACAATCATTACAAATCCTAAATTCATTTACATCTTTAGGTAAGTAAAATGCTGAGATCACCAAAGCTATGTAATCATCAAAAAGGAGATGTAATTCACTGCCCATGAGCCACAGACAAAGTTATCCCACTACTGGGGATAAACTGCTCAGCTTTGAGTTTGCTGAATTTCCTTTGATGTAAAAAGAATAATTTCACGCTTCAAGAAAAGGAAGAGGATGTCAGAAAGACTGGATTTGATTCCTTACTCTGTCAAAGACTTCTCGTGTTAGTCCCAGCAGTTTTGTGTCCCTTGGGATATTGAGGTCGATGTGGGGTTGCTCAATCAGGACACACCTGCAGGCTCTCCAGGCAGTGCAGTGGTTGTGGATCCAGAGGCACTTGGGGAGCACTGGCCTTGAGATGGAATGGTTCAGTCAGGGGTAAAGGTCCATTGGTGAGAAGCTGAAGAATCAACTACACTTAGAATAAAAGGGACTGGAAGCCACCATGCCCAGGGAACTACAGGTCTTGTTGACAGACTTCAAAAAGTCTTGTCCATCTCTACTGTTAAACACTCCCATGAAAAAGGAGTTCTCAGGAGTCTGGAACCCCCTGCAAAGCAGACCTCGAAGCTAAGCTGCATCCTAAAACCAGAGAAATTAATTGATGTTCAAGTTATATTTTAGATGTGATAAAGCTTTCACAGGGGTGAGTGAATAAAGCAAAAACTGTATCCTGATTACATAATTGCATCATTGCCAATCATCTGACAAAATAATCTGAAATGAGAGACTACAAACAAGGAGAGGTTGAGGGATCAGCACTTGTTTGGCCAACAGAAGAGAAGGTTAAAGGAAGATATCATTGCTGCCTTCAACTTCAGAATGGGAGGGAATAACAAAGATGGAGGTAGACTGTTCTCAGAGGTGCACAGTGACAGGATGGCAGGTGACAGACATGTGCCGCAACAAAGGAGAGTCTGTCAAGATGAAGGAATTTTTTCATTAATGAGGGTGGTCAAACATGACGACAGGGGTCCACTTTGAGCAAGATATTGGACTAGATGAACTCCAGAGGTCCAAACTATGAACCTCTGTCTTAAATTATTCCATGTTTTCATGGAGAGATGATCGTGGCTGTTTTCACTTTACTCTGTCGCAATAAATTTGATCACATTGACAAATCAAAGCTTCATCACTGGCCCTACAAACCAGGCTGGGCACCTGGAAAATGAGAATGCCACTTTTGTGCATTGCCTCTGGGAAGGATCCTGTGGCTCCAGAAGTGTTTCCATGTCCAGTACTTTGTCCTATATTTGCTTTACAGATGGGGTTCCTCAGCTGTTGCAATTCAGCAGTGCTCCCAAGGGCCCAGCAGGAACAGTGACAGGGGGACACTGCTGCACTTTATGCTGGCTGTAGCCATTTAGTGCAGTGAGAGTGCTGTTAAAATGCACACCTGTACATCTGGCATTAACATCACCGTGTTCAATTCCCTGAATGATCTCCAACAGATTAGTCCAACAGAATAGTCCTTAATTTACATGTTCCACTGCATTTGCAACCCCCCAGCATCTTATCACATTTATACCAACAGATCTGCTCTTAACCTTGGGGGAAAAAAAGGGGAAAAAAAAGCTTTCCTTATTGCCCCAGGTCCTAAAACTGGGTATCTGCCTGTGGCTGGCTGATTTGGCCTAGTTTTTTCTTTTGCTGCTTGAATTCAATGGCCCAGTATATGTGATGCCCTGAAAGGAACACTCCACCCTTCTCCAGGAAAAATTCTCCAAGGGCAGGGAACAGTTTATTGAGTCCTTTTCCACAAAAGCACAGTAATGTCACCAAACCCACTCAGTCATGCGGGAGATCTGCATCAAAGAAGAATAAAAGAGATGTCATATCATTTGGGCTTTACAGAGAGCTGGGAGAGGATTGTGCATTTGGGGGTGAACGATACCATCAATGCTCCCAACAACAGGATTTTACATTTGGGCAACTTAATAGGAAATGAGGGCAGAACTGACCAGCACTGTGAGAGATTAGCACACACAGCAGCAGCACACAGAGTGCCTGGGACCATGGAAAATACCTATTAAAATATAACTGTCAAGTTTGGATACATCTCCCTGAACGACTCATGACATGTACTTCAAAATAAGAAAGAGCTGCCTGAACTGGTGCTGTATTTCAAACCAACATTCAGGGTTTGATTTTATATTCCACTTCCATTTTAAAATCTATTTCCAGAACTGCTGCTTATTAAACCTGTCCTATTAAATCATTCCCCTATTAAATGCAATATGAATTAAGGTTTCCCAGTCTCTTTTTCTTCCTCTTAACAACCTACACTCTAACACCCTGTACCTTTCTGTACAATAATTTCTGCTCTTAACCAGGAGAATGTCACATATCTGAGAAAGAAGTGGGGAGTTTATGCTCTCTGCATTCCTCGATCTCATTATATATACAATGTCCTAAGGCAAGAGTTTGCCAGCTTAGATTTTCACTTGCTCTATCCCTTTAATTTGTGTTCCCATCAGTGCTGTTACTGATTGCTAGCATTTGTTTTTATTTTTCTCTAGAGATTTTTTTTTGCTTAAGCCACTGATTAAATAATCTAAATCCTTCAGAGGGAAATTTAAAATTTCCTCCTTGTATAAGAAGCAGAATGATTCAGTACCTGTGCTGGAACAGCATTAGGTGGATAACATTCATTTTGCTGGAGGTCTCTGTTAGCTCAATCAGAAAAATGACTTCCCTTCCCCCTCTCTCAGATCCAAGAAGCTGGGTAAGGAAAAGGTGAGGAATCTTTCCACAGTCATCAGCAGAGCCTGTGTGTATCAGCAGTGGCTGCACCACAGCCCCAGGGCATCACCAAACCACACTGGGCTGCTTTTAGTGACAGTAATGAAAAATAGGGCCAGGGCTCTGGATATGGTGGGCTCTGCAGTGGAAGAGTACGTGTGAGCTACCAAAAATCTCTTACAGCTGCCAGAGACCTGTCTTGAGGAAGACTGAAGAAATATAAGCAGTTCCTTATTCACAATGACCCATTTCAAAATATTTCAAAACAAAAGCCTGGATAGCCATCTCCTCTAAAATCAGTCTACATTAGAAACTAATCAACCTACAACTAACACCAAAACCCACAACAGGGAGAAGTTCTAGAGATTTCATCAGCTGAGGATTCTCTGGGACTCATGAGATACCCTTACAGCCACCACTCCCAGATACATTCAGTGGCTTAAAGAAAACAGTTAAAAAATAATAATTGCTTGAATAGCAGAAAAGGTGCAGACATGACAGGTCCAGCAGAAGTCAGGCCAGCTCTGATGCTATCTCACCTATCCAACAGGACACAGGTCACACTGTCCTGAACACCTGGGAATGGCTGATGTCCCTGGAGAGGATATTGTTAGGTACAAAGCTGAGCAACTTCAGTGATTAGGGAAACAGAAAAACCAAAGTATAATTTTGGTTCTGAAAAAAACCAACAAACAACAACGAAAAAACCAAACCAAACCCCACAAAATGTTATTTTCAACCAAGCATTAGAGATGGGGACACGACATCCCTAACTACCAATAAGAGAGCATAAACTGTATTTAAAAACATACCACAAAAGCATTCAGAAAACAAAAAGCCATTTAGCAGGTGGTGAGATGGTTGAGAGAAACAGCCTTGGTTTCACCACATTCTAAGCTGGAAGTGCTCCTAAAATGCAACGGTCAGAATTAGCAATGCTCTTAAACTCCCTGGACTGAATGGACTGTGGACAATGTCCCAGTGTTGCATTAACTGAGGAATAACCCAGATCCTGGCAGAGGTGCTGACAATTATGTGGCCTGTCTGGAAGCCATTCATTTTATAAAGCAGTTTGATCTTGACAGAGGTGAGAAATCTCTTCTTTCCCAACCTGTCTCTTCCCTAGGGAAGCTCTGCAGGGCAGGCCCCTCCACAGGGCTGTGCTACATTTCTAAGCAGGAAAATGAGACAATCACAGGCCCTGCAGTCAGCCCTTGGCAGAGAAAGAAAATCCAGCCTTGATTTCATCAGGGAGAAAGAAAACGGGACTGGAGGGAAGGACCATACAGGAATGTCCATCTACACATTTTGCCTGTCACAACATTTTCTGTCATTACAGCCTCATCTTAAATAACACTTACACAGATGAAGAGTCAGGCCTTTTACAGTAATGGGCCAAATTACAAGGAAAGCCCAACACTCTTTCATAGTTTCTTTAATAGAACAGGAACAAACTTCTTCCTGTGTTGCAGGAAGATGTTTCATGGGCCATCTATTTTTCTGAAATGAAGAACCACCAGAGAAACACAGACTTTGGTCTCTTAGAAAGTTTTAAGCAGGGGGAAAAAAAGATTAAAAAATGAAAAGAAAATCACAAAAATCTGAACAAATTACTTTTCTCTGAGGACAGCAGTCCCGTATGGTAACAATCTGAGGTTCAGGTCAAGTTTCTTTTGTGATACTTAAGATTTAAGGCTGATTTCCCCAGAGGATGAAATAAGCGGGGGAAAAAAATCAAAGGTGAAATGGGTAGAAAAGGAATGGAAGATGATTAACAGAAATCATCAGGGATCTCAGGGCTGCATGGCCTATCCACAGCTTGTGCTACAGCCTCTGACATGAGATTTGCAGGCAGACTGCCTCAAAAGAAGCTGCTTATTTATTCAGCCCTCCTCCAGACAATCAGGTAGGGGAAGTAACATTAATGCAACAGCTTTTAACTAAGGAGGATGCAGGGTGACAGACCAACAAATACAGTACATAAATATGTTAATGTAGTTATTGAGGTAATTTTTTCTGTAGCCTGTATGTGGCTGCAAAAATGATTCAATTCATTTTATGCAAGAGAAGTGCATTCATCTCCCTTAATTAGGGAGAAAGTAGGACTGGTACTAAGATTAAAAATAAAAGTATGGTTGATTTTGAAGTCTTCTATGTACTCCATTCTAGTGAGATCTGATAAAATACTTCCTCCAACACTGCTTCTGACTCATGGAAATATTTGTGAAGTACATGACTGGAAATTCAATAGAATAGCCTGCACTAGTTTCTTGCTCTGGCAAGAACAAATCTGCAGATATAAGTGAGCACACAAATAAAAGTCTACATATTAGTATTTTCATTAAAATATCCCTGGGATTCCCTTCAACTCAACATCAGACAACCCTTCACAGTTCTGGAACAATGGAGCACAAATGGGTCTCCTCAAAAGGAGATGATAAAACACACTACGTGAAAATCAAGAATGTTCTTTTTACTTAGTGGGTTTTTAAAGGGTGTTACCTGCAGTAACATCTGTCACACTTATTCTCAGCTTTAGTTATTTTACATTCCTCATCTTTCATCTGATGCTTTTTTCATTTGTTCTCAGAGGAAAAATAAAAAATGAAGCTAGAGCAATGCTGTAACATTGTAAAGCTCTTCTGTAGTAACAGAAGTGCTGTCTGCAGTGATGATAAATCCCAATATGTTACCATGCAAAACACCAAATCTGAGTTTCCAAATGCCTGATCCCAGGTGAGTGTGACACTTCTCACACTGCTGCTGATCGTGAGCCTGACAAGCAGCTCAAGATGTTTACAATTCCCTTGCAGACAGAAATTCAGACTAGACAGCACTGCCTGTACCATAGTCTGGAAAACTGGTACATATGAAAGTTTGCAAACTGTGTGATTTGAATGACCTGAATCTTTTGTGTCTTTAATTTTTGTTCTAACAGAAGCATAAATTGACAGATCATCTTGCAACTGCTGGGAATAAGAGCTTCAGTTTCTCTGTGCTTTGATAAGAGAACATGTCTGAGAAACACCCCTTTGTGCTACTCACTGCATGCTGCTTCCGATTCATCTGACCCGTCGGGACATTCTTCTTCCCCATCACATTTCCACCTGGCTGGGATGCAGTGCCCGTTGTCACAGGTGAAATCTGACTCAGCACAAGTTTTCTTTGCTGCAAGAAAAGAAGAAAGTATTTGGCATGAATATAAACAGAGCAGGAGATCCCCACTGCACCCAACCCCACCAAGGACGATACAGATTGCCCTGTACTAAGAGGATTTATTTCACATTCAACATTGCTTCTTCATGACAGTGTCCCACATATATCATGGATGGACGTTTCTTCTCACTAGAACTCTTATCCCTCCACTATTTGACAAGGATTCACCCTTCTGTCTTTTTCTAGCCATTCAAAAAACAGGGATGATATTTTTCAAAATAATTTTCTAAGGCTTTTACTATAAAAAGCTGCTGCCTTCATGGAACTGAAAGCATGCTGCATGATTTACAGACAGGCAAGACAAACAAGTATCACCTTTAGAGTACTATAATCTAAATAATAATGTTTCTATCTATGCCATCTATTCATGGCTTGTTAGTACATCTGTCACCACAGCAGATGATCATAAAGCACTCCTTCAAACACTAACATCCATTTCATTAAATGTCAACCACTCCACACTCCTTGCTTTGCTTGCATTAATCTAGGGCTTGAAAAAGATGCAAGACAAACTCAAGCAATTAATTGGTCTATTCCTGTGTGCCAGTGGTGCAGCACCATGTGCTCTGCAATTCTAGTCAGCATCTTCCCACTGCGGCAGAAAGAGAAAATTCTACATAAATTTGGTCCTTTTAGGCTGAAGCTTCAGTGTTGATGTGACCACCACTCACTCACTGCTTTTGCAGTGGTGACTTCAGTGGCTTTTCTGCTGAGTCCTGAGTGAGGGCTGGGGCTCAGTGTCACCACCTCTAAGTGAAATATTTTCTGGCTAACTGGTATCTACCTTTGTTAGCCATCAACTGACACAGGAAGTGCTGGCAGGGAGATTTATCTCTTCCCCCTGCAAAGCTGCTCACAACTTAATAGGATCACAGGAAAATTCAGGTAATGAAGGACCTCAGGAGGTCACCAAGTCCAACTTCCTGCTCAAGACAGGCTCAGCTCTGAGGTCAGACCAGGCTGTTCTGTCTTTCATCCAGTCTGGCAGGAAAAAAACCCCAAGATGGAACCAGCACAACCTCCCTGGGCAACCTGTTCCATGGCTTATCTGCCTCACAGTGAGACCTGGGCTTGACAAGCCACTGCCTCATACAAGTCATGTGCACACACATTGCTACATCAATACTCCTTCCAGCAAACATTTTCAAAGCATTAAACACAATAAATAAGCCTCTAGGGTTTGATCTTTTACTTTCCTTTCTTGTTTTCCTACATGAGCTGCTGGCAGGAAGGGAGTCATGTTAAATAACACTCACGTGACCACACAGGAAACATGGAGAGTTTCTGTGTGAGGTGCTGAGAGACCTATATGGCTGAAATAAAGCACTCATTTTCTAGTACACAAAACATGCAGCTTCCCTGAGCAGACATCCAGCAGGAAAACACTGCAAAGCACCACTAAGCAGCTGTGTAATCTCTCAGGATGCACTTTATAAAGAGAACATACATTTACTCCCCTTCTGTTGCTAAATGAACCAGATTCTGGAGAACGGGGGGGAAAAAGACACAATTTTCAATTTTCTCTTCAGCCATTCAGAAACGTATTATGGACTAATATAGGATAGAAAAACCATTTCTATACAGACCAAGAGTTTTACAAGAGACCAGTCATTGTCCAAAGACATTGCACATCTGTTATCAGAGGGAAAAGGTTTTCTCCTAAATATCTCCTTTTAGAAATCCAAAGCTTGTGAAACGGGCTATTGCACATAACTTCTCAGGTATTTAATGCAAGTTTTAATGATTCTGATGTATTTACTGGCCAGAAATGCTGATACTGATGATACCCATGCATAGCTGAAGTGAGAGCCCTCTCCTGCTTGCTGGGTAAAATGTTGCTATCTGCTCTAAGGGGAAAGTTGTGGCATCTACAAATGAAACAATCCCAGCTCCATCCAGAATGTAGAGACCAGTGTAATACTGGAGACATTGGAAATCTAATTTTAAAAATGTATTTTGTTTTGTACTTGCTCTCTCAATGCCCTAATATCTTACTTTCCACAGCAAAATTGTCCTTTAACTTATTCTCTAGAGATCCAAATAGCAATAAAACCATTGTGCCTCAAAACAAACCTCTTCTTTTGCCATCAGTCTCACAGTTTGATATATTTCTGGGACACAGGGAAGCAGGAGCAGGGGCCAGCCCCAGGGAGGAGTGGCACGGGCACTCCCTTCACATGGCCATTGTGCAGATGGTGGCACTGACGGCTTTGTTCCTTCCCTGCCACTGCTCCTCTTCATGCACCACAATCAGTTCCTTGCCAGGGCTCACAAAAGGGCAGCAAAGCATCACTGCCAGTCCTGGGGCATCCCTCGGGTGGTGCTCATGTGCTCCCTCCCTTTGGCAAAACGAAGCTGGGCACAACCACTCACCAGCAGTGGCTGAATCCAGAAGTGTCATCGTGTCCCCATGCCTGCCTGAAGGTCCAACAGCGCCATGACAAAAATCAAAAGTGTTTGTTCCTTTGTTTGAATCCAAATTCTCTAATCTCTTCAAGGAACAGGACTAAGAGAAGGGGAGCTCAAATCTTTTTATGATTCTTATTTCTACTATTTAAAAAAATTTTGCTTTTTGTTACTTATATTTTAAATACTATCTTTTATTTGCAATTATTTTTTACTACTATTACTCCCCAGCACTGGGTCAGAGCTCTGCAGACTATCTCAATTCCAATAAACTCCACTTTCTGTTGCAAACAGCAACTCAGATTATTCCAACTGCGAGAATACTGAAGCACTGTCTCATTTCTCACCTCTAATACAAGACTGAAATCACTTTATTTCCAACCAGATTTACCTTCTGGCACTCAATCCTTATGTCTCTGGGATCACAATGCAGGCAGGGAGCAGTTAATTAAAATATCAGCTCTCTGTCTTTTCCTTCCTTTTTCTTTTTGAAGTCTGATAACCCTTTTTATTAATCTCCTATGTTATACACCTTCCTTCTATCAATAATTCATTGAGGCTCACACCATAAATTGCCAGTGGTGCATTAAAATGTAAAATAAATAAATACATCCTTTTTAGACAATGGGGAGGACCCAGGTTCATTTTACAGTTTCACCTGGCGCAGAAATAGTCAAGCAAAATTAATTGTCCCCCTGAGATCCCTTTCCTTTGCCGTAAGCAGCCCAGGCAGCTCTGCTCACACATCTCTTCCAAATGAACATAAACAAACAAGAGTGAGTAGTCACAGCATCCCTGAGCCGCTGCTCCTCGGGGGGCAAACTGATACCTGCAAGGAGAAAAGAGCCGGCTCCCGAAGCGTGCGCAGAGCCTTTCATCTCCTCCCCTGCTCCACGCACACAGTGACACTAAAGAAGCTGCCTCTCTTTTGACTCTTGCCTAATTTGCCTCCAGTTCCTGCTTTTTCTTTCCCACACGTGCAGGTGGACAGATCTGTCAGAAATTCCATCGGCGACCGTGGGACTCGACTCCCACTGGGAATGAGCCCTGGCTTGGGCAGTTCTCCAAAGGAGGCCTTGGTTAAGTCAGTCATTGCTGCTTCTCTTCTCCCAGAAAGAAAGGCAAGGGAAGAGGGAAAGAAGGTTGCAACTTTACCCAGCAGTGACAGAAAAATAACCTAACATGCTGAATTTTAAATAAAACTGCATAAAACCGAAGATAGTCCCTCATTTTCTAAAATGTCCTTTTCTGTTCCATTACTCACATCTCATATCCTGAACTGCAAGTACGGATTCAGGGGTCATCCCTGCAGCAAATTAAAAGCAGAGAACCCAGGGAGAGTGTTTTAGAACATGAACGTTTACAGAGTGAATTCATAAAAAAGCAGTGACTGGGGACATATTTAATTAGACTGGAGGGGATAAATATACACTGAAAGGAACGAGCCTTGTACTGGCTCAGAGCAGGGACTGGATGATATAAATGTGACTTCCAAAAATACCTTCTTCTGAAAGATCAATTCCCTGACCCTAACCCAAACAAGATATCTGAATCTAATGGAAAAGTCCAGGATTTAGCCTTTCTTCCCCTTTCTAATAAAACCCAAAATCCTCCCACTGCCCTCAGTCACTTCATTTAAACTCACTTAACTCTTGCCTCAGTTTTAGAGGCTTTACAAGGTGGGTACATATTTTCAGTTACTCCTTATAAGACACCAGGCCCCCTGTGACTCAATTTCCAATTCACGCCTTGTTTATTCCTATTCTGCACATCTTTAATATTAAGCAATACTCAACTTTAACATAGCTTCATTTCTTGCTACTCCTGATTTCCCCAAACCAACAGCTGAAAAGCAGAATGAACACATTTCCTCTTTCATTAACAGTTCTATGTAGCTGCTCAACAGCAGCAGTAATGTAAAAGCACATTAAAAAGCATATTTTCTTACAACTTGCCTGTAAAGGACACTTGAAAATAAGGGTTTGTTTTCTTCCCCATGAGACAATGAACCCTACATAGTTCTAATGGTCTAAACACAGGATTTTTAGACAAAGGGTTTTGTTCAAACTCTGGGTTTTGTATCCAGACAGAAAACCAGGCCAATGAGAGCATCCTTGAGTGTTAACCCACAAAGAACCTGCAAACTGTGCCCTCTCCCTATTTTCTCCCCTCAGCAACTGTTGGCCAACTTCCACCAATTCTAAAAGAGGGGAAAGATGTGGAAAATAAGTCTAATCCCACAAGGTTCATAAAACTGGGAGCTGAACAGATAACGATCAAAATCACAGCTCCATAGATGGAGATAAAGGCAGAAAGTGGCCACAGGGCTGATCTGCTCCATGGGCTGCCAGTCAGTCAGGGCTGCCCAGACTGTGCATCTCACCCCAATGTGGGGTTATGGCAGAGGAAAGGTGGCAGTTAGGGATAAAAAACCCCACACACCAAACTCATTGAAAACTGGTTTAATTTGTTCCACTACCCTCATTCCTTTACACAGATCCTGCTCCTAATTTAACTTCTGAATCAACACCAGACTTCCCATCAAACTGTGGATCTGCTCTCATTTGCAGCCAATATTCAGTCTTCTTGCAGAAAACAGTTTCACTCAAGCTGCTGTAAAAACGTAACAAAATATAGTAAAAAACCTTACGATGAAAGTTTTGCTGTGATCCTTCTGCAGCAATAAAATAGCACAGCCCAGTAGGACATGATAATGGGGAGATGATGGTAAGCCAGAGACATTGAAATTCAAAAAACAGGGTTTCATTTCGTGCTGGGAAACTTCAATGGCAGCTTTGATCAGTGGCTTACCGGAGCTGCTGACAAGGCTTCATATGAGAAGAAGAGAAGCAGCATTGCACGAGTTCAGGAGCTTAAACACAGCCCCATCAGCACCACTCTGCCCCAAGAGGTGCCAACCACAGCTCAGTGGGGAATGGACAGGAGCCAGCTATGCCCAGAACAAAATACAAAATACATCATCATTATGGGTCACTCTGCACCTCCTAAGGACCTTCATCAATCCAGTCTCAGTGAGCAAAACACACCCCAAATCGATCACTGGCTTGCCCCAACGAGGTTTTCTGCTTCCCAGAGAAAGGTAAGGGCTGTGCTCATGATTCAGCTTGACAGAGCTTCTGGGCTACGCAAAACTCGACAGCAAAAGGTTGCTTTCAGTTCATAACCTCAGCCAGCTCCTGAATCACAAACACAGTCACCAGGACATTGCAAATGCCACTCCCAAATAGAAACTCCCAGCAACAGAAGAAAGCAATTTAAAAAAAATTAATTCAAAGTTATGCTCACCACAAACTTGATATATATTCCCAAACTCAGAAAACATGTGGAGCAGGAAACTGAGCCCTAACCACATACACTGACAGCATCCCTGCCCTTCAAAAAGAATCTGTGCTATTGATGCCCAATCCTTTGATCGGGTTTTATACCCAAAGGATGTCTTAGGGAGATCTGAAAACCCTAACCTACATCTGCAGCCCGAGTCCTCTCAGTTGCTGCTGTTGATTTTGCAGAGGAGGAAGTGTCCCAGGGAGTGTGGACAATCCACCCCGGAGTGGTTTCCAGCTCCCAGCAGGTGGGCACACAGCATTCCCTACTTCAGGCATCCAAACACCTTGTGCTGGGAGCCTGACCCCTCCCAGCACCCTCTGCCACGGCCATTGCTCCCAAATCCTCAGCATGGCAATCCCAGGAACGTGCTGGTTTGCAGCTACAGAATGGCAATGGAGAAGATCCCAGAGTCGAAACAGCAGGAAATCCTCGTGGATGTGGATCATCAAGTCCTTTTAATTTTCAGACAACTGAGGACACCTTGAAGTAATGAAAGGGAATATTTAACCATTCTCTGAAACTGGCCACTTTTTTCGACGCTGCCATCTCAGCAGGCAATTACTTTTATAAAGCAAGATTAATCAGATCCTCTCAAAGAGCCAGTGCTCAGGCACGGACCACAGTCCCTTTGATACTCCACATGAAACACATTCTAAAGAAACTTCTCCCCAAGACCCCTGAAACAGCCCCAGAAAACAACACCCCATTGACAGAAGCCCAGTCAGAGGCTCTGGGGCTGCCTGAAGCTGCTGCTCAAGTAACCAAAACATGCAGCTGCAGAGCCTGAAGCCCCTCAGATCAATCAAATCCAACCAATGACTTTAAAAGAAGAAAAAGAAAGCCTGTGATTTTTCATTAGATACCTTAGTATCAAAGGTATGCACTTTTGTGCACTTTAAATGGTAATATGTGTAAGCCTCCTATTTAGAATTATTTAAATACATTTTCATGTTTAATATTGAAGTTAATGTAAGGAAAATGGCAGAACCTAATTGGAATCCATGAAAAGCAGAACACTGAAACAACATTCTGTTCTCATGTATGAAATTAAAGTGATGTCAGCTAACAGATACAGGCCTTCCTTTCTAAATTTACTCATATAAATGAAGGTAAAACTGAACAAAATTTTTCCCCAACCTGTCCTCAGGTTGCTGTTGTCATTTCAGTCTTTAAGAAGGGGCTGTATGCTCAAAAGCTGCTCCATTTTTTACCAAATATGTAAGTTGGTCTAACGAATGCAGCGTTTGTCCCTACAAACCATGGTTCACCAACAGGAAAAGCAGGATTTCTCTTCTTCTCAGCAAACAAGGACAAAAATGTCCACTTGGACTGGCGTGCTCCTTGGAGGGCATTAGAGGTCTGTCAAATACACTGCTTGGTATTCAGGACAACTTCTCCCTGCAAGTTTGAAGGCTTAGCTGGGGCTCTGAGGCTTTGTCCTAGGGAGCTTCACAGCTGGGAACAGCCCAGGCAGAAAGCTCACCCACTGCAGAGGAACATGCCCCACACTCCTTCAGGCAAGGCTCCCTCCATTCTTCCCTCAGCTTTCTCCGTTTTTTTAAAAATCCACTCATAAATCATAAGCCATCATTTCAGGTGTACAAACCCAGGTTTTGTGACAATTTTCTCATTTTTATTCTCCAGGAACCCCCATCATCTCAATGTTCAAGTCTCTGGAATTTAAAAAAACAACAAACAAACCCACAAGAAAACCAACTAAATTCCCCCACACTGTACTTGTAAATTGGAAAATCATGTCCTTCTGCAGAGGAAGAGGGAAGAAGGGACAGATTTTCCTACCAGCATCTGAAATACACTCCAGCTTTGCTCAGAAATAGGCTGACAGCCCTGTCCAGCAATCAACCTCATCGTGTGACACTGCACAGCAGGTGTGAAAAACCACCTACCACTCAGTGTCAAAACATGCCACGGACAAAATCTCACCGAGGCTCTTCCTCATCCAGCAGCAACAGTGACCAGAAGGCTGCCAAGTGCATAGACAAGGCTTACCTTCAGTAAATGGAATTTTTCTTACAACAAAGGTTATACAAGGTAGCACTGAATGGAAGGGCTATCAGAAAACTTGCTCCCCTTAAGAGATCTGAGAACTGGAAAATGCACAAGTCATGTCCTCCCTTGCAGGTACATGGACACAGAGGCATTAAATGACACATCAGAACTCATGCAGCAGATCTGTGGCACTGCCAACAGCCTGCCCACGTCTTTGCACCACGTTTGATGGCACGGTCGCCGTATCTTACGCTCAAGTCAAGATTTCCTCTGTGTGTAAAAGAGCAGCCATCGCTCTGCTGTGGAAGCTGAACGTGTTTCCAGAACTCCATATTGCTGCAGTCATGACCTTTTCAAAGGATTTGGTATGCTCCGACTTTCCAGTTTGTTTCTAAATATTTCTTTGACTGAAGCTCATCCACACTGACTTTTGCTGACAGAATTGCCAGCTTTGTCTGTCTCTTTGGGTTTTGTTTTGCCTTCTTTTAACAAGCAAGACATTGTTGCAAGACAGAAGCTCTTGGGGTGGCAACTACATGTATGTTATTTCATAATGAAGGATGTCCACAAATTCCTCAAGAGGCACTTAATATTATTCTATTTCTGGGAATTGAACACTAGGGGCCATATTCTACCCTGATGAAACATCCCCAAAGTCCATAATAATTACTGGTCTCAGCGGTCTCTGTGCAAAATTGGTCTCAGATGTTTTTATGACACCCTATGATGTCTGTTTCCAGTACAGGTTTTATAACCCTCAACCTAAGTCAAAGCCCCTGATAACGGAAGTCCCTGGTGCCCTCAGTGAAACCCCCAGTGACAAAAGCCAGGTTTCTTGAGGACAAAACAGACTGAAAGCTGTTTCTGAGAGCAAATACAGTATGACAGAAAAGCAGAAGTGGTTGAGTTGATGGAGCAATTTTGGTTCCCCCCTACACATATGCTCATAGCTTATCAGACAGGTATCAGGGAAAGAGAACAGCCATACTTTATGGATAAAATTGCCTTCAGTTATTCAGAAAATAAGAGAAATGAGACTAAAGCACATGAACACAGACAGAGAAAAGAGACAAAGACATGAGAACGCAGATCCTTTTACCAAGTGAGACATAAGGAAAATGAAGGCCTCCCTACACAGTCACTGCTCTCTGCTCTGATGTTTTCTAGTATGATTCCTTTCTCATAGATGGTGGTAAGAAAATCTCCAAGACCAATAGAGAGGATGGCAAAGAATACCCCTGAAGCCTGAAGTGTCACTTTTTCTTACCTGGCTCATGCTGTCACATTGAAGCATTATAACACTGGAGTTTACAGGTGCAGAATTTGCCTTTTACGGCTTGGACACAGCATTTAAGTTCTTGTTGCCTGAATTTAGTGTACACACTGTGAGGTTAAAGTGCACCAAAGCAAAACATGGCACCTCCAGCAGAATTTCACACCAAGTTTGCACGCAGGAGATAAACCCAGGGGCCCCAAACCCTGCTCAGAGCCAGGTACGATGAACTCCCTGTCACACTTTCACTGCAGCTCCGTGATCTGGGGCTCAAATCAGCCTCAGGCAATTCTGGCAAGCCTCAGCCCCTGGCTGCACATTTGTCACTACTCTGGTAGGGTCTGCCCTGGCACAGCTGTGTGAGCTCTGTGGCCCTGCTCACTCGGCCGACACAGGCTGTGAGAGCACAAAACATCCGCGGGGAAGCAGCAGCAATTTCAGCAGCCACCTTTGCCACTGAGAGCAGAGCAGCACCATCACACACTGGGGGTCCCCAGAAGTGCAGGCAAAGTCACTTCCTCTGCAAATCAGCCTTAAAAACAGCCAATGAGAAACAAACACTGTTTAAACCTTGTTTTGGAGAACTTGGCCTGGGTCCAGGCTGCATACTGTTCCTTACAACTGTGTGGAAAAACAGTAACCTGATATTTATACCTGCGAGCTCTGTGTTTGTAAGCACGGTAAAACACATGTGCAGGACATTCCTACGCACGAGCATTACATGTTTCCTAAAATGTGGTAATGACTAATAGCACAAGTATCTCTGACCTGTCATATAAATTATCCAAATCTAAGGGCACGCTGAAAACCCAATGAAAAGTTCCCAATTTCTAGGAAAACAAAATAAAGGGGAAAAAAGGAAAAAAGCAAAGGCTTGTCAAGAGTCAGGATCAATGGCCTAAATCAGAGACTTGAAGACTCAATCCATGCAGTGGCAAAAAGATGCCTCGTGTGCGTAGGAAATCAGGAGAGGGGACACTAGAAGTGTAACAGACCTGGGATGCCTGAGGAGGTATTGCTGGTTCAATGCACAAATCCATGTGGGTGGACAGGAGGGAAAGGCAATGAGGGTTCGTGCTCCCTGTTAGGGAATTACATGGGCAGCAACACACCTGAGCATTCTGTTTGGCAGCCAACAGCATGGGGAATTAAGCTGTTATTTTGCTTGGTTCTGCTGCATTTATGCATTTTTTATTAGAAGCAGCACTGCATTTTATGTCAATTTATACATGGTCCAGTTGCTTAATGTTGGATCAATGTTTGCTCTTTTTCTTTGTTCCTATTTTAATCAGTAAGTTGCAGAGTAAAACATGCAAGAAATGCTCTATGCAGTTAAGAAAAAACCTCATGTGCCATGGTTTACTTTCTGGGAGGCTAAAATATTAAAATACCCACTGAAGTCCCTTGGAACAATGAAGAGTCAGTAACAATAAAAGGAGCAGAAATTTTTCTAAAGACCTAAATCTGGTATTTTCAGCTTTGTTCCCTTTTTCCATTTACTTAGTTATTAACAAAATGATTGCACTTTTGAAGTAAAAATTTTTTCCTAGGGCTATTTTAGAAAGTTTCCCTTTCTGGACCTACATTCATAGTCCTGAAGTATGTAACTCCTTCAGATATCAAAAACAGAAATGGAAAATGGAAAATAACAATTGGAACACCACAAAACCAAAAACACACACAGAAACTCCTTATGCTATAAAAAACACTACAGAAAGCTTTCTTATATCATACCCAATAGCTATAGTAAAAGAATATTCACTTAAAGTGAATTAACTGGGCAGCAAGACATTGGGAATGTCCAAGATAACAATAATTTTTAAAAAATAGACCCTAGTTATTAATGATCTTTAGACAGACCAGTGCCACAGATGTCCCTGTGCGGGCACTTGTGAAGACACCTTTTCTTCAGCTCCGTTAGCTGCTCTGTAAAGAAGACATTAATTGCATCCAGTGACTAATTTGCCAGGAATCTTGCTTTTTAAGACTACTGAATCAGCACCCTGGGAATTGTAAGGGATCGCACACAAAAGCATTTTGAAGCCCGTCTCCAAAGGCAGCATCGTTTCAGACTGAACAGCAGGTTCATCCTCTGATCCAAGTCTGTTGCGGCGGAACAGCGCCAAACAAATGTCTGTTAATATTCTGCCAGGAAGCTCGAGCGGATGGGCTCCTGCATTGCATTAAGGCAAGTGCTCAGGTTAAGAGTTGGGCACTGGTCACACTGCTCCCCCATTCAAGCACAAACCTCTTCACCCATCACCGTGTGTTGTCAAATGCTTTTGTGCATTGCAATATTAAATACTTGTACCCTGGGGATGGGAACTGAATAGGCACAACATGGAAATTATGATGCATGCAACCATAGCCTTTAACCTATTAACAAGTATGACCAAGATCACTTATTTGGCGCTCTCTAATCATCAAGGCAAGAAGACATCAACAGCTACTGTGTCACACTGACAGGGCCTTCAATGGCAAGCGTGGTTCAAAGGTCCACAGGAAGCACAAAGAAGCTTTGTCTTTTGATGTAAAGAACAAAGCTACCATGTGTCACAGCATCACACATGCAATTAGTCAGGAAAGTTAATACAGTAGAAGCAGATGGTGGAACCATGTCAACATTTTTAGTGGGCACATTTCCCCTTACTCTCCAGTTGCTGTGATCCAAGGTCGGCGGAGCAGCAGGCAGATTGTTGGTAAGCTGGACCCCACCAGGGATTGACAATCCCCTTTTATCTATCCATCTGAGGTACCCTTGTGCTCCCACTTCTACTGGCATAGCTCCATCTTTGACACCTCCTCTCCACCACATCCCCATGCCACAGGGTAGCACCATGAACCTCAGTGCAAACTGAGAGAAAACGAGGCAGAGACAGTCCCTAGCCCTGGTTGTGCTGGGAGATACTGACAGGAAAGGGCATTAAAAAAATCCCTTTCAGTGGCCTTTACACTGCTCATTCTGCTCATTTCTGCAGCTCAGTGTGTTCCCAAATGCTACAGGAATCACGTGTACAGCACACGTCACTCCACAGGACTTTACATATTTGCAAAGGGCAACTGCTTCTTTCTCCCTGCCAGCCCTAAAGCTCAGCTAACACAGAATGGAAATGGGAGGCTTCTTGGTCACCACCAATCACACTGCACACGCAGAAAATGTAAAACCCAAACCACAAGGATCACACAAAGAAATGCAATACGGGAAATGCTGTGGTTTGCATGACTTTGAAGTTAACAGCCCTGCACAGTCTTCAGACAAAGTCTCTCCGCTGCTATTGTCAACCAGTTCTGCCCAATTTCCCAGCTCTATACCTCTTGGATTTCAACAGTACCCAGGTGAGGATGGCAGGAGCTTTCAGCTCTGCAAGTGATTTAATTAAAATAAAATGAACAACCAGCAGTTAGTCAAAATGCTTGTAAGCTCCAGCCACCACAGCTGCCGAATTCTGTAGCCCTCGGTTCAATCTGATTTCCTTTAAAGCTCCTGGCAACCCATTAATTAAAATACATTATTTACAGCTTCCAGGGGCTTGAAACCATGGGATGCACTTGATGGAATTTATGCAATTACATACAGCCAGTCCTAGTGACAGGATCCATTCTTGCTGCTGCCCTCCCCTGCTCTCACACTCAGCCGTTGCCTTTCCTGTGGCTCATCCACGCGGGGCTGTTTGGCCTGGGATTGCCACGGATCGGCTGCCATGGAAATGAGCAGGAGGCAACAAAGGATTTGTGAGTCTCTCCTGGAGATGGAGGAGTAGCAAGGCAATAGCACAGGAAGGCCAAGACAAAGAGAAACCAATTTGCCTGCTGCCTTTAAACACAAACAACCCTCCCCCTTTGTGTAAGGAGAAGTTGATGAATTGAGTTTTGCCCTGATTTAAGAAACCAAGCCCCTTCCAGCCAAATGCAACAAAGCCATGTGGATGGAGCATCCTGCCTTTGGCCCTTTCCTGCATTCCATCCGTTAGTGCTCTGTGGGGAAATGATCCCAAAGCAAACCCAGAGAAGATGTTTAATAAGCAACCCCTATGTCACTGGTACCACAGCATCAGCTGCAGACAGATTTCTCTGCTTTCAGAAGGAGTTTTTCTTTTTACTCCATTATTAAGCAGTCACGCTCATCAGCAATTCCCGTGACTTTGCAAGAAAAAAGCATCTTAAAACATAACTTTACAAAGTATGACTGACAAGCGTAATGAAGTCTCCTGTGTCTTTGAACTGATTTCCAAAGGTATTTGAAAAGGATTCAGAGCAGCCCGATCACGATTTGGGGGTGTTGGTGGATGCGAGGCTGGACCCAACGTGAAGATGTGCACTCACAGCCTGGAAACCAAATACGTCCTGGGCTGCATCCAAAGGAGTGTACACTTAGATACAAGTCTAAAAAATAAGAAATGTTTGTATAGTATATAAGATATAAGGAATATAGAAGGATATAAATAAGATATTCTTTACATGATTGCAAAACACGGGCACAGGCTGTCCAGAGAGGTGGTGAATGCCCCATCCCTGGAAACATTCAAAGTCAGGTTGGACAGGAGTCCGAGCAACCTACTCTAGGTTGAAGACGTCCTTGCCCATGGCAGGGGGTTGGTCTAGATGACCTTTAAAGGTCTCTTTCAACCCAAACTATTCCGTGATTGCTTGTGTTTTATGAGAATAAAGGGAACATAAATTTTTATGGAACCGTGAACTTTTTACTGCTTATGGAGTCCCACATGAACACTGCTGGAAGATCAAGTACCATAAGCTCGAGACATCCATAGATATAATTATCACAATGATTATTACTTCCCCCCCACCCCCACGTTTCTTACCTTTTTTCTTCCATGAGACAAAATGACTAATCTATGTAAAACCTGTGGAAACCATCCAGAGATATAAAAAGGAGAAGACTCTATTAAAATAAATCACTACCAAAGCCTAATAACTTTCTTCCAGCAACACAAAAGTGGATTTTGGCTTTATTCTCTTCTGGTTCATTCACAATAGGAAGGAAAGCAAGAAGTGGGGAAAGCACTTCTTGCACGATGCAGAAACAGCTCCACAGATTTCAGTCTGTAATTCCAAATACCCAACGTGCACCATGCCCTCAGCTGGTGTGAGAAATTGCTTGTCTGCTCTGAAGTCACTGTAGCTACTCCAATTCAGATTAGCTCTAAAAGCCTCTTTCACCAAGATGTATTGCAGTAATGCACTGGTATTATTTAAGTCCAGATTTAAATGTACAACAGAAGAGGTATTTTTTGCTGCAAGAAAACCCAGAAACTCAGGACATTGTGTCAACGTTTGTCTCCTGATTAAGTCTTTTGTCACTGTGATTTTCATAAGAAGAGCTATGAATGGATTTATAGGAGACAGTGACCATGAAAATGTCTCTGAGATGACTGTTTTATTATGCTTTCTTGCTTTTCTGTACTGGGTCCTTGTAAGTGATAAAAGTACCAATGCTTTCCCTCCAGGGCAGCCAGAATGAAATAACAGACACCTTTCAGCAATAAAATATAAAAAATCAGCAATATGGCTTTAGTCCATTCAAAACAGGAGTCTGTAAATGCCCGGCCACTAGAGTATGGAGTGCTAAACTTGCAATACTTCTGTAATTTTCTGGGTCCCCAGAATTAACATGCACTAACAAAATTAATCTGTGTGCACAATTTTAAGGGAATAGGTTGGGTTTTTTTAATTATCTTTTTTTATCTTTTAAATTTGTTATATCACAGATACTGGCAGTGCAGCAAGTGACCTGTAGCCCCTGCTAATCAGTACTCTCCAGAAATGAAAAAGTAGCATCAGAACCAAAAACTGAGTTTCAGAGATAAGAGCTCTTCCTCCAGCAGAAGGAACAGCATCCTCCAGCTCAGTATGTCAGAAATGAAGGTACAAGTAGAGGAATCATTTTCACACGTCTCTCCAAAGTCTTCTCCAAACAGCAGCACAGGTAAGATGCTATGAAGGCCCTGGTCACAAGGTAAAGTTAGAAGGTTCTGTCACAACCAAACACCACCCAGCCTGGATTGGATCCCCAGGACTGGGACCGGTGAGCAATATAAGAATTAAACTTCCCCTCTGCAAATGGTTTCCAGTCTCCTAAGTGTTACCAAGACAACTCCAGCGCCCAGAATACCAATTACCTTTGGGGTAGCACCGTAAACTCTGAGCACTAACCAACTCTGCATGCAAATTTAAATCACAACAATTTAAGTGACAACTGTGTAAACAGCAGAAACTATTAAACTATCACAGGAGTCAATGGTACTATAGTCAGGAAAAATGTTACTGGAGGCAGCAACAAAACAGAGCAAAAGGAGGAGGAGAGACACATTAAAAAGTTCAGCCTTGTAATTCATGACTGCCAGGCGAGGGTTTCTCATTTCCTAGGAAACATCACTTCTTCTTTGACTTCTCCTTGTCCTGGATATCAACTATAAATTAGGCCCGATGTTGGGGCAAAACTTTACATGTTAGAAAGCCAGGCAGCTTTGGGTGCCAAGAGACGCTGGTTATAAACAACCCTGGAGCTGTGCGTTGCAATTTCTTTATTTCCAACAGTTGCACAAAAAATAAAAAGGAAGAAGAAGAAAAAAAAGGAAGAAATATACCTTCTTTTGCCTTTGGCACTGATGTGTGAGGCACTTTTAAAACTCAGTGTTTAAGAAATGCTCCAGATGCACAAATTGTTTTGAAAAAATGCCGATAAACCAAGCACAGCAGCAGTTACCTTACTGCCCTGAAAAATTATATCAGCAAATAGCTTCAGCAAGAGTAACTATAAGGACTTGGGCAACAGAACTAAGAATTTTGGGATGCGCGACAATCTCAGAGACTGAAACCTGAGAACGAGGGAGGGGTGGGAAACACCAAAAGCTGCAGTCTCTATTAACACTGAGTAGTTTTTTTATCCTTTCAGAACATTTTTACTGGAAAGTCCCAAACACTTTACAGCCACAACAGTCAGAACCAGTTCTTCAGCAGGAAACCAGTGGTGCCCTTGATTTTACGCTTCCATCAGGAGGTAACTTCACCTGGCAAGAGCCAGGAGTGTTCCAGCCAAATTCCTTTCTCTCCAGCTGTCCTATCTTCATGCAGACTGTAACATAAAAATCCCACAACAAAACCTCCAAAGCCCTGCATTTTGGGGGAAGCATCTTAAACTGGATCCCTCGAGAGCAAGCAGTGGGGCAACGAGAATGACAGAAAATGAAACAAACCACTCAGCTACTAGAGATTTAACAGCCACTTAAGCTCTTATTTGCTATGTGAGATATATGAAAAATTAAAAATTGATTATTAGGCTCAATATTCCTCCAGCAAGACTCTTGAAAGATCCCTGGCAGGAGGTCTGGACCCTCAGGCAGCTTTGCAGATCTCCTCACAAATCAAAGCCAGCAGGGAAGTCCCGCTGTCCATAACTCACAAGGCTGCTTGGAAGCTGCTGAAGTGTTCACACCCCTTTATTTTCCCTCTTACAGTGACACTTTATCAAGTGCTTGGCTACAAGAGGATTTACTGATTAAGGTATCAAGTGCAACAGCTCAACTGCACAGAGCCAAAAGCAAGGCAACGTGAGCCTGACCACTTTATCCCATCTTTTCTTTTGCTAAGGTGAAGTCCTTCCTAACAGATTCATGAAGTGCAGCTTATAAGTAAAAATTCTCATTCTCCTGCCAGGTAAAATTACTGTTGGAAAGTCTGCATGACCAGGCAGGAGCCTCTGTTAGAGTATGACAATTTGCCCAGTGGGACTCTGTGCAGCCACAATCACTTCAGACATCGATCATTCCACAGAAGATGATGTGGGATACAACCTCCCATTATCAGACTTTCCTTGCCCAGCTGGGAGCAATTGATGAAATCCAAGATTTAAAAAAATCCAGAGAAGCCTCTTCATGCCTGTGCATTAAACACCTCCCTGCTCACCAGCCATTCCCTAAAGGCCTCCTCCTGCACTGATCATTTAGAAACAGTAAAAGGCAGGATTTTTCCAGGACATCCTGCTTCACACCATGGGAGGAAGATGCTGCACACACACAAACCAAAGGCACTTTTAAGCACCCTGGAAGTGGGACAGAGCTGTGATTAGCCCTGCTTGTAAGCCAGTGGCAAGAATATGATCAACTTCAGTTGCCAAGTCCACATAAGCCCAGTCCCAGGTCAGATACTCACCTAACAGGTAACTCTGGACATGCATGTGGCAATTATCATGAAATGAATTATTAATAAGTATACAGATGTCTAAAAACAACCACACCATCATCCCATAAAGCAAACAAAAAACCCAACCAACATGAAATGTGGGAAAAATGCGGCCATGGAATTTAGAAGGCAGATGTTTCTCCAAATGGCCATACATTTAACAGTCCTGGTCCTTAGAACTCCAGCCACTAGCCAGCACTTCCCTTCTGATGCCAGAGTCATTCCCGTGTCCTGCAGGTAACTCACAGACTGACCATCCCCTGCCCTCGGCTCTCTGTTGGGAGAGGGGTTGAAGGGAGGAGAAGACTGGAAAAATAATCAATAGAAAAGGGAAGGGGCCTATGCACAGAGAAACTCCCACTTGCAAACTTCCTTTCTTGTGAAAGAATAAATGATTCAAGGATGTGAAGCTGAGATAATAGAGCAAAGCCACTTACAATATTTTAGTAAGAAAGCTCCTATTCCCTGCCTTGTGAAATAAAGTTTTGTTTCTCATAGAGCTGACTCTATTCTTTTCCTTTTTTCTTCTCAGCTCTCAGTCTGTGGCAATTCATTATAAGATATGAACATCTCCCTTTGTTCCTGGGTCAGCCAGGTCCTGTCATACAATTCAATTGGCAGGTGAATTTTAAATGGGTCAGAACTGATAGTAAGCTCTTAAAATGAGAATAAGCTGATTGTCCCTGGAAATAGAAAAGAACAGAGGGGACTTTCAGAGTATCTGTGTCTCCAGATAACCTTTGTTATGTAATGGAGCTGCCTTACACTTTTTTTTCTTCCCCCTGCCATGGAAGTAACTCTGTCAAGGCCTACTAACACCAGAATAGCTGTTTATATCAAGGAGAAACGTGGCAAATGCACACAAAGCCTGGGAACACTGCAGAGAATCACCACCTCTGGGTCCTCCAGCCAAGTCAGACCCCTCAGGCTTGTCCTCCTTGCATTTGCAGCACAGGGGCTTCTCAGTCCCTACCAGGCTGCTGCTCAGGCTACCAGGCTGAGCAGGGGCAAGGCACAGGTCTAAGGCTACTGAAAGTGCCCAAATCCAAATGAAGGACAGCCAGCAGTGACCTGGCCCGTATGGCAAAGATGAACTGTCTTGCTGGCAGGCTCCGGAAGACTAAATCTGACTCTCCCCTAAAGCCAGATGCACTATGTACAAGGGTACAAAGTTACTTTGGAGACAGATGAATTTATAAATAGTTGCTAAGAAGCTTTCAGGCTTATGCAAGTTTTCTGTGAAATCAAGTCCTTTGCTAACTCAGTTCAATCAGGCTCATGGTTGAGATCAAACCCTCACTGTCCTCTCCACAAGTCCTCCAAGGCCAAGTGAAGACCAGTCACTTATATTTAAAACATAACTTACGATGGCTACCGGCTGCTTGGAGGCCACTGTTCAAAATTATATCCCCTCAGGAAATCCTCACTGATCAAAAGCCAAGCCAGAAGCCAAAAACCTCTTGCTTCCCCAAGTCACGCTGTGCCTCCAAACACAGCCTGAGGAGCTTTCCTAAGGGGTTAATCTGAATTTACGTAAGCTCAAACGGAGACCAAATCTGGTCTCTTTTGTGTTTTAGCTGCAGTGAAACCAGAAGGAAAGCAGAGAGCCATAGATCCCTGCTGTGATTGTTGCAGTCCCAGTCCGTTTTTCTCTGGACAGCTTTTTTGGTTTGAGATCAAAATGGTTAGCAAGTTTTTAAATAGCAGAGCAAGAGAAAATCTACAATTATTCCAGCTTCAGGCCTGTCCTTAGAGATTCGATATTATTGAAAAACTAATAAAACCATTCACAAGAAACACATGCAACAAAATTACAATTTGGAATAGTTTTTCCATAGTCAGCAATACGAGATTACTTAAATTTGATTTATGTGAACACAAAATTATAAGCCTGCAGTGATATTTCCACCCCTTTCCAATCACCACCTTGAAAATTACGTATTGTTTTCTGCTCTATTTGAATCAATTCTTAAAACTGGAGGTTTATATCAGTTTTTATTAGTTGTTTTCACTGCTATTTCTTAGTGTGATTTTACTGTACAACTTGCCACACTGCAGAGTCTTTATTCATGCAGCAAAGAGGCTGCCAGGATGAAGCTTTAGATTGTAGCTTAGTCCTTTTATTAGCCTAAATTTTTGTGATCATCTGTTATAAAATCAATAAAGTATTTTATAACCATGAAAAAGAAGAAAAAAAAAAACCCAAAAATGAAAACCACCCTCTAACCTTCCAAGGGCACAGCAGAGCCCTAAATCAGTGACAGCTGGGATGCATCCCATTCATCCAAACCCCCTTTCTGTGGCTGCCTTGCCCCACAGTTTTCTTCAATCACACCCACACAGTGACAATGCTCCCTCCTTGCCCTCAGGGCACCTATATATCAAACCCTCTCTCCCAGGATGCCTCTCTCTGTAATTTTAGATTCAAAAGGTCAATTTTTTACCTGCATTTACTTTAATTCCATTCATACATTATTAAAACCTTTTAGGGATCACCTGCTTACTCCAGGCCCTCCCACAGAGCCGGGCAGCAAGGGCAGGCTAGCCAGGGAACTGTTACATATTCCATGTCAAGGACAACAATTCAAAGTCAGACACAGAAGAGGAAGATGCTAAATAAGGTAATGGCTCAATAGTTCTAATTTAGTTCTAAAATAACTGGTGTTGTTTAAATATGTGTGCATTATACAACACTGGACTCTCTCATTTGAATACAACAGCCCTTTATCCAAAAGGAATAACATCCTCTACAAAGCTTTCCACATGAACTGTAAGGAGGAGCAAGCAAAAAAGAAAAAAAAACTCCAACAATCTACCTGCACAAGAAATTTAGCTGCTTCTAATCTATTTATGAGAGGACAAAGCACCAAACAATCTATGGATACAGAATAATACCACATTCCTCTGAAAACCTGAGAAAAGCTCAATCCCAACTAGTCAGTCCTTTTTCCTTCTTCATCTGTATGTACTGGAGAGCCAACACCTGCTGTAGCTTTACATCCTCTTATCAGTAGGAAGGAATATTGATTTTTGTCCAGGGGAAAAGATGAGAAAAACAGAGATACATAAACAATGTTTAGCAGCATTTCCTAAAGCAATTTCTTTTTTATAAAGACTCCCTTTGAAGATTAGCAACTAGTTCATTCCTAGCAAGCTTGAAAGATTTAATCCAAAACACAGCAGAAGGCAGCATGGCAAATCAGATGTTGAGTTTAACCAAAACAAACAAACAGAAAAGATGAGAACTTTCCAGACAATGCCTTGTCCAAACGTGGTCACTGTTTATAATGCTCAAGCACCTGCTATTGCTTATTGATTCAAAGACTGAGTGGACAGAATTGCAATCTTATGACCAAAGGATGCACAAGTAATGCTGCGTGGGAACCTCCCTGCTATCCCACAGCTCCTACACCTTGGAACACCCTCCCAGCCACTTCTACACTGTCATGCTCTGAAGAATGGAAACCTGTGCTCTACTTGGAGTTTTCCAAACTCTCCCAAGCAGCTGCACATAAAACAAGCCAGGACTGAGCAGGCAGGAACACTCAGTCTTCCTTACACCCCATTAGCAGCTCTGCTGAGGTCTCAAAGGCAGAGAGCAGCCTGGTTTGAACAGCACAGCTGAACCCACGTGACACAACTTCTCAAAAGTTCACTTCCCCAAAGAGCTGTCATGAGCCTCAGCCTTCTGCAAATGGCAGCAGGTATTCCAAAGAAATCAGATTTCACTGGAAACCTGGGGAGACCAGGGAGACTGAGGGGCAGAGCTTCCTCTTCCCTTGCTCCTGTCAGTGGATGTTCAGGGTACAGCTCTGAGGGCAGTGATTGCCAAGCACAGCTGTAGCTGTGGGCAGTGTTTTATGAAAACAAGGAATGTCTGAGGCCAGTTCCAGACCATGGGCTGTATTTTGACCCCCTGCCATCCATTTGAAGATGGAAATCCTGCTCCTTAGTAAGCAAAGTCTTCCTGACAATAAAAGAAGATCTGGGAAGCATCTGGCTGCCTTCCCCTATCCTGATCCCATGGGAACAGTAGCTACCACTCAATAACCTGACCTTTCAACTGGGTTGTGCTTGAATTACTCTGGTAGGCTCACTCTTTCATCCCATCTCCTGCTTTCACTTCATCTTAATTTATTGCAAATTTCCATAATGTGCTCCTTTGGTGACCTGTGTATAAACAACAGTTGCTTCTATAAATCAACTTTTTTTTCATTTTGTTCAAATGTACATGCCTGGCATCTGCATAACATTTTGGACTAAAAATCTCACACTTCAGCTAACCCAGATCTTATTCTAATTTTCTATTTCCTTTTTATTTGCCTTGCAACAGAATGAGTCAGGAAATAAATTAAATTGTCAACTTATAATTCTGCTTGTGTTCTCACCCTTGGAATAAACAGACCCTATCACCACAACATGCTGAGCCACCCTAACAGCTGCCAGGACATCATAAACTCACCACACTGCAAATCACACATCCATTCCTAAATCTACTGCTGAGGTCTCTCCAGAGCCTGAAAACTCCAAATATACTTTATTTCTTAACACCCTTAAGAGGTCCTTGTCCTAGAAACACTTCCTGTGAACAGTTAATACCAATGGCAAAGCCAAACAGGTTTAATCCACTGCTAAGAACATTCTCAGCTGTTTAACACATTCATTAAAGACATTTTCTGAACTGCTCCTGCTAACTCACAGAGCACTGGGAGTAACGGATGGACACTGCCAGCAGTGGCTGCTGGCACTGAAATGAGGGATGTTCAGACTTCCATGTTCTGCCAAGTACTAATATCAATTACGAGTTCTTGTACACTCACAACAGCTCATGTTCACTGGTCTGTGCTTGTAAATCAGTAAATTGGCCATTAGTGTAGCACCAAGCCACATTCATATCTTTGCTGTAGAGAAGGACAGCACAGCGTCTCCTACCAAAGCAATAAAAATATTCAACAATGAAATAAAATTTAAAAACAACAAGAACAACAACAAAACCCACACCAAAACAAACAAACAAACACCCCCACAATGAAATTCTGAGTGTGTCAGGGTGAGTGTACAGATTGTCCTGGGTTGCAGCATGAAGCACACTGGAAACCTTGTGTTTTACTTTCTTTTCAACAGGTAGAAAGTTTCCCATTTTATTCAAGAGTAGGTAATAAATGAGGACTGTTTGTTCAATGGTGCTGCTCCTTGGCACTTGAATAAGGCTAAACAAATTTATTCCTAGTGAATCTCCACTTAAATTTCGTAAGATTTATTACATCTCGATAATTTCTACAGCTTCCTCACGAGGGGAAGCGGAGGGGCAGACACTGCTCTCTCCTCTCCAGCACCCAGGGTCAGGACCTGAGGTAATGATCTGAGGTTGTGTCAGTGAGGTTTAGGTTGGACATTAGATAAAGGTTCTTCCCCCATAGTGGGGGGGCACTGCCCAGGTTCCCCAGGGAATGGGCACAGCCCCAGGGCTGGCAGAGCTCCAGGAGTGTTTGGACACCGCTCTCAGGCACAGGGTGGGATTGTTGGGGTGTCTGTGCAGAGCTGGACTGATGACCCTTGTGAGTCCCTTCTAACTCAGGATATTCTATGATTGTGGACTGGCAGAAGTGTGAATAAGCATGAATCTCATATTCTATAGGTCCAAGCAGCCCAGAGAATATGCAAAGCTGGCTCCAATCCCCAACAACTTTAACTTAACCTCTCTTCTTGGTTCCCATCTTTCATCTGGAACATTAATACATACTTCACAGGCCTGATTTAAAAAAAAATCCATTATTTAAAGTTTGCACAGTGCTTTGAAGATGAAAAGGGCTATGTTTTCTCACTAGCACAGCTTCAACCTAGAGACGTGGTTTATTTTTGCTCAGGAAATTTCTGCCATTAAGTTCTGTTTGAAGAATGTGTTTATCGGGAGAAAAAATCTACTTTATATGAATAAAAAGTACCGTATTTAATAACATGCCTGAAAAAAAAGAAAAAATAAAGAGGAAACATGGCACAAACAGGAAAAGATTTTGGACATTATATACTGGCATGATCAGAAAGCTGCATTGTCTCCCAAAGCACCCTGGAGATTGAGGAGATCCCTGGTGTGACCCTACAGGTCCATGAAACAAAACAAAGCAAGCAATTGTACTGCAGCCAAACTCTGAGGGTCCTGAGCTTCAAGAACAGCCTCTTGCTGAGTCCCCTCACTTCATAGTATAGACCCTACCCTGTGAAGTCAGCACCTCACCTACTGGTACCAATGGAGATTTTCTGTCTGCATGAGCAGCTCCTGCTCCACTTCACTTAAGCTGTGTCGGGATGTACGCCCACAATAAAGTGCATGTTGCAAAACGTGACCAAAAGGAAAATATTCTATGCCTCATTGAGTTCTTGCTGGTCAGAGGCATATAAAAACTGGGACCTGAAGCAAGGAGCCTACATGGATCTAGACTGGCCTCTTGCTTCCCAATCCTGTGGCACAAACTGCCATGTTTGTGCTACTTTCACAAAATATCAAATCATGTGATTTCCCCCTCCCTTGTTTCTTTCAAAGAGGAGAGTTGTTGCTTTTGTTTTGTTTTGTTTGTTGTAGCTGCTGGCATGTGCGAGGAGAGCAGCATCCCAGTTACAATAGTTTTGGAAGCTGGATTCATTGTGTTGTGACGGGTTGCTCAGGGCTCTCTCCACATTTTTCCATTTCCTTGGCAGAGCTGCAGGCAGTGCAGTGTCAGAAGACAAATTACAGAGGCATTTACCCAGTTCTGGGGCTTGTTGGTTGCTATTCAGCCTTGACCGGACTGGCAATGATGGACTGAGTGCGCTCCACTGCTTGTAGGACAATTTTCTTGGCACTGCAAAGAGACTTTTCATCATATTTTTGGACAAATGCACTGTGTTAAACATCACCAAGTATTTTAGGCTACAACCCTCGTTGATGTAAACCAGTGTAGCTTTACAGAAATCTGCACAGCTGTTTACATTCAGTCCTTTAACATCAGATCAGTTTGAGAATTGGGACTTTAAAACACACAGCACTGCAGGATTTGTGTTTATTGCTGTACAAGCTTTAAAATCGTCATCACAGAAGCTTCCAACACAATCATCAGCCAACACCATTCATGCAAAAGCAGTATGTGAATTCTGCCAGATTATAAACAATGAACACATGTATTTTCTGTGCTGTTACCAGGTGTATTTGTAAAACCTCCACAGCTCAGCAATGGTAGAAGTCACAGCAGGGTAAGTTTACCAGAGGAGCCAATTTCATACCCAGTAACCTGACTTGCTCTCACATCCCTCAGGCAGTTACATCTCCTTCAGTGGTCTTCTTGCCCCTAACACTCCTTCCTTTTTCCCCCAGTGTATTTTCCCTCTATCACAGCAGCCATTTCAGTCTCTGACTTCAACTGGGTTACTTTTAATGCACCCGTTCCTGAGCACCTGAGGTACAGACAGGTACCTGCACATCTCATGGACAACAGTCTGGCTCCCTGACAGTTCTCGGGTCTTGTGTTCCATCTCAAGTCCCAGAAACGTTCACTGACACATCAGCCAAAGTGCTCAAGCTTGTTCATGGACTCACAGCTTTGCAGGAGGACCTTTAAAGCAAGAAGGAATCTATTTTTCATGTTTAAATCAAATATGTGAGAAATGAGACAGTAAAAACAAAGCCTTGAATTCTTCCCCTTTCCATCAGTGGGACATTTCCTGCACTATCAAGGCAGTGCTACATCCAAGGCTACAAGAAGATACCAAGCATCAGCACAAGGATTTAACTCACTCTCAAAATTTCACAGAGCTGTGGAATATCTCCCAGCAGATAATGTCATTTTAGGATCCAACTCTTTCATCCCTAAAATCATTCAGGACGAAAGAGAACATAAATCACAGCTCTTCTCGCAGGGAAGAGTGGCTTCCTACTCTTTTGCTGCTGTGGAGTCCCCCCTGATCCAGGAAGTCCTGCCTGGCCTGGTTGAAGAAAGGAAAATTCCAAGCAAAACGCATTACTCTTCAGAACAAAAGAGCAAGCAACTAAGTGAATGCCACTCAAGAAGAGTTTGGGTGAGAAACAAAATGAAAAGCACATTTGTGGAGATGTAATGGATCAAATCCCCTGTGGCAGGTGCACTTCTAGAAATGTAAGTTGAGCTGTGCTCCCCTGTAGCAATCCTGTGCTCATGCCCACGTGAAGAAATCCCATCAGGCATGCAGCCCTGATGCAAGGAAAGTACATTCTCTCAAACATGCAGCACTCTTTCATCACTTCAAAGCCCTTCCTAATATGCTATAAGGTTCTGGAAGATATTCCTTGAACAGGTTAATTCATTAAATGGTGGACTAGTTTAACCTGTGGTTTTGCTTTAATGATTATTGTAGAAGGCATGATATTGACCAGCAATACACAATTTAAGGAAAAAATACATTGTCTAAATCTATGTTAAACTATGTTTCTGCACCAAACATGGAAACCTAAGACAATTCTGCTTCCTTTCACCACAGCTTGGATGGATGGTGATATTATATAATAGAGATACTATGGAGAAGGAGAAACCTTGCATTAGCATGACACAGCAGTGCCTAAAGGCTCCCAAAAGCAGCTGCACTGCTGCATCTGGGAGTGAAGGGGAAGAGCTGGGCTTAGAAGCAACACCCAGGACAGGTTACACAAGGAAACCATCCAGCCAGGGATTCCAAGCAAGGATAATGGCCACTGGGTGCATCTTCCCAGCTGCCTCCTTTGTACAGAAGGCTGAAAATTAGCAGTCTGGATTACCTTTAAAGCCTTCAGCAATCACAACATAAAAATTACTCTGGTAGGTTCATAACAATTACTGATCACCAACAAAATCTATTAGGGTTCTAGATCCGGGTGTATTGGCACACACATGCACACATATATCAGAAAGAAGGACTAAGAAAAACACTTCCTGGTTTTGTTCTTTGTAGAGACATTTCTGTTTCTCTGGGCAGCACCAGGACAAAAGATCAGGTAATGCAAACGTGCCAAGTCTTCTTTTCCCCATTCTTTTTTCTAATAACACATAGTGTCACTATGTGCCCAAGTGAACTCAAGCAATGACTTGGAGTCTTTCTTGCAAAAAATGTTAAATAAACTCTAAGCCATTGAATTTAGGAAAGAAGTGACAAAGATCAAAAGTTAGAGAATGGCACTTCTGACTCAGAGCTGAGAAAATGGCTCCGGAGACTTTGGCAAGCATAGGGGGACCTCAACAGAGTAACATTTCAGGGATGCTTTTTGAGTTATTTGAAGGAAAACAATTACAGAGGCACCGAGTCTCTATTTGAGCAAGTCTAACATCTGGGATATCATCACATCCCATGAAGGAAGTAGGATGAAAAAATTATCCTAGAAATATATATATTTCTAGGAGTGACGGCTAGAAACTGCTGTGGGAATTATACTGTTTACTGTCTCAAACACCTCATTTTCAATGCAGAAGCTTTTGCTTCTGCACAAACTTTTCGCTATGCCAGAGATCTCCCAGTCTTTCAGGGACCATCTACATTGTCTCTGCCAGGAGCCAGAGACCATGCTTTCTGTGTCACACTAATAATATCTAGAGCCAGCCAGCCTCACTCCTGAGACTGTGTGCACATAACCCAGGTTCAGGTCTCCTTTTCTTAGCAGAGTCTATTTTCCTTCAGGCTAAATCCTTCACGTCTTGTCTCTGACTCCTGCCATATGCAAATGTCAAAGGGTCACACAGAGAACAGTGAAATGGAAAGGAATGGGGACAGAAACATCTCCTAGGCAGAATGATGCTGCCTGCAGACTCAGTCCCAAACCAAAGGAGTTTTCCTACTTGCTGTCCTTCAGAACAGAGAAACAAGCAGTGTGTGAACACACAATGATAAAAGAGCTCCTGAGATGCAAAAGGTTGTTAATGACAGGCTGTCACAGGGATCCTGATGAGGCTTTGCCTGCAGTGCTCATCTTGCTTGGAATGATGTTGAATATTTTCCTGATAAAGAGAATGAAGAGTGCCAGTCTAGACTCACTCCATCTCAGAAAATGCAGATTGTTCTCTTCAAATTCAAAGAGGTGGTAGTGACAAATATTCTAGGAGCTGTTCAGGAACTTAAAAGAACAGTTAAGCTTCCATACTCAAATACATCCCTCTCTCTAAGAAGATCCTGTAGGGCCCCATGCCATTCATGTATTTGCTTTCCATACTTTTGAACTGATATATAAGGGGATTTAAGAGACATGAGTAAAAGGCCCCAGGAAAATTTCCTTTAGCAATCATGGATTCAAGAGTTTTGAAGACTAATTCCAGAAGTACTAATGAAGCCACGATGTTGTTGCTGTTTGTGCTGGGTCATGACAGACCCAGCTCAGACACTGTTTATGAGACTCACCTTCCCAACTTCCCAACTTCGGATTGTTTTCCCTCCCTGTCACCTGAAGAGTCTTGTTTGAAATAAAGTTGGGTGAAGAAACACAACCTTCAGGAAAACATTCCGATATCCACATGAAAATAACACCTCACGTTGCTCCAGCTGGCAGACACAGCAGCTGCCCAAACGTACCAACATTCAGTGTGAGTGCTCAGGGCTCCTTCACTGACCCTTTAGCCCATGTTTTATTTGCTGTTTGTTGCAGAGCAGGCATTCCCATACTAGGAGTCATCCCACAGCACTGACACATGGATTTGCAATACCAGTGACACACTAGCACCCCTGAATCCTGGAAGTGTCCAAAAACACACAAATGTGGCCAGTGTCTGGTATTTGCACCTTTCTGGAATAACAAGGAAACCTGTCCATCCTCAAAACCCTCCTGGGAATTCCAGGCATGGAAAAGCAGCAGCATTCCCAAACAGAGGGACACGGAGGTGGCTACCCAGGATGACTTTACCCCCCATGCTGCTGGCTCTGGATAACGTGACCAGGTCTCTGAAAGAGTCTCTGAAAGTTTAAGAGCAAGTCAGGCTGAGAGCAGCTGTAGAGAAGAATAGAACAAGGTCTATTTCTCAGGAAGATCAGCCTCCTGTACAGGAAGGACAGGGTGCCCAGAGTGCCAGACATGTTCTCTGCCAAAACCCCAAAAAGAAGCAATAGAAAGCTTTAAGTCAGTCTGGCAGTTCCACAAGCACAAACTTACTCAGAGCTAACAGTGGATTACAAAGAATTACTTTTTTGTTTGGGTTAAGCAACCCTCCCCAACAACACTCAAAAGCTCACTCTTCAAGAAGCAAGCTTTGAGACCACCTGACAATTATCAGCAGAGACAACAACAGCTAAACACTTAAAATAAAAAGCAAGTATAAATAGGAAAATGCGAGCATTTTGGTTAAAAGTTCTGCATTTCTCCCCCAGAAACAGTAAGGTTTTCTACACAGAGAAACAAGTGTTCTGGTTATGGCATGCATTAAACAACCTCGGTGGGAAAAAAAAATAAATAATCAGAGCATGGAAATCACAAAGCAAGTTAAACAAAAGCAAAGAATTTTCAACATCCTGACACAAGACGAAATATTTAGAAGTTTCATTAGCACTGACCACTGTACATTAGGCTGCTATTTCCCAAGGGCCCTGACATTTTGAATGCTGCGAGAACACTGAGAAATATCAGTTCTTGCAGAAAGAGCTGTTGTTAAAATCTAAAATCCACTTTGAAATACAAAGACTATTTGCACAGCATTAAAGTAACAGCTGGAACTGTCTGTCCAGGCTCACTGAGAGCAGAGGTACTCAGAGGCAGCACGTGAAGCTGCCAAGTGATGCTGCAGAGATTTTTGCAAGCGTTGTTCACGTCCTTGCCCCTACAGCTGAGAGCACCAACAGGAGCTGACTTGCATCAATTCCAGGGCATTCATTACTCATGGACCTCTGTTTCTCCACCTGCCTTCAGAAAGTCACCTCTGCAACACACTTGGCCACTTCTGACCAACGAAAATATCTCCTGCAAATCCCAGGCACAATGATTCCTTCCAGTCTTCTTTCATGAGGTCTCCTACACAGTCATCTCTGCAGGGCAAACAAAGCACCCTGCAAAGCACAGCAAGTCATGGCTGGTCTGCAGGCAGGCCAGGAACTCAAAGCTGCCGCTTCCAGACTTGCAGAAGAAACACCTTAATGTCCTTTTCGCTACAGAAAGAAATAATTGCATACAATTCTGCTGGTGCAAGCATAAGGCCGTAAGAGAATTTTTTCTAGGCCAAACAGAGCTCTCCATTGTTAGGGGGGGTGGGGTGTCCAGTTATTACTCCTGTCAATCTGTAGGATCCAGAGATCAAGAACCAGCATTAGCACTCCACTCTTTGATGAGCTTAGGTATGGTGGCCTCTGAAAGTAAAGACAACCATCTGTGTCCAGAGATCACTGGGAAGGTTCACTGATTTCAGAGCCTGTGTCAACATACACCAGGTGAGAATTTGACTCTGCCTAATGGTGAAACAAAGTGCAGACCTTCTGCTCCTGAGCCTGTTGAGAGAGATTTATGCACCTTGCCTCTCCTGACATTGCCAGTGGACCCAATGAGCTGAATTTGTCCTTTAAAACAACCAACTTCTTCCTGAAAAGCAATGTGTCACATTTATCATAGAGCAAAGGGACAAGATGCAAACACACACCTCCATCCAGAGAGCACCAGGGACAGCTGTAGAACAACATGTGTTTAACTCAATACAAAAAGCATCAGGCAAATTTTGTACAAAATTCACACCTGGGCCAAACACAGACCCAAAATAGGTGGACAAAACTCGCATGGAACTGATGCTGCTTTGCAGCACCAAATGTTTTCTGAAAGCAGTATGTGTCAGTGTAAACCCACCCTGCACTTAGCAATCAGTTACAGAGCACTCTTAAACTGGGAGATACTTGGGGCTGTCCCCCTCAGAGGCATTTCAGCTATCTGCTGTCCCTTTTGACTTGAGAATAAGTGTGAAATTGGGAATTTTATCACCAAACCCACAAGCTTTGCCAGATCCATTGCTGCTGGAAGCATGCTCTGTTTTCCCATACTTATTAGACTAAGATAACATGTGATACCTACTTACTGCTGGGTATTATGGAGTATATACACCACTAACTTCCTGTATGTTTTCAATTATGTATTGAATTCAAGCAAAGAAATGCAAAGGCTTTCTGGTACTTCATTAAAATAGAATATCTTTTTCTTCCCAAGCACAGCAGCTGTACTGCAGTGGCAACCACACCTGTTAAAATACAGGATGCTTATTTATAGGGCTCATTTAGGCAAAGAATCATCATTTTTCACACAGAATTCACAAGACACCAGGTTCAGAGGTTTATCACAGCTAGAAAGGGACAGTGTTTATTTACACTAGAGCATCCCAGAGATTTACAGTTTTCTCCCAGAGAACTGGAACCATTAGAAACCACCACCATAGAGTCTCTCCCTCTTAATCATGCATTACTTAGAAGGGAGGGAAGAAACAAGCTTTTCACAAGCAACAGCAGGTATTAAAGATAAACCCAATCTGATGTGCAAAAGTATTTAAATCGCTGGTTAGAGAGGTTGCTGATTTTCAGCCCCACTGACTGCCAGAAAGTCTTCACATGACATTCTGAAACCAAAGAACGTTCTTTCTGGTCCAAAAATCATTTTGCCCACAATTGAGCATTCCCCCATCCCTCTGTCTTTAAGATCAAATCAATTTATATCTGCTACAAAGAAATCAACAAAATTCAAATTTATATTTCAGCTTTTAAATCACTTGGATCCAAACTGAACTGCAAGATACATTCATGAAAGGGTTAAAACACATGCCTGGCTCAAGTCCCTGTAAACATAGTGCCACAATCTTTTTTGAGTGCACAGTTATTATCATTTATAGAAACAACTAAAAATGCTACAAACTGATAACTTTTGCTTTCTTATTCACATTGTAGTAAAAACATAAAAGCATCTCTTTTTTACTATCTTAGTATATGAATACCTTATGATGGTCCTTACATTAAGGCCAAGAGATTAATTAAAAGGCAATAGCATACTAGTGTCAAAAGCTAATATACAGATCTGCATGTTCTAAGTGCTGTTATATTTTATATATATTTATATATTCTTCACAAGAAGAGCCAAATCTCCTTCAAATACAGTACAAGCCTTGTTTGCATGTCTGCTCAGAGCAGCGTGATTAACCTGAGCAGGCTTCGTAACAGCAGCACCCTTTAGCCCAAAGAGTGAGATATGATATGATATAATATGATATGATATAATCACTCCCTTAGGAGAAGGCTGAAGGCAAAGCTCAGAGCTGACCTTCACAGACACTCATGTACAATTGTGTCATAGCATTTAATTACCTGAACTGACCTGAGAACATTCGTGACCACAGAAGTCACAGTCAAAAGGGGCAGTGACTCGAAGCAAACCAACCTACCACTGTAAAACATTCAAAATTAAAAATAAAATATATAATCAGTGTTTCAGTGGCTTTTATAATCACAAAGTGTTGTCAAATACTAATTTCTGACAAAGCAGCACTGAGCAGAAGATGTTGAACTACCTCTGGGTCCTACCAACTGTAGAAGAGCTCATTAAAAATCCATCCAATAAAAAATTCTCTCATGCTACAAGTCAAGCTTTATTTCAACAAACTAAAAGAAACTACAGAAAATCAGGCAGCACATGCATCTCCGAATCTCTCAGGCTTCGTTCAGGAGAGCAATCCCTCAGCCCTGAAAGCCCAGGCTGGACTCTGCACAGAATATAAAGAGCTTCCCAATTCCCCACCCCAAATTGTTAATTCCTCAATCTGGAAAATGCTGTTGGGAGCTTAAATGATGAACCTCTAGTGCCACATCTCACCCAGGATGCATTAACTCCTGAAGTTTCTCAGATTCTCATTCATCTGTTGACTGCATTCACCTTCTAAGATTCATCTTAAAAGCTAAACAACCTGAATTTCAAATTCCCTGGTCTTGTTCTTCACCCCCTGGGTTTGCTCCTCACTATTGAGCTTTGTGGAGTTTATTTTGGAGGTCATGAGGCACCTGTGGCACAGTCCACACGTCCCGAGAGCAGGACAGAAAGCTGAACAGGGAGTGAACATAGTGGGAAACAGAGCAAGGGAGGTGTGTGTGGGGAGGGAAGAATTGAGAAGCTCCCTGTGGCAAAGGATCAGTCTGTTTCTTGGCTCCTGGCAAATGTTCAGGTTCCCATCACTGAGTCTGTATGTCTAAAACAAAATTCTGATCTTTCTTCCCACAACCCCTGTTCTCAATCAATCAGTCACCAAATACAGGTGAGCTTGTGATGGGCTTTTTCTAGCAGTTATTACACCGGCCTCAGCACAGCAGCATCTCCTGTTTTCCCACCCGTGGAGTGCAACATCTCTCTGTGAGAAATGGACTTTTTGCCTGTGGTAACACAGTCCCAATCACACTGATAATAAAAGCCCAAATGACATTATGTTACTACAGTCAGGCTAGTCCTTACATTTCTCACTCAGCTTGCTGGCCCATCTACCAACCCATCTCTATTTCTATTCCAAAAATTGCAAACAGTATCTTTTTGACAAGCTAGAATAAATATACTCATCAATCCTACTGTGCTTGTATTCGCTGTAAGGTTAAAGAATTTCCAGAAGTGACAGATAAAGCCTGGACTGACTGAAGAGCACAACAGGGCACAAAGGGTCAGCTAAGTTTTGCTCTCCTTTTACTGTTGCATCCTCACTTTGGTAGGACAAGCCCCAGAGATGTCTATTCATATGCAACGTGAGGTCTCCTTTTCCTTCCCCATGCCAAAAATAATGCATTACCATCTGTTCACAGCTAACAGACATGAACTGCTTCCACAATGATCCTGTGTAAGCACTGAACAACTCAAGCCAGGCTCTGTCCAACACAAACACACCCTGAAACAAAACCCATGGAAAGCCCACAATGCCATCCCCTTAGCCATGCGTGTCCATCCCTGCCTTGTGTCACCAGCAAGAAGATGAGCCTTAATAACAAAGCTGCTTCCCAAGAGCTTTGCTGAACTGCGCTGTCTCATTCTGTTTTATTATTTATAACACCCCAAATCTCTCTCGTAAGCAGCCAGTGCAAAGGCAGTGACAAGAAGGGAATGTGAATGGAAAGCTTCGTAAACATACAAGAAATAATGTCAAAAAACCACAACAAATTTCTAAGAAATGAGAACTCAGAACTTCAAAGTCAAGTCAACCGAAAAGCAACCTGTCAGGGCAGGAACAAAGGGAGCTGGTGCCGCGTGCACGGCAATTACTCCATCTGCAAACTCTGTTGAAGAGCAGAACTGACTATAAAAAGAATCCAGCAATGCAAGCCCTC
Organism: Drymodes brunneopygia; assembly: GCA_013400955.1. Classification (NCBI taxonomy): domain Eukaryota; kingdom Metazoa; phylum Chordata; class Aves; order Passeriformes; family Petroicidae; genus Drymodes; species Drymodes brunneopygia. Next base: position 238,136 of record VZTZ01044192.1, read on the forward strand.
CCTGCTAGTCAAATGAAGGAAATCCATCCTTCCAAAGACAATATAAGCAAATGAGGGGAGAAAGCCAAAGGAATAGAACAAAAGGAACGTCCCAAAATACTTCTTCCAGTCAAGCTCCTGATTTTATTGGTATAATTGAGAGTTCCCAGAGCTGCAGAGTCACTGTTGCTGCATGGTCATCATTAGCTGAGAATGTTCCTTGAAGTTATTTGGCTCAGAGGAAGAAAGAGAAGATCAAGGACACAAAGTTGTGCTGCTGGCATCAAAACACTGAAATAAAAACAGTGTATAATGAGAATTTCTCTTGGTGGACACAACACTGCTTCAAGTAGAAATGAAAATAAAAATAATTTTGCCTAGAGTTAGAATTACCTATTAATTTTAAGGCCTATACTTAATAAAGACGATTGTTTTGAAATGACTTATACAGAAATAGATGCTCCAGCATAAGCCTAAATCCATGGACAAAACCCAGCTTTTTTTCTAAGATCTAAAAATATACTGCAATTCCCATCCACAAGCATAGGATTCAGGCACTGAAATAGGTTGCTTAGGGAAGTGGTGGAATCACCATTCCTGGAAGTGTTCAAAACGTGTGTGAATGTGGCACTTGGGGATGTGGTGGTGGGTTAAAAGCTGGACCTGGTGATCTCAGAGATCTTTTCCAACCTTAATGATGCTGTGATTGTCCAGCAGGATTTATGGTTCAGAGCACTCATGATCTACCTCCTCCCCACGCCCCCAAATTAAAAAAAGATGGAGCTAAAATGATTTCCTACTATCCCAGGAACAGGAGAGTGCTTATAACACTTGTAAGGCTGCCAGCTGGCCTCTGCAGGTTCCCTCTGCACACAGCATACAAGTTCAACTTCAAGGAGTTCTCTGGCATTCTCTAGTGAAAAGGCTCCAGAAGGGGTTTATAAACACACACCTCCTACACAGGGGCTGACCAGGCAGGCACCAGAGCCTGTTTGTAGTGCTTAAGTCAGTGCCCCTGTCCCAGGCTAAACTTCCACATACATCTCAAAATGGCCAAGAGTGAGCAGCACTTCTGCAGCTCCCAGTGTTCCCCCTGGGGCACAGGAAAAGACAGGCTGGCAGAGGAGGCAGACTCTTGGGAGAGCAGTTGTGATTTACTGAACTGCACTGCTGCTCATCACATTCACCTCAGTGTTCAAAACAACTCTTACTCAGAGCTCTGCCTTACTTGGGATGCTGGGATTGGAGGGTTTTCCTTATTGCTTCCTGTCCTGGAGAATCCCACACAAACACCAATCAGTTCATGGACCAAAGAGATGCAGGACAGCACTTGCTCTGTTTCTAACCTATCTCATGGGGAAGTTTTCCAGGATCAGCTGATTCACTGGGAAGACCAACTGTGTTTCTCAGCTGCCATTACATCTAAATGCAATGAGGCTTTTTTCCAAATGAAACGGATCCATTCGTATTCCTGAGGAGGCAAGTCAAATCATTCCTGTCTACTTCAGACTCTCAGGTCTTCCCTTAATATATTCACGCCTCCATCATCACTTGAGCTTAACAAGCATGACTTCAACTAGGAAATTTACATCTTTTTGGGAAGGCAATGGAGGGGAGATTTCCATTTCATCCTGTATATACCATGGTAGAAATTAGTTCTTTTGTTCCATTAAAATGAAGCCTCAAAATACTAAACCAGTATTTTTTTTTCCTTAATTATTCCTGTTGTTGCAGAACTACCAGCACATATGTCACTGGAATAGAAAGATCAGTCTTGTAGGTAATAAGTTTTATTGAGTTCTTGGAACCATATCATCCGTCCACCAGACTTTTTAATTTGCCACATGACTGGTTCACTGTAACATCAACTCTTGGAGAACTTGGGTAGGAGGGAATTCATGCTGAGTGCTTTCCTGAGCCAAACAAAAGTATTCTTCAATGTGTATATAGATTAGAGAACACTTTTTTTCCTCTGCCAGCAGTATTTAGATCACTTTTTATCACTTTAGAAGCAGATGACTAATTTATATATAGCTATTTTCATGCAAACTGTACTTGCATCTTGTTTAACCTCACTGAAAAAATAAAAGCAAACTCTCCAGAGCTGACATTCCATGCATGGGATGTGTGTGGGGAGGAAATTTTCATTCTGGTGACACCAATTACTGGGAAGTTCACATCACAGTCCTGTACAAACCACCCTCCACCTGCACAGACAGTGCTCAGGGCTGAGGGGCAAGTCTTGTACTTAGTGAACTCAAAACAAAAAGGCAAACTCAGACAAAATGAAAACAGAAGGGATCTCAGAAATCTGCAGAGTCTGACAGATGTGGGTGCTTGCAAAAGCCTTCAGCGTTTTCCTTTTTACCTGCTTGTATGGATCAATATTTCATAATCAGGACCAATTCCTGCTTAGTGCTCCATGTGTCTCTCAGGGCCTGGAGAGGTCCTGGGGTGAGACAGTACAGCTGGCAATGGCACAAAGGGACAACAATTAGTGGCAGTTCTGACGGCTTTGAAAGTGATAAATCCAGGGACTTTTATTCATATCCTGTATTATTAAGAAAAACCAAGCATCCTCAGACTCGAGTGACATTGAAATCCTGTCTTATTTCAATAGCCATTTCTTAGCTTTACTTTCTCATCAGTCCATACCTCTTAAAATATAGCTAAACACAAAGTTTAGGGGAGAGAAAAAAAAATAAAATCATATAGACAACCTGTCCTTCCCACCCTCAGTAAACTCAAAACACCCAAAGTACTCAAAGGGATCTGGTATTCAAAACCAAGATAGGAAGGTCTTTCTTTGCATAAGTAAAATCCTGATCCTTCCTTCCACCATCTGGAGTTTCACCAAAGGTTGTCTCACTGTCCTAACACATTTAAAATGTTTAAATATATCTAGTACCAGTATCACAGTATAGAAGTCATGGGAGGGAAACTCCAACCACTCGACTGGACATTTGTAATCTTCATTTTGCAATAGTAATTATGTTGAGTGATGAAATTACTTAAATTCCATCAATGTAAGCCACATTTAACTCAAATTAAGGACATAAATGCAAAATTCTACAGCAATAGGCAAGAGGGGTTTAATTGAAATTGATGTGACTTCTGCCTACACACAAGCCTATGGTAAGTAGAATACCTGTGTACTAAGTGGAATATTTATCTGGAAAAAGGGATACATTTAGTAGTATTAATCCTAAATAGATGACAGAATTGTAATTGGTTTTGTGGAGGAAAGAAAAAAGGCAATTAATTTCAACTTACGTTGAACAAGATACATCAGGGCAAAATATTGACAAAGCAGATGATTCTGTTCCCCTATGCAGAATGCCAACTGGCACCCACTTTCAAAATGCCAGTGTAAAAAACAAACCAAAATAAGAATATAGAAATCAACCATTTAAAAGACTACATTGCACATTACTGGATCACAAGCAAATGACTTTCTCTGCAGAAACAGGAATGGAGGAAGACTCTATGGGAGTTAAGAAAAGCAACCACCTATTTTTCCAAACATGTATGTGCAAACATGTAAGCATCCACACGTGTATCTACTTCCCCTTTGTGGGCAAGACCTGTGAGACCTCAGGGACTGAGGGTAAAAGTCAGAAATCTGGACAATTCACTAATCCTGTGTTCAAAAGGCACAACAGCACAATACGTGGTGGTGCAATACTTTTGGTATTCTATATCATTCCATGATGACAGAACCCTGTGCCCAATTTAATGATTTGAAGGGTATCACCCCTCACTCCCCTTCCAGGTAACAGAGGACACAGTCCAGCAAACCTGTCCCTGCAGAGCCTTGGAACCAAACCACTCTCATTTGTGGTCTAGAGATGCTTCTGTGGGGAGCTGGAGTGTGCTCATCTTCGCAAATCTGTGACATTAACAGTGCCCAGAACTGCTGCCTTCATGTGAGGAGGGATGATCCAGGCCTCCACCAGGATCCAGGCCTCCATCTTTCACCCACACAAAGTTTTAAACTTCCTTCCAGATGGAGCAGCAGTGGCTGGACAATGCTCACCACTTCACTGCTGCCACCACCACAGGTCTGCACAGCCAGTCCCTTCACACCCACCTCCCACTCCCAACACTGCCTACGAAACACAGACCTGTAAGAACAAGGAACACCAAAACATTTAGTGCTGGGATTTCTCTGCTCAGCAGGAATCAGGGACAGTCAAGGAGCACATGATGGGTCCTCTCCCAACAGCCTGAGACCCAAACACACCCTGCTTGCATTATCGGCCCCCAGCACAACTCGGACTCCTCTGGAAGCAAGACCAGCATCTTGTGAGAGCAGTTCTTGTGTGAGCTCAATGTATCTCACAGTTCTCACCTGCAGGTTCCCCCTGAAGCAAGTCTATTACACACTTTAGAAAACACACAGTAGTTTAGAAACTACTGCTCTAAAAGAGCATTTAGTTTATAAAATCACACATTCAAAGCAAACTGTCAAGTAAGATTTCCCGAACAACCTTAATTGAGCTCCCTGGTGTATTTACAGCATAATAGACTTATATATTCCTGGGCTGTTTTCTTTCCCTACCATCTGAGCCTCATTTGTAGAGCAGGGAGTTACTGAATATTGCTCTTCATCTTAATACTACACCTGGTTATCAGATCTTCAGCAAACATTATCCACTGAATGCAAAGCTGGCAATTCCCTTTTGACATTTTATAGTGCTCTCCCAACAGTCCCTAAGTAATTTTCACCCAAAATGTATATGTAGCAAATAAGCAATAAAATAACCCCCATCAACGGCACACAGAAAAGGTCAGATGAAAAGGTCACAGCCTGGCAAATGTTAAAACATGGAAAAGCTTGTCAGATAAATCTGAAGTGTCAGATGAGCCCTTGCTATACAATTACTACCAGCTATGTGTAATTTTTAGAAATGATAAACTGTGAGAATCAAGCCCTTAATCATTCAAGGCAATTTCAGGTTCTGCTGCAGGTGCCCCTGGCTCACTCCAGCCCAGGGGCCTCTCTGTGTCACACAACAGCCCAGTCCCAAAATGCACCAAACATGTTGTTTCCAGGCAATTCAGTGTCAGCAGTTCCTACAATCACTTGGGGTTTGTTCTTCTCTTGCTGCCTGGGTTGCAAATAAATTTCTTTCTGTGCTCTCTAATTTTTTCTGAAGTCAGCAGTATGGTAATCCTTGGAGAGTTCCCAAGCTGCTCTTTAGGGAAGTAGTTAAAAAACAGGAGGGTTTGGCAAACATTATTCTTGCTATAGGTCTTAGAAAAAAGAAGGGAAATTTCTGATATTAATTTTGAAGCAAAACTATACTGTTGTGAAAATATAATCACATTACTGTGTATAAATTTGCAAGTATTTTTCATGCATTCTGCTCTAAGACGAGCTGTAAAAGGAAGCAAATTTATTACTGCACTCTTTTCCTCCCCCTTCTTGGATTTATGAACTGCAAGGGAAGTTTTCCCGCACAAACCCCTTTTTTTTTTCCCTGCCTTTCTTTTTAAAATTAAACATTCAGGTCTCATCTCCCTCAACATGTCAGAACTAGCAAGCTTATGTTATCACGGGGAGCAAACAAAATCTGATTAACTGAAATGGAGGGGATTTCTTTTTAATAGTATTTAAACCTATTAGATGGCAACAAGAAACTTCTGTTTCATTAAAAACACTTGAGAGAAAAAGCTTGTTGCTAAGTTCAGCAACATTGCACTGTCAGTAATGCACTGAAAGCTCTTAATCCATAGCCATGGATGGCACAAAGAAACTCTCCCACAAAGAACAGATGAACCAGCAACAGCCCTGCTGGTTCAGGTGACGTGAGTGGGGAAAGCTGCATGAAATCAGACAGCCAAAAAACAATTTAAAAAAATGAAAAAGGAAAAGGAAAGAAAAAGAAAAGAGATACGAAATATTTAAAAGGTTGGTGGCTTTAGCAGAACTAAACTAATTTCTATTCTCTAATGTGCTTTCCTTTCCCAAATGTATTCAAACTTTATCTGTTTTCAACAGAAGTGCCAACAGGCTGTGTACAGAGTGGAAGTGCCCATGTAATTCAGATATAATTTAACAGCCAAATTATCTTTGCGGTGAAGGTCCATTACTAAATCACTTCACTGGAAAATGAATAATAATGGAACAGTTACAGCATTCCTTGGACATATATGCCCTCCTTAGCATGTTTTTGATATTCAAGTGCTCCTTCAGCCTGTGCCAGCTAAGTCAGTAAATTCATATAGACTTGCTTCAGAATACACAGGAAAACTCTGCTTGAAAACAACTTACAGACCAAAGATTGACTGAAATCTTGGCCTCACAGGATCAAACGCTGCACCTGAAGTTCATTCCGTAGCCAATAAAAATGCAGATTAATTTTTTTAATGAAAAATCCCCTATAAAGAAGAGAGGGGAGTCAAAAAGCAAATTAATGCAAAAAATGCAGGGCAGGAACATTTGAAAGCAGCATTCAAGCAAGGTGATACAAGAAGACATACTCCAGGCAGCAAAATTAAAGACTAAAGACATTTTTAAAAACACTAAAAGTGACAGTAATAATGCGAGAAGTGCTTAAAAATAGCTTCCATCCCACAACAGAAGCTAACAAAATACTTCAATTTTACTGAGTAACACAAGGCTGTTACACAGCACTTATTAAATTTAGACATTTTAAAGCAAGTAACCTGCACTCAAGAGTTGAAAAGAGCTGGCTGAGGGGAGGCAATAAAAATACTGGTTATTTTCATTAAATCTTGGAGTACCTATGTCATTCCAGGAGACTCAAAGAAAGCTAATGTTATGTCAGAATTTAAATACAGTGAACAAGTGCTTATCGACCTGTCAACCTAATACTAGCTCTAGCTAAGCTAAGGGAGTGAATTACATTTGTCTTTAATTTTAAGACAACCAACAGCAGTTTATAAAATGAGATCCTGTCAAGGCTAACCAGTTGTCTTTCTTGGTGTGCTATGAGCCTTGCAGAAATAACAGGGTTTGTAGCTTGTCAAAGCAGATGGGAGGAGTAATTTCATTACTGGCTGGGAGCACCTACCTGGCAAACAAAAAGAAAGTTAATTTAGTTGAGCTGGCAACTCTACTGTGCTCCAGTGACTTTAGGTTGAAGGTAAGTTCACACTGGAAGTGTAACATCATTTCCAGAAGCCAGTAAATCTCAGGACAGCATTGCAGAGTCCACTGCTGGTTCTGCAGCAATAAGCTGCTAAATGAAATTTGGTTCTTTGAAGGGATGAAAGGAAGATGAAAAAGGGAAATTACCTGCCTGAAAAGAGCAAATCCTGGGCAATCACACAGATGACAGCTCTGCTCTCGTCTGTGCCCAAGCCCTTTTCAAAACATGACAATAAACGTTCGAGAAGATTTATACTTCCAGATGTGCCTTCTCCATGGGCCGCTCACCCACTGACTCAGGGCAGGACCAGGCCCCCACAGACAGAAGGGCACAGGCTTCAAAGAGAAACAGATGCTAATGCACCACTAGTGCTGCCAAGCCACCAATATTACCCTTCTAGAACATCTATTAAAGCAATAAAATGAAAATGAACACTTATCTAGGTACTGCAAATTGATATTATGAAAATGAATCCTGAAGTTATTACATAATTTCATGTACTTCATAAACCATTAAATACTGAGATGTAATGAGGTAGCTCTTAAAATAGTCAGGAAAGGATCACTGGAAAATAAACTAACCAACAGTTTAGCCTAGGCCTCGGTTATACGGAGCAGTGACTGGCTGCTTCCTCAAGCAAAAGTCACTGTCTGTCACATCAGAAGGAAACAGGAGCTGGGAAATAATGAGGTGACAACACATCTCCAGGGCACTGCAGGCAGCAGCAGCAAGAGCAGCACCTCTCCGGTGGAGCAGCACCGATGCACCCGGCCCCGCTGGGCAGGGCAGGAGCGCCCGGCCCCGGTCAGGCCAGGCTGGGCAGCAGACAGAGAGCCCCCACAGCAGCCCAGGAACTGCAAAACCAAGGGTGTGAATCCTGCTCCAAAGTGCAATGAAATCTCCTCAGGTGCTTGCAGGCCGTGCAAAGGCAGCAATACACTGAGAGGGAGCGGGCAGGGACTGTTTTGGGAAAACAAGTGGAAGATGCTGTTAATATAAAGAAAATATTCAAATGCTGACATCTCACAGTAATTCAAGAGATGCTGCAATTAACTTGGTTATGCTTTCAGAACTACCCTTAAAGAGCACAAGTTTCCAGAGGACTGGCCCATTTTTGCTTCCACTGCAGTCACCAGAGCATTTGCTATTGATCTCATGGGGAAAGGCTCCCAATCACCACCAGTGATTCTGCCTATATACAAACACAACAGCAAGCACATCCTTGGGTTGGACACAAGCAAAGGCATCACCTTTATAAAAGCTCTCAGCTGCTCCACTGCCCCTCTTCCAGCTTCAGACAACTCAAATCCCTCCTGAATGCACCAGGTCTGCTGCACACCATCCTCAAGCACTAATCCTAGCAGAGTTCAGGGGGTTTTTGGAAGAACCAGGCCACACAGCTCCGGAACAGAGACCAGACAGCCTTCATAAACTACAGCCAGCCAAAACTGAAGAATTTCTGGAGAAAGCTTAAATAAAATTATCTATCGGCATCACTAGTGCCCAGATACAGCCAAAGACATGTTTGAAGCTTTGTGCTACATTTCGCCTCACTTTTCAATGTGTTTGGAACATTAAGGCAGTTTGTAACGTATATAAAACCTGTGAACACAAGTGGGTATTTTACAGTATGGGGTTATTTTTACTTGAACTTGATTGAAATGGCCTACATAGCTTATGGCTAATGTAGCTTTCCCAAATTATAGCTTTCCCAAAGACATGTGGATACACCCTTGATGTTTCATCAGGTGCAGCACAGGTATCATGGTTTGGGCTTTCCATCATTAACAACTTTGCCAAACAAATAATTTCAACTGCAGTGTCCTACATATGGTCTATAGCACAGGCTGTACATTTTGTTCCATCACCCTGAAGTTAGACAGCATGAATATATCAGTCTCAAGTCAGAGGAAGTTCTCCCAATTTAAAAAGATGTTTTTAATGTTAACATTTAGCATTCAATTTTAACAACTGTTTTATGCTTTTTTACTTAGGAACCAACATAATTAAGGAAATCAGTTTTTCTTTGCTTCCACTCCTCTCCTTGCAATAGGAAGGAGCTGATTCAGGAGATGTTATGTTAGTACACAATTAGGGTCACAAATACATGCATAATCTAAAAGGGCAGAGTTCATTGTGCAATAGTTATTCATGTTCCATTATTCATAAATGCTCTGATAGCTTTTCCGCAAACGCCCAGTGCTTAATGAATCTTGAAAGCTTTTAGTTCAAACAATTATTCCTCATGAAAATGTGTACCAAAGCATATTATTTGTTACTCTATTTGCTTCTCCCCATTTAAATTTCAATTGCTGAGCAGGAAGCAGAAACAAAACCTTCACTGTTGGGCAACAGCCACAGTAAAACAAATTATGAAGGTGGAGCAGCTGATGAGCATACACAGAATAAAAGTTAAGTCCTTCAAAGTACATCACTGTGAGGACCACACTTTTGAATAAAATAAGGGTCAGCACATGAATTAATTACAAACTGAAAGGGGGATCTGACTGATGAATATTACTGGGTATTTCCAGTTCAAAACAGCTGCAATTAACTCTGCCTTTGCTGTTACCTCAACAGTCAATCTACACAGTACTGACAGGAGGGGAACAATGCAGCAATGCCCAGTTCCAACTGGTAACATGGGAATTGCATTTCACCAGTCTCTAACCCTTGTCTCTTACAGGGACGGGCTGTTTTCTGGGAATGCTGCACCTCAGGGCTCACGGCACCCACAAACCTCACAGCCTCCACACAGAGATGCTCAGGAATGCTGAAGGCAGATGCTCTACATCCCTCAACTGCTCACAGGGATCAAAGTCCTGGCTTGCTAAGAAACATGTTTTGTGCACAGAACTTGGGTTGAAAGAAGAGTGGGGAGGGACAAGCCAGTCTGACCGGCTTTGAAGTCCAACCTGCCACACTGAAACCAGCCTGGGCTTCCCCAGGAGCTGGGCCAACCTTCAGGCATCACAGGGGAGAAAAATCTGCTCGTGGTGCTTGCAGCCCCCTCCTCGCCCTGGGTGAAAGGTGCATCCGGAGATGTTACAATCTGTTTCCATCTGAATTGCTTGAGCTGATAACCATTTTCAAGTGCCTGAGTTTCGCCTCCCAGGGAGACTGGATCTGGGAGCTGCCCCATTATATCAGCATGCTCTCTCACACACATACATCCTTCTCTCTATGGAGGCAGCATTTGTTGTAAACATATGGAGAAGGCCCTGCTGGAGGCCAGCATTTAATGCTCTAGTTAATAACATTTTCGAAGAAAAAAAAAAAGGGAGGGGGAACTAAATTCAGTTGGATGTGAACACAAATGAGGCTCTCAGGTGTAACGACATTTGCCAAGGTTTGAGCAAGCAAGCTTAAAGACATCCTAGGGCTTTAATAAATGAGGGACATGGCTCCCACACAATGCATGAGATAATTGCCTGTCTCTTCTCTATATATATACACACATCTACACAGAGGAAAGGGGGTTCAGCCTGCTTGTGGTCATTTTGAGGTGTGCTGAGGGCAATTTGCATTGGGCTGAGGTTTCTTAACAACATTCTCAAATACAACAGAACCGTTGTTTTTAAATGTCAGACAACATTTATCCAACTTGTCCTGCACGGTCCTCCTCTTCTGTCCAGGGAGTAGCAGCCGTCTGGCTGATGCTCTGGGTTGTTTTCCTCCTGGCTGGATTTCTCCATTTAGCTGCCAGCATTTTTGTTCTTTGATGACTGGGTTTGTAAGCTGGTACCCACTGCTAATGATAATGGCTACTGAGGTCTATTACAGAGCAGTGTAATACTGACAGTTTACATCCCAGAATGGGGGAAAAACCACGAGGGTTGGAGCACAGAGAGGCAGAATGTGTGGGTATGGATTTCGCTCCAGGATCAGCTGTGCCTTCCTTGACTAATTAATCTGCAAGATTTGAACAGTCGGTGGAATGAAAAAAAATGGGTCAATTTGGCAGCATGGGACTTAAATAAATAAAAATGAGGCAATAGCTTAGTCTATGTCTGTGCTTTGTCCAGGTTTGAAGCCAACACAATATAAAATACGGTCTTATAAAATGAGATGAACTGATGAGAAATTAGATGAGGGTGAACCCTGTGAGGCAACTTGTTCTGCTCCCAGGAAAGAAGGTGCCAGTACCTTTACTGAAGGCCAGCCCATGATACCATTAGGATGCAGAGATGGACAACTGCACTTAATGAATGACAATTAAACAGGTTTCTCACAGGGAAGAGTAACGCAAAAAGATGAAGGCAAGTCCAGTCTATATAGTCATAGTTTTACGTTGATTTAAAATCTATATTGCATGTATGGGTTTTTATCCCCCCAGTTTTAGAAGCTCAGGCAATCCCAAGGAAGCCCAGCATCCCATACTGTGCATTAATACCTGTTCTGATTATTCAGTTTGTGGAGGCAGAGCTGAAGGACTGACCACCATGGTGAATCTTGTCATTCCTTACTGCAAAACGAGCTGCTGTCTGACTGGGGTAAAGCCTGCCCACTGCTAGGACATGGATCAGTGCTCATTCAGGGAAAGCAAATTAATTTTGTGCACTTCTAAGGCTCGGTTTTCAATAGATTTAGTGTAAAGGATGTTAAAAGAGATTAATTAAGTGGTTTTGAGACCAGAACGTGATTCCTCTGTGCAAATTTGGTGTCTTATATACTTACATAAAGACTAACTTCTCCAATCCCATGAAAAGCAAGAAACTTGAAAGATGGAGGCAGGAGACCTCCTTATAGCTTTGAGACCCCCCATTCTTCATTAAAAAGCCATTAAAATCAGTTCACAAGTAAAAGCAGCCACACACCTATATGCCAAGAGCAAGTGTATGCAAGTCTTGTTTTTACAGGAACATGAGGGTAGGCAGCTGAACACACCTTGTGACAAACTGGCCCTAAATCTATCCAGATTCAGAGTAGGCAGCAGGCCACTTCTCCCACAAAGGGAGGCTGCAGTGCATATTGAGTCAGTCAGAGGATGCCAGTCATGTTCCTCCTCAAGGCACTAAGTCCTTCTACCTCTCTCAAACACAGCAGTCATTTAATCTAAGAAGGTTTACAGAAAATAACTTGTTCTCTCCTTTCTTCACAGAGTGTCTCTTTCCCACTTGCTCTGCCCACTCCCATCCTACCCTCGGATCACGAGCAGACTTAACTCGCTCCATTACCAATTCTCATCTGGGAGAAATCTTGCTTTGTACAAGGTACCAAGGAGGAAGAACATTTTCAAAGGATGACTGAGCAGGATAACATTGCAACACAAATTCTGACCCCCAGTCATGCACACAAACAACTGAGCCACCTGCCAGCATTTAAAGCAAATGTATAGAACAAATTTCTTTGTTAATTTACTGACCAATTTCCCTCCTCCTCCACAAAAGGAAACACTGTGCTCCACCCCTCCCCTCTTTGGGCAGCTCAATCCCATCCTCTGCCCAGCATTTTATTTTGGTCTTGTAATTGTTGTCTGCTACAGAAGCTACTTACAGAAGACAAATGACAGGCAAAAAGCAGCTAAGAACCACTGAATTTGTCCAAAAGCATTACATGGTATATATTTCATTCTGTAACTTAACCAGGCAGCCACAATAAAAGCCCCAGACATCTCTCCTTGTCCAGAAGCAATTCAGGCCCTAGGGAACAATCTTGAATAGTGGCTAATGTGGGTGATGCCATCTCTAACGCAACAAGGTCAAAATATGTAATTAGCATTTTTCTCCCAGGGTTTCTCTCTCTTGCTGTGGTCTCTCCCGCCGCCTCTCCCGGCTGTGGGCTGGCCTCCCTCGCTGCAGGGAAAATCTGGAACAAGCTCCAGTGAAGGCAATAGCAACAGCCCAGCAGCAATCAGTTTCTAAGGGTACTCAGCACTCACTGGTGCCAGCTCAAATGTTACTATGGAAGTTCAATTCAGCCATCCAAAAGGTTGGTCTTCCCTTCATGTTGGATTTTATCAGATCAACACTTACAGCAAGAAGCAAAAGCAGGAGCTAAGAGTGGAACATATGAGTGAAGGGGACCTGGCGAGAGCTGTCGGCATTCCAGGATCACAGCAATAAACTTTCACTGGGATCTTGGCACTTTCAGTGGAATCTTGAAGACATTTAAAAGGTAGAATTGCCATGACAAGGAGAGCATTTACTGCAGGTTCTGTGGGACAATGTCTGTATTAAAACCTCCACCCTTCTCTCTGCACACAGCATTGGTAACTGTCAATCATTTATGAATTCCATGGGCATCTCCTAAGCATGGACTCAAAACAGAAGGTGCTGGAAAGGCAACAAAATTCTATGGCACAATACAGATTTGTTCTTCATATGGAGACCTGCTATTGTCTCTAGGTTCATGTCCCCCTCTCCCAGCATGTACATTGTGTCTGTCCTTCCATCTCACCTGCATTTCTCTCCCTGGGCTCAGCCTGCTGGGTGCTGCTGTTGTCCCTTCCCAGGCAGGAGGAGGCAGCTGGGAGGAGGAAGATGTCACTGCCTGTGGCACAAGAGCCTGTAACACATCAGCCCAAATCTCCCACTTTGTTGCCCAAAGCAAAGAGCACATCTTTAATTCTGTCTCACAGCAAACACCACAACCTGTGATGTCTCCTTGGTTCATATATCTCTCTCCCATTTCCCTCCCTGCCAGGTTTCTTCTCTTTATCTCTACCTGAAAACCACAGCACACTTGAAATCTGTCAGATGGTTTCCACTTGTATCCAGAAATCTCAGTATTAATAATACATTTTTACCTTATTATTTCTAGTTTCAGTGAAACTTCACAGCAAGCTGACAATTTCTGCCTTACAAACACTTCCATGGACATGATTTCATGAAGTCTAGATAATATCTAAAGCAGCAACAGAACTACCACTCAGTCCCCTGAGTCTCTGCTTAGAGGAGGGATACTTGTGGGAGTTGCCTTTCCGGTAGAAAGGCCTCCCGAAGTTCCCGACTCCTCCCCCTGGTGGGCAGGACCAACAACCCAGGATCCCGCCCCTGATCCTGTCAATATGGTTTAGACAGGATTCTGCTGAGTCATAGTGACTTTCACCTTTTATGTCTTGCCATTGGTTTTAGTTCATGTCAGTCCCAGTTACTCTCCTCCCCTTGTTCTGGAAACCACTGTGTAGTACGGTCCCCGATTGGTTCTGTACCCCTGTTCCCTCCCTTCCTCTTCCCTCACTGGGCGAGCTAGCCCGGCTCCTCCCCAACTCCTCCCCTTACCTTGATTCCTATTGGTTGTTTGTTTGGTATAAAACCTCATGTCCAGCCCTTGTTCAGGGCTCTCATGAGGAGGATCCAACGGAGTAAGCATCTGTTGCTGCCACTCTGAGAGTCTCTCCCTTTGTTTTCCGCCGGACAAATACATTGCGGGATCCCAAGCGGCCAAACCCTAATGCCCTATCCTTTTTCCTGGCTCGGGGACTCCTGGAGGAGATCACTCCTTCCCGGGGACCGACCTTGGGCTTAGCCTCTGGGACACAGGAGGGCCTTGACCATAGGCACCCCGTCCCGGGTTGCTTCCTGATCCACGCCAAGCGCCCTACTGCCATCTCTGCGCGCAAATTTTTATTTTTATTTTTATTTTTTAATAGATACTCATGTCTTTCTTGTGGTACCTGGGATTTGCTGTTATCAAGTAATTTCAAGGAAATGAAAGGTGCACATTTCAAATCCCAGCTACGGGGCAAAGTCCAGCTGTCCTCTGCTCTGAGAGGTGAGGAAAGGAAAGCAAAAACCACCTACTCTCCATATAACAAGACAATAAAACAGGATTATCTGAAGAACCATGCAAAAAATTCAAATGTTCATGGTTCAAAAGATTACTATTCCTCTTAAAGTTGTTTTTTACTTCCTGCTTTTTCACAAAGCCCCTCAACCTCCACAATCTGTGCCTCTCTCTTCTGTGCATCACAGTGATCCAATTTCATCCCATGTCCCCATCTTTCCGAGTGCTCCCCTCCAGCTCTCTAAGGCCTCTACAGTCCTGCTCAACGGGGAGGCAGAAATCTCAACCCTTTCTCTCCTCCTCACCTTCGAGAGAATTATCTTTGATATTACTTGGGTTATGTGATCTGTATTCAGTCTGTTTGTTCCTGGCAAGGTTTCCTTGGCTGCTCCTGCACTGGCAGAACTCTGACTTCCACCTGAATTCACTGCATTCTCCTTTCCTCGAGTTCACCTGAGTCCCTCCCGTACCATGCACTTCCAGCAGCTCCAACACACCCCAGCCCCACAGACGTGTGATCCCTGACTCACAGTGCAAGTCAGCACTTAAGCTGCTTTCCCAAACCCAAATCCAAATCATCTGACCCATCATGCTGCAGAGCACAAAAACAATCCACCTCAAAAATCAAATTGTGTGACCAGGCGTCATTTGCTGAAGGGAATTTCTCCCCTGCTACTTCCAAGCACAGCAGAATTTCTGGACAATCTCAGTGCTAGAACAATGCCTCTGCAGTCTGAGTTGGCCCTACTGCCTCAGCTCAACTGCTGTAGAAATGCTTATTTTAGTAACATTTATTACTTCTAGTATGCCAGGTGAAAATTAAATAGCATGTGGAACAAATCAATAATAATAATAATAATAATAATAGTAGATATGATACACAAATTAACCTGGTGCTGACATTAGAACTGAAAAAGTCAGAGCTGAGAGTTGGCAGCCACATCTGGCATTGAAATGTGCATCAAGCACAACTGGAGTCACTCACTCAATAAGAATTTAACATAAGGTGAGAAATCCTCATCATGTGACAGAGTTGTGCACCCAGGTGCAGTCCAGTCACACAGCACAGCAACAACAGGGGATGCACAGAAACTGAAGCGAGAGCAATGGGGAATCCTGAACAACTGGAATATGGATAACTGTGGGAATACCAGCAGAGTTAGAAAGCTGTATTCTAGAACCATTATTTCATCAGTAAACACAGGGGGCATAATTTTGCTCTCAACTACAGTGATATAAAAAGTTACAGGAGTCAGAGTAATCCCACTGCAAGAAAAAAGTGTTAATAACAGAATCAAATTTGTACTACCTGTGAATCAATGGGAACAGCATCTGCTCTGCTGCTCTGACTTATTTTGCTTCAGGATTTGTTGCAGCCCCTCCTCTTACAATGGGAGATACAGCAAACACTCACTTCCACTGGTAGTAAATGATACCCTCGAGCAGGTGCTGCAGAAAATCTTATGAATAGCTGTCTCAGGGCTGCTCAAACAGAAAACAGATATTGCACTTTAAAACAAAGAAAAATAAAAAAGTCACACACTAACCTTGTTTAGACACCTCAACAATCACAGTAGCCTTGTTTTGACATTGACAATTACCAATCCAAATTATATGAAGGTGATGCCCCTTGTTTTCTCTATTTGACGTTTTAAATAACATCATCCATTATTTAAAAAGCAAAGATGTTTATTCAATTGCTCAAGTTTCTTCACAACCTGGACCCAATGACAAAATTTTGGACTCTGAACTTATCACCAGCCTAGAAGCATGAGGTCTTTGCCTGTTCCCACCATGTGCTACCACAAGCTAGAGATGCTTCTTCTTACAGTGTAGTCTTTTAAGTAAATGTCACCAGAAATTTTATAACTGCCTGTCTATTTTTCCTTCCCTAAATCATCTATCATAATTTCTCTATTCTAGCAAAGTACAATTCCTTTTAAGGAACCAGAAACTGTGGGACTCTGTCTTCAGGTTCAAATCACATTTATCACATTTAATGTGTAGATAAAGAGTTAGATTAAAATAGTATTAGAGGTTACAAAAAACAGCTCCTATTGTCAGTTCTGACAATATCAAAATTTTGAGTGCTTGACTATGCCTTCAATGTTCTTTTAATAGAAATCCTTGAAGATTATTCTCAGGTTTTGGAAAAGAAAAGAAAAAAACTGGAGAGAAAAATTACAGTGCCAGGATGGAAGCTAAACATGAATCTACAGAGATTTGCACAAAGCTTCATGCCCAGCCGAATTTTAATGGGGCTTTTAAAAGCACATCCTGAACACAAAGGCAAAGCCATGACAGATTTCAAGCTTTTAATGACTCAAGTTCTTCAGTGAAGACCAAATACACACACATAAGTGAGATTATTTTCCTTCTGTCTCTCTGATAAATAGCTTATCTTTTGCTTTATCAACAAAACCTGCCTGAAGCAAATGCAGAGTATATTTGGGTTCAGATAGCTAAACTAGGACAACACAAAGCAGGGTCTTAAAAATGGAAGTTTTGAACAGTGTTCACCACATGCAGCTTTGCTACCTCCATTTTACTGCCAGCACAGTTCTTGTGGCAGGGGTACACAGACTCCAACCCCCAAAAGGGAAGGAGATGTCAAACATGTCTTTGTTAAGCAATCTACAACAAAAGAAAGAAAGAATAAATTGCAAGGTAAACTGCTGCTACACCTTTCGTGAATTACAGCAGCAAAATGCTGTGAATAAGAATAAAATCTCCAGCTACCCTCATTCTCCTCTCATGTCCATTATTCCCTTCCATGAGGGCTGGATGCAGACTGCATATAAAAACTCCAGCTTACACAGGCAGCTGTGAACTTCAGAGGCTTCTGGAAATATCCAGCAGGACAACTCCACAGACAGCACCTGAACATGGAGTTTGCACCACTGAGGAAAAGCTGTTCCTGGGAAGACAGGGGTATCACTGCTGCAAATGCTTGCACTCCTTTATCCTCAGACTCCAAAGCATCACTCCTGAACACCGTGTCTCCTCTCACCTTAACCTCCTCAATCATGTTCTGTGCAGTACTCGATGATTGCTTCATTTTCACAACCCACACTCCACCAAATACTGTTATCAGAGACCCCATGTGAACTCATGCAGCGAAGGGTACAGCCTAGTTTTACACAATTCTATTTTCTCTAGTGTTCTTTCTTTAAAAAGAAAAAATATGCACAAATCCCCAAAACACACTGTCATTGTGATGACCCACTTGTAACACTGCCCCAGAGGATCTGCAGCACCCCAGGGAGGGTGCTGGGGGCTGAGGTGTGGGGTTACCACCATGGGTGGGAACCTGCCAGGACAGGAACTTCTGAAAGCAACTTTTCCACCTGTGAAAATGTAGCATTTAATTTGTCCATAAATCGATTTGCCTCCAGTGTATTTCATATGTAGAGAACATCCATTACCTCAAGTCCTAAACAACATCTTTTGAATGAGGGGAAATGAACCCCCACAGCCACATCTAAAGCAATCAAAACTAAAAACCATTAAAATCACATCTTTCCACCCTCCCCCTTCCAATTTAGTTAGTGTCAAAAGAGTAATGAGTAATCAGGAAAATTCCTGTTAGGCTTATCTCTCAGTCCAGTGGGATCTCTAAACCCTTTATCAGCATTCACAATGAAAAATAAGGTAACACCCACACTTGTTTAGCCCAGACCAGACATAGTCTGATACACATTTGCGGTGTGACTGGAATTTACATCAGGCAGGAATCCAGATTTCCAGGATCTTCCTGCACCCTCACTGTGCCCAAATCTGTGTGGAAACATTCGAAGAAGCAACAGCATCTCACAGTTTCCAGAGCCCTTCAGTGACCCTTTTAATAAACTGCATTTCAAACACTGGTGTATAATCCCTGCTCCCTTCAAGATAAATGTGTTACTGGTCTATAGCTTGAGAAATGAACTGCCAGGGCCATGGGGACTTTATAATTATATTTGTATTCTGGAAAAACCCTTGTGCCCCTTAAACTCCAGTAATTCTGTAGCTTTTGCAGACATCACTGATTTCTCTGGGCAGGATATTGGAAAGCACTGCAGCAAGGATACTCCACTGCTGACACAGCTGCCTCTGTACCAAAGGCTCAGCTGAGTCATCCCCACTCTGCAAAGCCTTGGTCTGAGGCTCCCAGGTGGCCATGGATTAAAATTTGTTATGCAGTCTGGAATTCGCACACTCAGTGACCTCAGTGGATGAAATCTTGTGACCTCCTGACTCTCAGTGAGTGACTTTACCATTATTGCTGTTACCAACACAGCTGAGAGTGCAAAGCTCTCCATACGGCACGAGACAGACTTGGAGAAAATCAAAATTCACTGGGCTGGGATCCTCTAACATCACATGGCAATAGCTGCTTCACATCTTTTCTTTCTCTACAACAGGAAGGCAGAATGCTCACAATGCTAAAGGATCAGTAACCTTCCCCATCACACCCCATCCACATGATGGAGCATCCCCTGTGTGGATATCACCACCAGGCTCTCCTCATCCTTTTCATACTCAACCAATCCAGCAGAGAGAGACCACACAGCACATCCCATGTGAACCAAAATACAACTTTAGTGTACTATTTTATGCATCTCTAGATCAGAACTGCATAATTAGCTGCCAGCAGTCAATGCATAATCAAATAAGAGAGTGAAAGTAATAAAGAAAAAACCAACCCCAAATTATTAACACAAATGGCAAGATTGATTTGCATGAGAAATATTCGGAACAAAAGGTGAAAGCAAAGAATACCAGAAACAAATACTTTGGAAGCTCATTACTTGGTCACCTAGAAGAATTTCTACTAGACACAAGAAAGCACTGGAAAATCTGGAGAAACCACAAACTTCAGAAAATTCTGCAAAGACTAAATCTCTTGTCAGAGCCAGTGCAAAAATAAAAGAGCTCATTCATCTTACTTATTTTGCCTAGAAAACATAAATCCCCGGGCTAACCTGAACCACAGCAGAGTGAAAGGGTTCACAGAGGAGGAATTCTCTTCTGGACACAAACTGGCTTCAAAAAATCAAGATGGAAAATATTTCTGTAGCAGCCTGTGCATATTATTCCAAGGGCAAAAAGAAATATGTTATGCACAAATATATCCAGCAGTGGCTACTGCTGGAGGCAGAATGTCAGCCACAACGGGCCAATAGACTGATCCCACATGACAATCCTATATTTCTGTGTATTTAACCATATAATTAAAACCTGCTGCTGCTACACATACTAATTAGATGGACAGCATTTCATTTCAGGAGTCAGCACCCCCCTGACTGACAGCATGGCAGCACCAGGTGCCTGCAGCAGCCAGGCAAAGGTTTTGCCGTTTGGAGATGTCAGTGCTGGCTCTCCAGAGGATGCCCTGGGAGGGCTGGATGGGGGTTAACAGCAATCTCCCCTCCACTGTGTAAGTTTCATTAAAATCACCAAAGGTTGGACTGTTCCAAGCATGAGACACTGCCTGTAAACACCTTGCAAAGAGCCAGGGGCAAAGCCAGGTCCCAGGAACATCCACTGGGGCCTCAGCAGAGGATGCTCCACAGTAAGTCTGAGAAGCTGCAACTCAGGACTTCAGGTAATAAATGCCTCAGACGCTGTTTCCAGGGTCAGTACAGTGTCCAGTTCTGATCATGGCAGTAGCTGCTGCCATTTGCAGCTTGGCAGAATATTCTAAAGCAGATTAATCACTGTATAGGAAAATCTGCACTGAAGAAGAACATGACTTACACTGATCTAATTTATCCCTCCTCCACTGATGACCCACAACATCACAGGTGCATGTCTGCAACCACAGGAAAAAAAAAAAATTCAATCCTGGCTCCAGGTGCACCTTATTAAACACATCCCTTATCTCCACAGCACAGCCTCAGCACCAAGTGCAGGACTCCTGCAGACCTTCAGCTGGACTTCAGACATCTCATAGCCACTCATGTTTATCAACAGCCCTCCCAGTTCCCATGAAAAGACAGATGACACTTCCACATAAACAGCAGCCACTAACCATACAAGAGCAGAGTTCTGTTGATTCAGAACAGCACAAGCATCAAAGGCTCAGGGAAACTTCACCCCGCTTGCACACACAGAAGCTCACAAAGCATCAATAAACAGTTTTGCTGACCACACACATTCATTTACACATCAGCCTGGGCTTTAACCTAATTGCTTTCTGCATACATAAACTCAAAGGAAAAATAGTTCATCTCAGACCTCAGCTGATCCCAGTAACACACTGGTGACCACAGACCCAGTGGGCTCAGGCCAGACCAGGGCTGGCTGCTCCACAGGTGGGGCAGCTCCACACTCAGCACAACGTTTGGTCGTTGGATGCACACAGTTCCCTCGCTCTCCTACTCCCTGTCACTCAGCTGCCTGCAGGAAACCAAGGGCTGTAATCACCACACTGCCTTTTAACTGAAAAGACAGCATTAGATCTCATCAGCCATTTCACTGTCACTCTGCATTGTCCGCACAGGATAATGAGCCCCGAGGCTCCGCTGCTCCCAGCACTGCAGTGTGACAGGGAACATATTCCTGCACGGCACACAGTGACAGGAGCCTGCCCCGAGCACAGGGACACCCTGCAGACACTTGTAGGGACAAGGCAAGCCCGTGTCTCTGCCTGGAGATTTGAACTGAGGCTTGGGCTTGAGTCTTCCCAGTTCTCACAGCAGCAAACATGCAATCCTCATGGAAACAATGATACAGAAGCCTTCTATAAGGGTTTCTCTGGCTAAATAAATAAAATCAATTGATAATGATAAAAGTATCACTTGAGGAAAAAAATTCATTATGTTTTATTGAAACAGTTGAGTATCTGTAAGGGAAATAATTTGGGGTTGTAACTTACCTGACTACATCTTATGGATTTTGCTTCTTTTTGGTTCACCTTGGATATTACAAAATTGGGTTGTTTATAATCAGCACTCATTTTCACATTCCTAAGACATGCTAATAGCTGAGCTATAGCACTGCAGTGAAGTGTTAACTGAATTTTTCCAGCACTTCTCTTCACCTTTCCACTCTCCACTGACAAAAAATCTTTTCCAGCTGAGTTCAGCAAACCTGCATATCTGAGTGAAGGCAGCAAGGCCTCACACTGAGTCACAGCCAGTTTAGGTACAAACAGTTCCAAAGCAAAATTAAAAACAAACAAAGCCAACAACAAAATCTGGGATGCTTATTTAAAGCTACAAACTGTTGATCTAAAAAGCCGGTGCTGACTAGGGAGAAAATAGTCAGAACATTTTTAATTTGTGAAATGTTAGCAAAATCTACCAGTGGAGAATACAAAACTAAGCTGTGCATAATTAAGGTGCTAATAAATACCAGTATGAGCCAGGCTCCAAGCTCAGTGATACTGGGATAAATCCAGTCTAAATTTACAGTGGCATGACTAGAACAGTTTTGTCCTTACAAATCTATCCACCTGCCAGCAGGAAGAATTTTAGTTGCAGAGAACACAAGTCAAGGAGGACCTGTCCACCTGCACCCTGTATCCCTCCTGCCTGTTCTGCCTGGATGCAGTTTAACTGAACAGCATCATCCACAAGCAGCAGTCTCCCCCCTTTCTGCACTGCAACTTAATATTGCAATTATTTAATCCTACCTTGTGTCATCCTGAGTTCCCTGCCTACACACAGCTTCCAGAAAGCATCTCACACGTAAACCATACAGCAACTATTAGTCCATACATTATGTAAGCAATAATCTGGAGAGTGGGGGGGGCGGGGGGGGGAAGAAAAGGAACAAATCCATAGCCTTAACAGGCTGGCTAAGTGCCCCATTTCCAATGAATGTCAATTTGCTGGTTACCTGAACAGCACGGGGATTACAGATTTCACCCATGCTGACAGATGGCATTTTGCAGTTTTGATCCATGACACATTTAAAGGAATACATTCATGAAGCCAGACACATGAGAAAGAGAGTAAAGGACATGAGACAGGAAAACACGGACTGCATTAAGCATGCAATATTCAAGCATGCAAGGTTTTGCTCTGCTGTCACACCAGGACTGATCCCATTAACTTCCATGGGGACAGGCCCGATTTACTCAATTGTAAACAATCAAAATGAGGCCTGTGGCTCGAGTCCAACAGAGCAATTCATTTTCAGCACTGCAGGCTCCCCCAGCTCCATCAGGGCCAGGCACGCTCAGGGATTTGCCAGAGTGAGCCACAGTGGGCTCTGAGAGGCGGCAGCTCCCGGATCCACCTGGCTAATCCTGCTTTCACTTTATCCAGGTGCTCAGCAGAACTACTGTAGGATGAATAAGGTACCTTTATTTATGATGTGGAAGCAATTAACCACCACTGGGTCCAAGCTGCTCCCTTCACTGGTTAAACCCCCTTGAGGAGCAGCATAAACGTGACACAGTCTCTTACTGCTCCCTAGGCAGGTAAGTATCACCCTGAGAGCTGATCCTGTACAGAGCAGCTCCTGTGTGCAAGGGCAGACAGGAGATACAGCATCACTAAGGGTAAGATAAACACAATTAACTGTGCTACTCAACATCACATCCTTACATGACAAGGAAATTTCCAAGGTTCCTGTTTGAAATCTAAACAAAACACACCTTTATTTGCTCTTGATTTCACTGTCTTCCCTTTCTCTGGATTCTCAAAGACTGTAAGAAAGCTACTGACTACAAACTCTCTGCTCTCATGCCCACATTTCACTTGCCCACATTTCACTTACTGGCTTTTACAGTACCTTAAAATTTTGTCAATTTTATTGGTTTTATATAAACACCAGTGATCAATCATTAAGTAAAGGCTATGAAGTAAAAATGCAATAAACATTATTGCTTGACAGCTGCCTGGTGGCCCATGTGGGACCAGCTCATGGCATCACTCCAGGACCTAATAGAAAAGCTTATACCTTCAGATTAACATTAATTGGCATCCTTAGGGCAGCACAAGCAAAGAGGCCAAGGACCAAATGAGCCACGAAAATTCAGCAAACCACTTCTTCCTCAGCTGAGGGGAGGCAGACAGGCAGCCTGCCATGGAGAAACTTCTTTTTATTCTCAAGGAGAGGCAAACACACAGACAGTGCCCTGACAGGTCTCTGTAGAGGGTGACAGATGATTTCATAGACAAGGAAGTTTTAAACAAAACAAATAATAAAAGAGAGCAGATTGCCTCTGATGTGACCAGAGACATCCTTTGAGGATGCTAATGGAGTAGAGAATTGATTATAAAGCTTGCCTTTTTTTGCAGCACACACAGTAAAGAACAAGTGTTTGAATCAAACATGAGCATGCATAAAGATGCCCTTCCCTGGAAGAAGACAGCTTTATACTCTGAATTTCTGGCAACAAAATGTGCAAAACACTAAAATATTTATCAAACAGCTTTGGTCCAAAGACCCATGCATGGGCTCTGGACTATTTTGACATGGGCAGGGAGCTCTTGGTACATTAGAAAGTATCAGCGCCTCAGAATGGACTCTTTCCACTAACACTGGAGGTTTTAGTTCTCAGTGACAGCATTCATTACAAACACAGCTGTTAGGAAGTTAACATCACCAGTGACTTCTCCTTCCCTGTTTATTTGGAGTTAGGAGAAGGTTTCTGTTTGGTTTCTTCTCAGAAAATTCTGACAACTTCCTCCTCTGGACAGGAGGCAGCAGAGTGATACGTGGTCTTGTGCCTCAACATCTGACCATCACATGGGATTCTCAAACAGATCCCATGTCAAAATATGCCACTCTTCTGCAGATACAAACAACAGACTTCTCATTAATATGTCAGCTTGTTTTAAAAAAAAGTTTCAGACTTCCTTAAGCTCTCAGGATCCAGGTCACAGGAAAACTGCCTGTCACACACTTCCCAGCTTGACATGTCAGCATTTAAATGCTGCCAGCAGGAGCCTGCTCGCACCTGCTGTTTCCCCCTCTCCCCTTAGCCTGCCTCACCATCCCAGAGATAGTGACAGGTCTGGCACTGTGACGCTGAAGCAAAGGACACCTTTTCCTTGGAGTCAGGGCCATGCCACTGCTGTCAGCAATATATTCACTGAGAGGGGTCACACTTCCCAAACTGAGCTGGAACTATGTCATAAGACTGATCGTGTTTTAGATTGGACACGTTTACACAGCAGGGCAGAGATGGATGGAAGGCACCCTCCCCTCCACACCTTCCCCTGGCCAGCTTGCTCCTGACACAGACAACACACAAGGAAACAGCTGGCACAAAAACAAGAGTGTTGAACACAGAACAAGTCTATCACAAGGCTCGTCACTGATTCACAGGACATTCAGACAGTCCATGACGTTTTCAGGCTGGTAAAGAAGGATGGGATATCTTAAAGAGAGTCTGGGGCTCAATGAAGTTAAGCTGCCTCCACCAGCAGCTTCTAAGTGTGATAAACAGTCTGGGGGAAAAGGCCTCACCAATCACCGAGCTGCACAAGCAACACCATCTCAGCCAGCACCTCACTGTGTCTTGATCTTGTTGGGACCACACTATGTGGGTACAAAGCTCCCACACAGGCAACTAAAAGCACAAAACACGGACCAATGTTAAAGTAACCCTTGTTAGCCAAGGAGCCAGGCTATGCAAGTCAAGTCAGTAAATAAAAACTAAATGTTGGCCAAGAATCATTCTCCAAAAACTACTTTACATGCAACTGTGTATCAGTAGCCAATTAATTTAGGAGATGGAGTACACTTTGCAAAGACACCAGTCCCATGGTAATGATGCCTGTACCAAGAGATCCGCAGGGGACGTGGGGGAAGGAAAGGGGTTAGGGAGAGTTGCCAGGCTGCTGTTCAAGCAAGAAGCTTTGATCTAAGACAGAAGGAAAAAAAAAAAATTAACCATCCTTTAGACTGTATCAGCATGGTTTATTTATCATGCTAGAACCTATTACAACTATACTGATTGCTTTGAAGTTCCCTGGCCTATGTCAACTGTTTATTTATGATTCCATAATTGAGTTATGTCAGAAGTGCCAGCCTGGGAATTAGACTGCTTCCTAAGGGACAGCGAACATGAGTCTGTTTTAACTCCATGGTGCTTCAGTGTGTGCTGTCAGGATGCACCAGTTTCTGTTCCAAACTGGGCTGCTCTTCCCTAAGGGCTGAAAGATGTTGAGTGCTCCATGACAATGACACTAATAACTTGATCAAGAGAGGAAAAGGCTGCCACTGAACAAACCAGCAGCTGCCAGCTGCGCTGCATCGGGAATGCCCATTTCACCCGTGGGATCAGAACATATGGAGCTGATGCTGCTGGTCAGGGTGGGAACTGAGCTCCACCAGAGTCATGATACTAAGCAGGGGCAGTCAGAAGTGAAATATTAATAATTTAAAAATAAAAAAAAAATTAACATGATTTTTCCCTTCCCATACTCCAGCCATCCAGCCACAGGGAAAAGAAACAAAAAAAACCCCAACCCATAGAATAAAATGCTCCCTCACACTCTGTGCACAGCAAAACCCAACTGAACTGAACCCACAAAATATTTTCTATGGGTGATCTGTTTCCACCAGTGCCATGCAGCTCCCTACAACACATCCTAGGGCTTTTTACATTCCAGCTTCTGGTTGGATATTTTTGAAATATGCTGCTTTCATAGATTTTATTTCCCAACTTCTGTTGGCTTTGTTCTTGGCAATACATTATCAACCATAATTCAGTCATCAACAATCTAATGCTCTTTCCCACTTAGGGACAAGTCTTTCACAGCACTGCACCCACTTCCCCTCACCTCACAACACAGGTGTTCATGGGCATTTCTATTCCTCCTAGTCTTCCTCTTCCTTCCCCCAGTTTTCATGCTGCAATCTGCCTCCAATGGTTCCCTTTCTTCCATTGGACCAAAAATCCAAGTACAGAAAACAAATATTTCACTGTGCAAAGCCATCGTTACCCCCTTTCTCCTTTCTCTCTTTATCATTCTCTGAAGATGCTATTACCAAGAGGCCTTATTTTTCTTTTAAAATTACTCTCTCATTTCTCCCTTTCCAGCAAGTTTGCACCCCTCAAAGTATAGTATCCCCTGAGTTTTAAAAGCCTACATATGTTTATTAGAGGTCATTAAGAACAAGGTACAAGAGATTGACAAGCACCAGTGCCTGTGCCCCACAGTGCTTCTGTGATGTCAAGGCTCAGTACTTTTAATTTCTGAATGAGGAGCTGGGGCTCAGGGAATAAGGTACCTGATCAGTGTCACACACAGGAAGAAGCCCAAGTCTGTAATCTGAACATTTTAAAAGAATATGTAAAACAAAACAATCAAAAAGCACACCAAAAACCCAAACAAAAAAAAAGTACAAACAAATGGAAAAAAAACCCCACACAGGAATTTTTTCTCAAGCACTTTGAGTTCACTAATGAGACATCAGTTAAAACACCTGAACTCTGACTAAATCCACAACATTTACTAATTTTAACCAGTTTCCTCTTTAAATGAGAAGATGGTTTCTGCTCCACCTGAGCCCTGTTTCCAAGGTACAACCTGACCAGGGCATTCAGAGTCCCTGGTTCTCACCAGTGTGGGTACCATTGAGGGAAGCTGAACATGTTACATGCAGCTCTTTTAATTCTGTCTCATTCAGACTTCAAAGTCCACATCAGCTGCCAAATGCAATTTCTTCTGAGCTTTGAAGCACTTATATCCTAACTTCAAAAATTTCTCTGCCCCAGTCCCTCCTTGTCAAATCATGGCTCACCAGCAACAAATGTCATTGACCCAGCCCTCCCTCCTCTGCTACTGTAGGTGGCATGGCTTGACACCATGGTTTTAACTATGCCAAATAAAATCTCATATTGCAGATTTTAAATTATTTCAAGTTCTTTTAACTCATGTTTTTTCCCCACACACACCTTCCATAACCATCCAACATTTCAGTACACTGGCACTATTCTAATCCACCCTTCATTAAAAAATAACTCCATCTTCAGTCTATCTTTCTGTACAGAAAGAAGCTGACAATTTAAAAGCCCTCAGTCCCCTCAGCCAATTTAAGAGTATATTTGATGAGCACTGGCATGTTCAAACACAGTGTAACACTTTGAGCTTAAGACATTCTAATATTCCACAGTGTAACCTTGAGTCCCACAGCCCTGGGCATCCTAAACCTCATGGGTTTTGGGCTCCAGTATTCATCACCTCTTTCTTCATTTATGTTCAACACTAGAAACACATGTCAGAAAACTGCCTTTTTCTTTATCACCTGGATGACATTCCATTGTTTATTTCCACAAGCAATCGAAGGAAGTCCCACCAAATCACCCCTCCCTTTTCCAGACACGTCTGAGTGCTGAGAGAATGAATGGTTCTTCTGTTCATGGAAAGAGTGCTCAGAAATGGCTCTGCTCTCTGGGGCAGTCTTGCAGAGTAGAAATGGTGATGAACCAGAATTCAATTATGTAATGAGAAATTGCTTTAATTAGCCAGTTAATTGACTCCTCGATTGCAATAACTAAAATCACTTGCTTTTACAAGGCACACTATTTTTTTCCTAAGGGCTCCCAGGAATCATCGCTGCCTCTCACTTCCCTCCACATCAAATAAAACTAAAAAGGATCCAAGAGTGCTGGCATGATGGAGGATCACACATTTGATTACTGCTTTAGAGTAGCCCCAAAAGAAATTCAGAAGAGGGGGGCAGAGGTGCATTGTAGCACCAGGGAAATGAACCAGTCTCCCTTTGGTGGAAAGAAGCCTGAACTTGAAGCAGGTGAAATGCAAATGAATTGAGCTGCCTTAATGCTGACTTCTTTTTACTTTTTTCCAAAGTCTCCTAACTCAGAAAGATGTGGATTTTTCAACACAAGCAAGATCCAAGATCTATGCACACGAACAAGAGAGCTGCTCAAATGTCAAAGAAGGGGTACACAGTGCCTTGGCAAATGTCCTTAAGACACAGTTCAGGGTCAGTTACACAAAGATGCAGTTCCAGATGTCTCAAAAATGAGTATGAGGGACAATCCAGGTCACTTCTGCAGCACACTGAACCCAGTGCCTAGTCCAGGTTTAGGATATTGCACATAGTCCCAAGACAGATGGCAGAATTTAGCCAGAAAGCTGCCTCTGTTTAGTGCAAGTTTGGATTTGGCAACCCATTTAATAGGGATGTAAAATTCTACACTGAAACAAAGAAAAAGAAAACACAACTTGTGAGGCCAGCAGTGCATTAGCACAAGGGAATTCCCTGTTCTGGAACGGAGGTACTGCTAATGCAAATAGTCACCAGATTTCACACAGCAATGACAACTAAGAACAGAAAAAGGATCAGAGTGGAATGAACCATCAATCTCTCTGTCCCAGGACTCTGCACCCTGGTTATTGCCTGGAGAGCTGCAAGGGTTTATGAAGGGTATTTCTTGTAGCACAGAATCATCACTACCGTGGAAGTTCCTAAGATCTTCTACCTTTTTTCTCCTCTTACCCTGTCCCATAAAGCTGCTGTGACAAGGTTCCCTGGTGTCTCACAGTGTACACCTCTGCCTGGGTGTTTTACCCAACACAGGATAGACCTCTGGCCCTGGGGTCAGTCTGCCTCGAGGGACAGCCTTCCCCTTTACAGACAGAAGTGCAGACAAGCCTTCACTCCACAGGGCTCTCTTGCTGCTCCCATCAGTAAAACTCTCTCAGTGCTCCTGCTGTGACAGTGACCTTCCAGCTGGGAGGTGACCCGAGGTCTCATGCAGTTCAACCACTGACCCTCCTCTCCTGTCTTACAGCAGGTCATCACCAGGACGCAAATAAATAATGATAAATGAACTGTGCAAAAGGCAGGCTAGTGAGTTCTGTGACATTTTAAACATCTGTTTGATAGCAAGGGATGGAAACCTGGATGAATGCAAAATACGAGGGCACACTGTCTGGATAGAGGGCTGAGTCTGACAGCACCTTTTAAACAGCAGAGAAAACATCTTACCTTGCTCAAAGGGTGAGGAAGAAGAATCAACGGTGTTGTGTCTTCACTGAAGATCACATGGGACTTGAACAGAAATTGTAATTATTTATATACAAACTCTTCTTGGAGGAAACCTTAGACATAATCAACAGGGAACACCTGTATGTTTGATTAGGGCTGATATTTTAATCTAAAGACAAACACTCTGTAATAATAAAATCAACACCAGTGTGGTAAGTAGGTCACTTTTTTTGATGCAAGTGTGTCAGGAATTACTTGGGTCCAGCATTCTGCACCTAAAGCAAGTGAAAGTATCACCAAAAGATCCCTTTGGGATATGAGCAGCAGCTGCTCCTGCTGGAGCCTGCAGAAAGCAGTGCACTGCCTGGGCAAGTGGCAAACAGGGGCAAGAATCCCAGATGGGATCACAAGTCAGATGAAATTCAGCTACAGTAGAAGAGTTTGCACCAGAGAATGGGGACACAAGCAGAGAAGTATGAGACCCACTTTTGTACAAAACATCCACTGAAAGAACTAACATCATAGCTCAATTTAAAAAGCAAAATCCATCAGCTCTTGAAACATAATTCACTAAAAGAAGCCTGAAGAACTGACTTCCCAACAAAGCACTGGCTTTTAAATGAACCAGCCAGTTTTGGGAAGCACAAGTTGAGATGGATGGCACACCAAATACCAGATACTTGCAGGTCCTGCACAGACAGAGCAAATAGACCCTGGATAGAGCAGTGCCCCTGCCCCACTCCCTCCCTCAGACCTCTCTCCGAAGTCCATAATACATCTGGCTGGCCCCAAAGAACAAGAATCACCTTCATCCTGAGAAACAATCACCAAATGCACAAAATACATACATAGCACTAAACTGACTAAAACAGGCTTAATTACAAATTACTATTAAAATATGTGGCAGGTCTTAGATATTTTTTGTTTTAACCCAGCGACATCCCTTTGCTTAAAAATATCACAATTTCCATGACAAAACAGCCATAACAGTTTTCTTTCCATCCAGAATACACTGTCAGTATTGATTCTACACTAAGTCACTCCTTAAACCTTTATAACACCAGATACTTCAGGAAGGACTGTGGCAGCCTTTAAAGAAGGTACAGACAGTACCATAGATGATTTAAAGACTGGAATAAACGTCATGTCGAAGGTGGTTACGTGGAAATTTAAAATAGGCAAAATTAAATTACCCATGAGAAATACAGCCTGAATCTCTGACCTGAATTTGGTCAGAAAGCTTGCTTTGTCTAACTCACTCAAATCAGGAGTGCAAGATAGAAAGGTAGGAAGGCTGGGATGATACAAACTATGAAGAATGCAGGGTAATACGCAGAAAGCTCTGCGCCAAAAATACAGAAGGTGAAATACTGCATAAGCTGACTTCCAGAAGCAAGAGAAGGGTCTTTCTAAGAACCCTTGCAAAAGCCCGGGCAACCAAACCATTCAAAAAACCACAGATTCAGTGACCAACAAGGGATTAACAAAACTGTTGCAATTTTACAGAAGTAATAAACGGAAAAATAACCTGTGAATCTCAAATATAATCAAATTTCTTCAGTAATAAGTGCATGTAGGTATCAAACCAAGCCATAACCTACAATAAAACAGCAGAGGCACTTTTCTGAGAGGAAGTCTATTAGATGGTAATGATGTCTTAAGTTTTAGCTTTTATATTTTCCAGATCAGTACTGCATTAATGTATAACTCTAAAACTCCATAGCCTGTCAGCTACTGTTCTACCATTTCAGTCAGACAAAATAATTTCTCTCTTGGCCCAAAATCCAAGGACACTTAGTTTTCTTGGGTGGAGTCCAGTGAGACTCTTGCACTGCCCAAGGTGTACCCTGTGAAGGCCTTCCAATAAATACCTACTTTATCCTTTTAACTCTGTCTAGCCTCTGTTCTAGGTAGCCTCTTCAGGCATCAGTAAAAGCCTGAGAAATTTATAAATAGCTCTGTATGGCCAGCATGTGAAACAAGCCAGTCCTCACCATGCTACTTAATAAATCAGAGGTTCATCAGTTATGGGACAAGCGATGGTGTTTGAACATCCATGGCCAAAGGGCTCTGTCCTCCCTTGGTGTAACTTGGTGCCATTTGTAGGAGCACAAGACCTGTGCCATCCTGTGGCTTTATTCACCCCCATGCCTGGGACAGCTGCTCCTGGCAGGCCCTGGGGCTCAGCCACCCCTGGTGCCCCTGCCCTGGGGCACACAGAGGCTGCAGAGCAGAGGAAGGAGCGCGTGTCCAGCGCCCAGCGAGCACTTCCAAAGGAGCAGAGCCGCTGCAGCACAGACGGTGCTTTACAGCCCAGCAAAGGCCTCATGTGGGAGGGGAGGGCTGGCAGACAGCATTGTGTGAGCTGCACGGGCCACATTCATGGAAACAAGGAAAGAGAGGCAAGCGACCCCTCCAGAGCCAGCAGAGCCGTCTGTTCATTCCCCTGTTTGTTCGCTCTTTCAGACTTAAACGCTTGAGCAGATTTACACAAGTAAGTGCACTCAAGAAGTGGGCAAACTGAATATGAACACAAGGCCAACTGGCTGCAGTGTCCAAGAAACAGAAAATGGTATTAATCCCCTGAATTGGAGACCAAAGCGCCGCCCGTGCCCCATGGAGCTTCCCAGTGGGGTCCCCTCCCATCCTTCTGCAGGGCTGCACAGTGGGGAGGCTGTGGGGCACAGCAGTGGGGGGCTGGCTGAGATACCCACCAGCTCTGGCTCCCCTGCCCAAAACTGCCCTTCCATATGCAAGGGATGGGCAGCTGCTGGCACAAGCCTAAGGCAATTAGTACAGAAAGAAAATAAGGCACTGGGAAGTACTTGAAGCACTTGAAAGTTTACCAAAATAGCTCTCCCCAAATACAAAAACTCTGAGTTTCCACAAAAAGTGCCTCTTCTAGATCCAGCAGTCAAAAGCCATCCCTCTGGGAATGCTGCTTCTTAAGGTACCCCTAGGCCACAATGATTCCAACACTGTCTGAAGTGCAAACAGCACAATTTTAGACTTCTAACCCATCAAAGTCAGGAACTAGTTTGCAATGAGAACACTGCCTTCATGGGTATTTGTGCATGTGTGCATAAAAGAAGATAGAGAGTCCAGAAATGAAAATGAGATTTCAAAAATGCTGAAATCCTACAGCTTGCATGTCCTCCCTGTCTGTCAAACCCAGTTTCTTAGGAATATATTTACAATTCCTAGACAACTGCTCATCAAACTTTGCGTGTGTTTTTGTGATTTTTGACAGTTAGAAGAGCATATATTTGTTCAAGTTTATTTTTATAGCATTCAACACCATATACCAAAGACTCTGTAGTATGGAAACCAACAGCATTTTCTTCTACCCAGCTGTAACTTTTACCATGCCATAGGAGAATGGAGGAAGAGATACCTACTCATATCTTCACATCCTCAGCCTTCTTTATGCAGTTTCCACAACAGCCAGAGAACAGTAGTGAAAGATGAGCTACTCTCCAAAAATTAACCAGCTACAGCTTTCTCTTGGAGCAATGACGTTACAAGATAGATCCTCATTACTGACAGAAGCAGTTGCTAGATGTTCAATAATTAATTAATGTGAAGCTCAGTTGAACTGGAAGATAAAGTGCCTGTACCTGTTGCTCAGCTCTAAGCACAGGCTTCTTCATAACCCATCAGCATCTTCCATATCTGTCAGTGGCAGTAGAGATTTTTGCCCATTTTGTTGTTCCAGTGACCTTCCCTTTTGGCACATGATGCTGTCCAGTGCCAATTTCAAGGGATATCAGGGTCCACTCTGAGCTTGTCCCTATCATTTTCAGTGATCTGTGTCAGCAATGAGCCTTTCCCTCAGTGTAGTAAATGTGTATGTTCTACCTTTGCTTACTACAATCTGCAAATTCTGGTAACTCTCCCTGCTGTCATTGCTCCAGGCATAATCTTGAATTATTTATGTTGCAGTAAATAGTACACGCTGCATTATCTAGACAATATATGTTTTTAAAAGTATGTCACAGTGTCAAACACACAAAGAGTTACAACCTTAGTTCTGCCCTCTTAGGTGTCCGCATTCACCAGTGAACACAGGAATTTTATGAGGGAGATCAAGACACACCAAATAATTGATGAATGTAATCCCAGAATAGAAGAACATATAATTTCAAGCAGTTTCACAGTCTCACAGAATTTCTTGCATATGTTTTTGTTCCTTTGGCAATAATATAGTCCAGCATTTTAGAAACATCCTGCTAGTCTTATGAAACAACCCAACATAATGAAAATACAATTTTTATCTCAGTAAAACCTGAGAAGAATTTTAGAGCCAGACTTTCTTGTTGTGAGCTTTCTTCCTGTTGGATTTTAAATGCCTGCCACAAACAGAGGAATAGAGAAAGGTCATTTGCACCCTTCTCACAAGCCATGGGAATCCTTTAAATTGGGTTGAAAAGCATTAGGTATTCAGAGCAGCAACTACTGCTGGGTTTGCCCACAGCACACTTGCCATGTTCTGCAGCCTTTTTGTCCAACTGCCATGAGAGATCCTCCTCTGCTCTCAGTTCAGTACCAGACAGCTCTCTGTAGGCCACTGCTTGAGACAAGTGACACCAGGCAACCCAAAATCATCAGATGTTTGATGCTGTCACTGCTACTGCCTTCACACCTGTCTGGACTGTGCTGGAGAAAATCCTATGGCTGAGCTGCAATCCAACAGTGAGCAGTAACTCAGTCCTAGAAATGCAGCAGCAAGCAGGTTCCCTTAGGCCTTTAATTAGCAAAGGGTATTTCTGAAAGTTCTTTCAAATTCTGGTCAAGAGTTGTGCCAAATGCACGATACTACAAATGTAATTTTTCTAATACTCAAGGAACTTAATAAGAAAGTGGAATATCACAATACATAACTGAAGCTGCAGACACCCTGTCCTTCCTTTCCAACATGGAACACCCTCTGCCCTTTCCCCAGCTCCCACCTTGCTGTCTCTAGCTCCTCAGATTTTGTTTTGGTTGCAGTCTCCTGACACAAGCAACTTCCATTCCCTCCACCTGTCTCAAATGCAATGGGATGGGCCCCATCAACTGAAACCAAGGGTGTCCTCTTAACTTTCCACTGGGCTGCATGTTCTGTCTTCTCATACTGCTCTTCTAAAACCATCCTCATCCCACTCCACTCAGCTCAGCCAAAACAGTCAAACCCCAGGCTGCATCCCAGGGATGCCCAGAAAGCTGCTGATATTTCCAGAGGCAGGAGCTGGTGAACAAGGACATGACATCCCCTCAGTACTTCTCATGGCTCTGATTACCATGACAGATAGGAGTTTACCCTCCCTGAAGGGTCAACAGAGTAAGACAGTCAAGGGAAGAATATATATGGATTCCAGCAGTCCTGCACATGGGTCATAAATGCAGGCTGCAACACACACTCTGAAACCCAGCCTAAAGCAACATCCCAGCTGAGCTGTGCCCACTCACACCATCACCAGCTGGAGATACAAGGTTGTCTCACAGTCTGAGGGTTCCTAACTTGCACCCCCATGTTTCTGTGCAGCTGCAAACACCCACGGCTGCTTGCACAGCAGCAAGGTTTTCATGCCCTTCAGCCAACTACATTTAAACCAGCAAGTTGGAAACACCATGGCTCGTTTCTCCTCAACAAACAAAACCTCTTGACAATACACATCAAAAAAGACTCAACTGAATTAAACATGTTTCAGAGGCACTCAGGAGATAAAATGAAGAGCTGGCCAAAGAATGTATGACAGAAAATTAGAAAAAATTAATAATTAAATTTTAAAAAACCAAGCACCTTTAAGTAATTATTTTGGAGCTAAATTCAGTAGTTCCTGGCATATTTTGAAGCTTTCTTATAAAAGGCAGTGATATCCCAAAGCAAAGGACACTGCTTCCAAGACCTATACAGCCTCCAAATTCACACAGTAAAATTAGTAGAAATATTTCTGAGACTGGGGGGTGGTGGGAAGCCTGAAACTGAAAAGTCATTCTGCTGAACGTGCAAAACTATTAGAGAAGCTGTATAAAATCTAGCAGAGTCTTACTAAAAGCTATTCATTTTTTCAAGCAGTTTCCCGTATTAAAAGCTTTTTAGAGCAGGAGTGTGTTTTGCAGTGTCCACAGCAATGCATCATGCAATAGATTCCTGGAACTTCAGAAAAAAGTTCCCCTGCCTAATGGACTGCCAGGAAACCACCAAGCTGGTAAAGGTTGTCCTGGTTAAGACACAGGAGCAGCCCACAGAAAAGGCAGGCAATAGATGCACTATGCTTTGGGGTTCGAGAAGGGACTCTCCTCCCAGGGTCTCACTCACTGGAGATTCCATACAAGTTTTAAGTCTGGGCACCACCTTTACCCTCTCATGATTCAGGGTGGGCTTTCCTAGAAACATTCATTATTTATTACACAGAAAAGGAAAAATAAAACTTGTCTTGGGGATCCCTGCAGTGCCCCAATCACAAGGCATTCCTCTGGTAAGCTGCAAACTCAGGCTGCTGTGTCAAGGAGCAACATCTTTAGGTGTCTTTAAGGTAAGATTCAGCTGTTTTTACAAATAAAAACTAAAAGGAAAAAAAAAACAACTGAAAACAACAAAAACAACTTTAGTGAGCCTACAGGCGGTAGTAGTACGGACTCCTGGTAGAAGAAGCCCAATTACAGTGTTTTGCCTCAGAAAGCTGCTGAAAACAATCTTTCAACCTACCCTGCTTTTATTGTTACTTAAGAGATGGGGGGGAGAAAAGCACAACAAACTAAAACCATCCAAGATGAACAGACTGGTGTCTTTTAAACATAATAACCATCAGAAGAGACTCCTGACTGTTCACACCTCACTGTCTTTTAACAAAGATGTACACCCACAGGACTTCTCCTTTTCAGGAATTACCAAAATTGTGGGTTTGTTTTTTAGTGATCTGATTTTCTATATATCTATTGTAAAAGCCACAGTTCCACCTTCAAATAAAAAGACAATCCCAGTGTGATCCCACTGAGGCACAGACCATCAGGGGGCTATACAATTTAGAGCCATCTGTTCCCACTCCCTCTTCTCCTTTTGCTCATAACCAGGGAGAAGCCAGCCCCCTCACCTCAGTTCCATGTGGCTTTTCCATCCCTCTCCAGTTTACCTGACTTCACAACTTCTCAGGCTCCACAATGAACCTCCTGTGCCTGTGGGCTTTTTTTCCTCTCTCCACCCCTCCTGCTGATTAGTGTTATTAAACACACCTGCCTGCCCCTTCATCCAACTGTTATTCCATTTGTATTCACCCCATACCCAGGCACACATGCTGCTAGATAATGCTAACTGTATTAAACCACTGCTGGCAGGTGCACTGACGAGCAGGGAAAGGAAATAACATTATCTAGCTGGGATGAGATGTGCTAACCAAGGACTGTGAAAGCAGAGCATGAGCGTGGCATTCCTGGGGCACCCCTGGGAATCTGGGTCACCCTGTCACTGCATGCCTCAAATGAGACAGGAGGAGCAAAATGGGCTTCAGCTCCTCACCATCACCAGAGCTGCAGCTTGAAGTGAAGCAAGAAAGAGGCATAAATTATAAAGGCAACTGCAGAGCGATGCATCCACAGAAGTTTTTGTTTTCGGTGTGTTTTCAAGTGAGAATCAGTTCTCTCTGCATGATACATTGGCAGCTTGTGCCCTAAGGTAAAGAAATCCCAGCCTGACACAGAACCCGGCGAGTCACTTGTTCAGAGATTTTGCAGACCCTCCAATCTTCTCTTTACTGTAAAGCGTACAAGAAAATCTCATCTAAAAGAGTTGATTTCTCTCCAACATGTATTTGCCTTTATGTCCTGTTATTTTAAACACACTCTCCTTCATGGTCTTATCTAAAACTGGGAAAACTGTGCAATGTTCTCTGTGCTGTCAATAACTGTTCAAAATTCCACACTAGTAATGTGGAGAGCCTGAGTGTAACAGCTCCCTCTTAATATTTTAAGCACAGAACAAGACTAAATAGTATAATACAAACAACGTGTATCAAATTCCCAGTTCTGCTGGAGAAACTGATGGAGCTGACATGGTTTTGAAAACTAGAAAAATCTGCAAAACATACTTAATGAGGAAATGTTCATTTGCCTTTCTTTGCACAGTTGTTTTTTAAAAGATAATTCAATGATCCATGTGCTGGTGCCATTTACTTTATAACCATTCTTAGGGATATCAAGAGAGTGATGACAATAAAGACATAGCTAGAAAAAAACACAAACTAAATGAAGATTGGATAAGAAAAAGCACATGTTCAGAATCACTCTGAAAATACACTGAGTAGATAATTACTATATGTGCATGTGAGTATCTATACATATATTGATAGTCTTCTATCAAAGGGAGGAAAGACCAAACTTTGATATCAGTATTTGAAGTGACACAACCTTTTAATTTTAGTGAAGGAGTAGAACAGCGCTAAGCTTAAATGGGAATTTAATCCACACCATAAATACAATAAAGAATCAATAAAGAATCTGAAGTAACACTGAGATAGCTGAAGTGTATTTTCCTTGCAAGGCAAGATGGTTAATAAGTGCCATTTTCATTGTAAAATTTGGAAGGGCTTGGTTTTCCCATGAGCTAGATTCATCCAGTGCATACATAAAGCCTGCCTCCCTATAAAAATGAATCATGCTGCGTTGCATTGAAAAATCCCCAGACCCATCTGTGATGCAGCTATGGAGTAAAACACAGCACAGAGTTGTAAACTGCCCCAGAGGAAGCTCAGGGAGGCTGCTTATAAGGAGTGAGCTACCAGCAGGCTTTAGTTCATCCAAGAAAGCAGCAGGATGCTGCTAAAAACAGGGAATGCTGGTAGTGTATAAACCTCTGGCTACGCTACATTCAAGAACCGGGTGTGAAGACTGGAAATTAAATTCTACGTTGTTGAGTTCCCTCAAGTTTGTATCTTGCTATATTCAAAGTTCAATATTTATTTTGTTAAATACAATCTTTTTTAAAACTTCTTTAAAATACTTCCCTGAAACTACTGCAGTACTTTTACAACATAAACTTTATACAATTTTTCCAAAGATGTTTTTAGTATTTATTTGATGTTTAGAGATTTGAATACTGCTGGTTTGAAGGATTAACAGTGTTTATTCCCATTACACTTTTAATGGTAGAATCCACTGCAGAATCCATGAAGGATTTCAAAGGTATGAGGCCTGAGGGACATGGAGTGATTCCTGGCTGCCCATTCCTCCCTGGCAGCTTCTTCCATGGTGCCAGGCCACCTGCAGTCAGTCACATAGCAACAGATACCTGCACGCCCAAGAGGTATCACCTGCCTGTAAATGATGAACGACACAGCCTCCCAGGTGTGGAGAAATAAAGCTCAAAATGGACACGTACAGTGTGTCTCAACATCCTTGCCTAAGTCACATTAACTGCGTGTAGCACTCCAGGTAACCCCCCTACATCTTGTTTGCCTTCATTTCAAGTTACCTTTCATTTAGCATTTAATCCCCTTTTTAGATTTATATAACAAAAGAGGTTTTCAAAACTTCCAATCTGTCATCAGCAGGCAATAACTTTGATATAGTACTTATAATAAAAATGCTATCATACCTGGAATTTATCGCATATCATTTGGCATATTTTGTTCAGCTCTTTCTATTACCAGCAGTAAAGGCATTTGCACATTTTTGAATGTACAAGAGATTTTGTATGGATGCATCTCATTTGTCCACAAACTCCCATGTGATGTTGTATGTGTGAATACAGCTGAGGGACACTTGCCAGTCAAAACAGATGCTCAATTCCTATACCAGCGAATGGAGCACAAATACAGGATTTGCTTTAATGTATTCACAATGCATCCAGCCCCAGCTACTTCCAAGACTTTTCAGGATAAATTGCAGCAGAAACTGGCTTAGAAATCAAGCTCCCATTTGGAAGCAGAAATCTGTCCAGTTAAACACAAACCAAGTTCTATACTAGAAGGAATATCCAGGTAGGCATCACAGTTTCCCAGAGTGACAATTTTCTCTGCTAAACTTCACAGACTAAACTAGAATGAGTCACAGAACACAAGTGTTACATCTCAAAACTGGTCGTGTCCAAGTACAATAATAATTTCGGGGCTGATGTGTGCTTTGGCAATGGCTGTGGAGTCCCTCAGGAGGGGGGATGAACTGGGGAAGGAGGGAAAGGAGAAGACCAAGGACATCCTGGATGTGCAAGGACCACACCAGATGACACTGTGGTGCTTCCTGGCCAGCACACTGACATTCCTGCATGGCACAGAGCAGAGCAGCCCTCACCTGAAGGGATCCTGGAGCCAGCCAGGCTCTGGAGACACTGGAGGACCAGTGGAACACAAAGGCCAAGCCCTCCCTTCCCAGAACCTGACCAAAAATGCTGGAAGTCAAACCACACCCAATGCTGAGGGCACTCAATGGAACCCCCTGCAAGGTTGGAATTCAAAAACAAATCCCATGGCAATTTCTAATAAATATCTCTTGCTCATCCATGAGCTGTACCACCCCAAGCACAACTATTTCAAAACTGGCATTTCTAGAAGAAAGGATTGTTGTAATTTCCAGACAATAATATTGTCTCCCTTGGAATTAATGGCACATTCCTTAGACTTAGCAATTATGTTTATCATTCTATGCTTGGTCTTCAAACTGCTGTCTATGATACAAACTCTTGTGCTACACTTATACTACTGTTCCTGAGGGGGAAAGTGGACAGGTTGTTCTTTCGGACAAAGACAGCATAAACCCTTTTCCAATCATATTCACAGCTATGGGTTATAAACCTTTGCTTTGTCTCCAAGCTCAACTTTACAAGGAGCTTTACCTTGCAAAGCACAGCAGCCAGTGCTGAGCTGATGCTTTATGCAAACCTGGTGTCATTATCATTTGAGAGCTCTACTGACAATGCCAGCTAAGGCATAAGAAAAAAAAGAGAAAATCCTTTGATTCTAGAAAAAAAACTTGCAATGAAAAACAAACACTTGATTCACAAGTGCTATAGCTGCAGAGGGAGAGAGTCAAGAGCTAATGTACCATAGTAATTGGATTGAAAGATTCTGAGTTGGTGGAATTTAGTGGCTAT
This sequence comes from Drymodes brunneopygia, assembly GCA_013400955.1. Lineage (NCBI taxonomy): Eukaryota > Metazoa > Chordata > Aves > Passeriformes > Petroicidae > Drymodes > Drymodes brunneopygia. The sequence goes on from VZTZ01044192.1 coordinate 278,930, forward strand.
ATTAAAAAGCCATCTCCTCTTCAAGGCAAGGAGCCAACACAATGAAGAAAAGACAGGAAACAAGTTAGGGAGTGCCATGCAAGGTTAAAAGAAGACCCTGTTATCTTTACAATGGAAGAACAGCCTACTTCCACAAAACTGAGTTTCTCTCTCTTTTGCAATCTAGGGCTGGTTTTTATTAACAAAGTCAGCAACTGGAAAATACATTTACCAAAGCATTATTCCCATCATTATAATAATAAAAGGGTCAATTAAAACTCAGTTAAGTGGTAAATCTGTTGTGTAGTGGACTTTGGAAAAGAATTTCAGTTACTTCAAGAAAAACTAAGTAATACTGGGCACAGCACTGGTTACCTTTCAAATTCTGAATCTCTACTGCCTAAGAAAATAAAATCCTTTTTTATTAATTTTTTCCTCCCCCACCTCAGAATAACCAATAAATTCTGAACCATTTCTCAGTCAAGCAGTGGTATAAGTTTCCAGAAAGAACTGATTTAGCAGAAAAATTTGACAGAACTTAAAAATGCAATTTCATCTTCACAGCATGAAATAACCTAACTTGTCTCTGATTACCAAAAGAGAAGAAAAAGGCAGATTTGAAGAATTGGTGTTTATAGTACATCAATTAAATGGGAATCAATAGTTCTAAGAATCTATTGCATGGCAAAAATAGCTGTGAGGGTCTAATTTTTGAACAAGCAATTTGCATTAGAGGATGCTGGGCATTCCTGCACTGAGCAGAGAAGTCCTGAACTCACACTACACTTGGAGTTCAGCTTTGTACACTCAGCTATGAACTCCAACAAGCACTGGACACTCAACTGCCTGAGTGAAATCAAAGGGAAATTTGTGCATTACTTACAAGGACTCGTCCCTTCAGCTGCTCCAACACAACAGGACTTCCATGGCCAGGGTCTATGTACATACTTTTCAGTATATTCTTTTCATTCCTATTCTACTAAAAAAAGGACAAGAGAATAAGCTTTGCAGGGTTAGAGAAGGATAGATAACATTTTAGCTCCTTACAAGACAGGCTAATGACCCAGCAAGTATTTAGAACAGTGACAGAAATAACTTCTTTTAACACTTAAAGGTATTTCAAATCTTACCAAACAATTCATCTAAAATTCTTACCAGGGAGAGTCTGCAATACCATTTACACACAAGACTTCCCATGTAGAAATTAAAATTTCTTTCAAGTTTTATTTCACCACTTCTCTTTCTTCTCTCTCCCAACACTAGAACTGCTCATTGGCCAAAACCCAAAAGCTCAATACTGCCAGTTTCAGGAAGACTTAAAATACACACACACAAAACACCATCTCAACCCAGGCCTGCATTCTGCAAAGCAGGTCCACTTTTAATTAAAAGCAGAATCTCAGATTATCCCACCCAACCACTAAGCAGTGTAACGAGTTTTCTCAGTGCCACTTTAATAGCCTGCGTTTTTAAGAAGCTTTTAATTCCGCATTCAGCTTCAAGACACCAAATGCTGCCAGCACTGTCTGATCTCAGCATGATAGGGAAAAGTACCACTAGGTCTCTGCTCCAGTATTTCTAACAAACATGGCTGAAGGAAATTATTTGCCTGGATTATGAGGCTAACAAGTATTCTCCAAATTAATGATGAACTGCAAGAGTTTTACTTTTCACTCCTGCTCTTGCTGGTAAGAAACCACCAAAGCTTTCTTCTAAAAACTCCGCTTCAACCACAGCAGGGATGACTAATTATAAGCACCCTGTCTGGAGTAGAAAGAAAAAGAAAGAAATAGTTTGTGTAAGCTTATGGAAATGTGGCTGTGTGCTTCACTTTCTGCCTTTTCTCCTTGTCAAGCAAACAAAGCGGAAAGGTGGGAGGGGGAATGGCAGCACAATGAAACAGCTTCAGAAATTCAGAGCTGAAAAGATGTTCCAAATGATGAAAGGCAACAAGAGAAGGTTGCTCAGTTCTTACTCTGCTGCACCAGATAAGAGAGCTTGGGACAGGCAAAATCTGTTTCCTAAGCATAGTTCACCAGGGCATATCAAGGCTTCAGAAACATTATTGCATTTTTAATAATTCAGGAATCCACCCATGTCTCTCTTGATTAACATCTATGTAGCAATTGTCCAAGCTTCACTGAGGTTGTCATTTTGCTGTCTGGAAATATCTGTAATTGCTTATGCCAGTTGAAATGGTGATTTCAGCTTTTCAGTGTCTTTTAAAGTTGCCATCTTAATGAAGGGGGGCAAATTTTTTGACAGTAGATGGCAAAAATGTGCCTGAAAAAAAAAATCAGGAGAGGAAAAAGAACAAGGAGAAAGCAGAAAAATTCATCTGCGTGCAAGGAAATGTACATTGTACAGAAGCCTTTGAGAGTATATACTTCTTTAGGCCTGTAATCACCTGCCTGAAAGAGCATATCTATGAGCAAGAATTTGCAGAGCTGTTTTAGCTACTTCAGCAGTACCCAGCACACGAATGTGCGGCTTCCACTAAAACCATAGGAGAGGGAACAAATGCCCAGGACTTGTTCCAGATTTTTTAATGGGTGCAAACAAGTAGTAAAGATTATTATATCCCCAAATTAGCAGGAGAAGGGAACACACTCATTTTATTAATAAAATTTGCGGGTCTAAGCCACTGTGTTAGATCTATTTCAGAGCTTTATTGTGTCTCGATATGCCAGGACTCTCTTTGCTACATCATTGTTCACTGCTGAACTATTTTTGAACCAGATTATTTTGGTAACTGACCTGACCAGTGGTCCAGATCCAGAACAAGTAAATTGAGCCCATTTCTGACACTCTCTAGAGGAAGACCCTTACATTTAATGAGCTAGAGATCCCATAGAATCTCTAATAGATCTTCTGTTCAGAGCAGGTGATCATGTTCTCATGCTCACTGCATTAAAATTGTTTAGTTCACACTTGACTTAGACTGTAGAGCAACTTAGTTACTCTAAATAATGTATTTTCCTAGGACTGACAGGTAATCAGTGTTTTTCTCCACGGCAGCCCAAACTAAGCCAAGACTTGGAACCACAAAGACACACAGAGATGGTTGGTAAGAGCCTCCAGACCAGGAAGGAGGACAGACAGCATCTATCTTCAGCAGTCTGGAAAAAAAAATATATATGTTATTTTGTGCTGGCTATAGCAGTCATCTGCCCTCTACCATGAGGGATGTGACAGGGTCCCTGCATTCTTACTAAGTGGCCCAGGAGGTCTTGGTGTCTCCCAGGAAAAGAGGATTCATGTTCAGTTGGAAACTGCACAAAGAGCACAATAGGAGCAAGACTTGTGGTAAGCAAGTTCCCCACAATACTGGTCCTTTGCATTCTCCTGAATCCTTGTGATTACCAAGGGGGAGACCATGACAACAGCAGAAAAGCCATTCACTGCTGACACTGGAGACACAATGGCCAACTAGTACTTTAGGTGAAATAAATCACCCACTAGCTGTTTTATTAATGACCCAGCCAGAAAGCACATACTTCATTGCAGAAGATGAAAGAGACAAGTAAACCAAGCTTCTGGTCGACAGGAAAGCATTAATATTCATTTAGCTTCTTATACACTGCCAGTCAGACCAGCAGAAGAACTGGGCATTGCTGCTATGTCAGCACTTAGCAGGGTTTAGCCCTTGATTATTTATGGAATTTCCATTTAAATTCAAGAGGAGAGAGTGAAGGCAGAAGGACTGACAGTGCAAACCATCCACAGCCCAGACTGACAGCTACCTGCTCATGAACATGGGGTCAGCACAGAGCCATCCTGGAACTCTGCCTGCTCCAGGTGCCAGCAGTGATGGGAAGCTGATACTTCCCAAAGGAACCTGACCATCAGTGAGCGTGGAAATGAGCTTTTCTCTAGGAAGCAAACTCTTGGAGGAAGCCTTTACATCCTGGTGTGTATTTGTACACACACAAGAATATTCTTCCCTCCTTGGGGATTTACTTCTGCAGTTGTTCACCCTGAACCCAATTCTCGTTTCACTTCTCTGCAGTATGAATGCAAAACAGGGGACAGGGAAGAAAAATGGAGCAAAAATATCACCAAGACTTTATGGCTTTATTATTTTTTCCACTTTCATGCTTTCCTAGCAATGTTTTCACAGTTATTCTACAAACAGTCTTCAGACTACATACATTATTTTTCTCTCCCAATGTATAAATCAACAAAGTCAGCATCAGAAATTCACCAAATGCAAAATTAAACCAGTACCAAAATTACTTAGGACAGCACCAAATCTATCATGGTGCCCACCTATAATTCCAGGATTCAAACATCTGAGTTCAGGCTCAAACATCACCAAGTCTGTCAATGACGAAAAAAAATCAATACTGCAGTAACACATAACATTAATTACCTGTCATAAAAGGCACACACACCTATTTCTGTTCTTCACTTCTGAGTATATGTACAAGCTTAAAGAAAAAGTATCACCTTTCATTTCCAGTTCTTCAGGCCTCGAAAGTCAGAAAGCTTTGCACAGGTTATTCATGCAGATTTGCAAGTCATGATTACAACACAACACTACAGGGTGTAGGTTTATTCTGTTTCTATTAGGAGTCCATTCCTGTTTTTAAAAAATAATAGTAATTTTTAAATTCCCATGTTCATGCAATATTCTGCATGTTCAGATGAGCGTCCCCCTCTTTTTTAAAAAATAAATAGGATGCTGAGATCTATATGAAATTTTTCTGAGAAACAGCATACAAGACTCAAAATTTGCATGGAAAGAGGAGAAACCTTTTTCCTTCTTTAAGTGAATGCATCACTCATGAAACATATTGGAACAAAGGCTTTGAAAATTTAGGTTCACAGTCTGAGCATGCCACAGACAACAGCAATTCCTTTATATTCCTATTTCCTCCAGTGAGCCTGAACTGTTTAACATACAGAGGAGGTAGAGAGAAAGCATGGGGAAGTATTTTGATGTAGTAAATGGCACAGGGAAAAAAAAGAAATTAGGAATTCTGCAGGTCTTACAATATAGATCCTGGCAGATTAGGAAGCTGAAAAGTCACAATTAAATCAGTGAAAGATTGTACACATCAAATGGATTTCCAGTAGAAATCTCCACGATTTGGGGTGGGAGGAAGGAGGTTTCTGCAGAAAGGGAGAAATTGGGCAATTATTTTGACTGTAAGTATATTCAGAGGTTTTTATTATATGGGAATCGTAGTTTTAATGGGATATGATGTCTTTGGTTTCAGAGCCCAAGATAAGCACTGAAGGAGATTAGGTACCAGCTTTCACTGATGATTTTCTATCCAGCTTCTGGCACCATCCTCTTCAGCCCACCATACCGAGTTCTTCACAATGTTGCAAATGTGGAATATGTAACATTTTCTTTAAAAAGGCTTTTCTTTCATGCTTGATCTTTGTACACTTTCAAGCCTAATCAACAAGAAGAGAGATTTAACCCTGAAACTGAGAGCAACTAACAAGCTCTAAGTGATGTCCATATGTTGGAGAAACAAATTACTTGTTGATGGAATTGCCTTGTTAAGGTTTAGGGCTGGACATGTTTCAGTTATCTCAGACCCAGGGGGAGCTTATCAAAGCCTGGGGGGAAGGAGGTACCACTGAGAGCGGACACAAAGAATTTATGGGCCACAAGGACATTTTGCAGAACTCCTGAGATAAGGAGAAACTAATAAAGCCAACTCAGCAGTTGTGCTGAAATCAGCTCCAACTGAGTAAAACATAATTCTGGCAGGGGCAGATCATGACCACTGACCCAAGAATCCCACTGACTCAAAAGGAGAGAGGGACTGAGCATGCGGCCTAATTAGCATGAGAGGCGAGAGAATTATTAGCCAATAGAAAATAGAATATTAATTAATAAGGGAACTGTGTCACTTGTAGCCAATGAACACTAATTCCTTTGTTTGCTGAAATGTATAAAGAGTTAAAGTTTTGATAGTTGGAGTGCTTGATTTGTGGAATGCCACCAAAGTTTGTGCAGTTCTGAAATAAATAATCAATGTCTCTCCAGTGTGGAATTATTGGCCTGTTGCACACCAAGTAACAAATCTGATTTTTGAGAACAACAGAACAGAATAATGAGGATGGGCTCCCATGTCAGACCTGTGAACCTTTCCACCAGTAAGAAAAATTAATAATGATTAGAAAGCAAGATTAGCAAGAATTCATTAAATTGAAAATACCAGTATGTTTTGTTTTCAGTTTAAAAATAATTTCTAGGCATTTCAAAGTAAAAAAAAAAAAAAAGATCGCTGTGAAAGAGGCCTGTCTGGTTTGTCTTCCCTGCAGTTCTCACCACTCTATTTAAAACCACTCATCCAAACACAAGGTATTCTCAGAGGCACTATTGATAAAAGACTGCACAGAAGCCAAGCGCCGCGAGCAGCTATTTTTAATTATCCAAACTGTGCATGGAAAAGATGCACAGCTTTTACAAGTTAAGGTCGGAGAGAGAAGCAGGGGTTAAAAAAAAAATCACAGCAACAAGCTACATGCTACAAAAAACCTCCCTATGGAACCTCCCTGTCTGGTCTAGGACCCTGTGTCAGTCCAGGTGAAACATTTTGGGTTATTGTAAATGAAGATAAAACACATTGGCATCTGTGTGACAGACATGGCCACAAATAAATCAAGCAATAAACAGCACAGCATGCCATTTCTGGCCTTGTGCCTCCTTTTTGTCACATTAGGGTAAAAAGTTGCATTCAAAGACCACAAGTGCCTCTGAAACAAGAAGTCTCCCAACACCCCCCACCATGTAGGCAGAAATGCAGAAAAATTCAAGTGTCTGAAGGGATTGTGGGATAACAGGGAAGCCTGCTAACAAAAGCAGACAGCCGTTGTGGCTTAAGGAATCAAATGAACACCCCAACATCCTCCTCCCAGCTGAGTGCCAGGGGCTTGTGGTGACAGTGCTTGGCCTGTGACAACACTGCTGGCTACTGATTCTTTCCTGCCCCAACCCTTCCCTGTTGCTCTTCTCTGAGTCCTGAACAAACCCCAACAAGGTTCTGAGGGACAATCTCAGTCGTTGCCAGTCACAGCTTGAGTCACACCACATTTGCCACGCAAAGTTTTCCAGCAGTGAGAAAGAAAACACAATTCTGCCAATAGATCCAAGAGACCTGAAGCAGAAATAGCAAAGATTACAGAGACAGCACTGAGATGGACTGATACTCACAGACATTTGTTTTGCCCTTACTGTACCCTACTCCTACCAGAGACTGTCTTTCTGCTCCTTCCCAGCTGTCAGCATCTAGCAGAGAATTAAACATCGCAGAGCCAGGTCTCTGCTGTGTTTGTAGAGTGCCAAACACCAGGATGCCCTGGTCCAACACAGAACCACCAAGTGGCACTGGACAAGCCAAATTTTCCACGTGTTGCCCCAATCTGTGCACTCCCACTGGCCCTTTATTTCCATGGGCTGGGAATGGCTTTGTCTCTGCAGTGTAACTGTCCCTAAGAACAATGCTGCCAGATTTCCCAATCCCTCTGGAACAGTGACTGTCTGATACGGGGTGATGTGCCGAACAGCACAGCAAACAACTTCAGTACAAAATCCACAGACATGCAACAACCTGGCAGCAAAACTTACCACTTCCAGAACTATCCCAGGGCTGAACATCAGCTCAGGGATGGAAGCAACATAGCTGTAAGCAGGAGGATTGGATGATGGTTCCCCAACAGAAAAGCAAGAGTTACATGCCAGAAAAACAGGGCTTGGGGCACCCTCAGAGACAAGCCAGTCCTGTGGACAAGGTTAAGGCATTGAGAGAGATGTCACTTTTGTATCTAAGTCTTTTTCTCAGTAAAAACAATTAAGACACCATACATATTGTCATTTTAAATATTGTCATTAAAATGACAATGAACAGGAATAGTTTGCTTAAAAATGGGAGGCTAAAGATCCAAGGAATGAAACAAATAAAGGAGAAGATGTGTTATCTGGAAGTATCACGATATATTTTCTTTTCCTCTGCTTACCCAGGTTTGCTCCTGGAGGCCATGGTTGTCAGTGTCTATGCTATCATCTTCCCAAGCAATTTTTGAAAGCGTGGAGCTCAGAGTCCTTTAGAGAAAATTAATTTCAGTACTACAAACACTAAATAAACCCTATTTAAAATATGTTTCTAAAGCAATCTGAAGAATTTATAGGTGAAGTTAGTTTTGGAGGTATCTTGACTCAGGGAAACATGGTAGGTCCCCTTGCATGCTTCTGGCAGTTGTGACACTTCAAGGTAGCCCAGCTGCAAGTAAACAAGATTAAATGCATCATACATGATGTTCACCCTTTATGCAGCAATTTTTATCCATTAATCCAGTGATAGCTCACAAAGGTTGGCAAAAATATTGACATTTCCATTTTAAGCAACGATGCCTAGAGAGGTTAAGCCATTTGTCCAATGTCACATAAAAATGCAGCTGAAGCCAAGGACAGACCAATTTCTGAAAAGCAGTGAAGCACAGCCACCTCACCTCAATTCACTGACAGCTCTGCCATCACATCACAGCACATCACAGCCATTCCCATTTGATTGCAGTCACACTTTTCCCAAAAGTCAGTAGACAGAGCAAATGATTTACACCTCTACATCTCTCTGTCCATACTGCTGCTTCTTACCTTCCCTGGCATGCAGACCTGTCCCAGGCCAGTGAGTTACACAGCCATCAATCCTGTCCACTTGTGTACACACGCTGGCTCCTGTTGATTTTTCTCATTGATTACATGGACACATCACAATTTTGTGAACACAGCCCAGTCCAGCAGAGCTTCAACTGCCTGACAGCTCAGACCAAGCCATGGGCTACTATGGGTTGCATAAAACCCATCCTAAATCCCACTGTGGCACTGTATCTGAAGCAGCCATACCCAGCACAAGGGTACAGTCACACACTGACCTCTTAAATCCTACATGAATTTGAGAGGTTGCACCTGGGGTGACTTGGTGAACAGGTCAAAGTTTTGGGCTAAGAGAACACATAAAAGAGTGGACAGAGTCACGTATTGGATTGGCTCACCAGAAGCTCACAAACAGATTTGTTTCCTCTAAGGCCACAGACTGACTGCAAACTCCTCAGAAGCCAGTTGTCTTCAGCTATTTTTAGGGCAGGATGTCCAGATTTTCCTCAGGAAATGCATGCCAATCTTCAGCAATAAGTCAATAAAAACTAATCTTTGCAGAATAACCAGACTGTGACAACCTTGCATGTGGACGTCTGACACCAGCACCATCTCCTTCAATGAGCACTTCTCAGCACTGACAGACACCAGAAAATCCCCCAGCACAGAGTGAGCAGCCCCTCAGACAGAGCCTGGCAGCAAGCAGGCACAGCCCTGAGCTTCCAAACCCTGCTCCCCAGTCGGCCTTTGCTCCAAACTAAATTAAGGCCCACAGCCTTTAGCTGCCAGGGCCTCCCTCTCAGATTCAAATACAACTGGAATTTCTGTTCAATGAGCAGACTGGACTTGTACATTCTTACTGCTTTGTGTCCTCTGGAATTTGCCCACTGGAATTCTCCCATTCTTGCATTTCTCTCCCTTTTTTCTTGCTGAATAGGTACTCCCCATATCACAGAATCCAAGGGTTCTCTTACTGCAGGAGACACGGACTCATCCTTCAGATTCCTGGAGAAGAGAAGGCTCCTGCAGGAGACCTTATTGTGACCTTTTAATATATAATCTTTCTTACAAGAAAGATGTAGAGAGAGTTTTTATCAGGGCCTGTAGTAATAGAACAAGGATTTGTGGTTTTAAACTGAAAGAGTACAGCCAACTGCACTTATGAAGCAGGTCCAACTTTTCATTATTCTGGAGCTGTGAGCATTGATAGGTCTTGCATTTTGGAAGTATGTTTCCTGTATGGCATTCACATGGAGCCAGGATCCATCAATTGTACCTCTGTTCACAGCAGAACTCAGCACTGTCATATATTTATAACTTATCCCTGCTCCTGGCAGAGAGAGAGGAAGAATTCAAGTTAGGTTTGTTTGGAGACTGGTATCTTAAAGTCATGATGATTACATGATCAGATTGCTTTTCTGTTAGACCTCTTGTTAATATCTACTAATCAAACCAGCTGATTAATTTCAATCAAGTTGGAAAACGAAGTGTAGGTCTCAAAGATTATCATCTTTATAGGGACTTTATTAATAGATTCAGAAGATGACAGCTTGTGTGAGAGAGCTCTGAATTAGCATTCTCACTGAAGGAAAGCAAATTCTGTGCACAGATCCTGTTCGGTGGTGGTCAGAGATGCACTGACAGCCCAGTCAGTATCTACAGCTTCAAGCACAAACCTGAATCACTGTTAGGCTGGGTCTGGATTGCTTGTGAGAATGCTTTTAAACACACTCATTAGTCGCAATTAGTGGCATGGATTGGTTGTGCTTTTCAGGTACTCATCTCAGAAGAGCACTAAATGGGAGGTAATCAGATGAGGCAAAAGACCAAAGGTTTATGTAATACTAAAGTCAAATGGAAGAGAAGAAAGTTAGAAGTCCTAAAACCTTGCTGTAACAACTTGGACTGGAAAGATGGAGATGCTATTGAAGACTTTATATCAAACACCCAGAAGGTATAGCCGGATAGCTCTGGTTTGATAACTGCCTGTGAAATATTTTGCTCTTAAAATACTGCTTTATCTCTAGTCAATATAAGTAGTCACCAAAAAGTGTCACTCCTACTTGGGAGGGAAGTGGTCAGAGGCTGAACTCACCCAACGGCTTTTCTTTCATAAGCTCTGCCCTCAGGCCCTGCTCCTCTTTTGCAGGAGGATTTCAAAGGCAAAGGAAACAAACCACATTTCCCCTCTGGTTTTGGTGCTGCCCGAACAGGTCTGCAGGGGAGATTCTGTCACTGCTCTGCTTGCAGATGTAAAGGCAAAGATGGCCAGATGACCCTAAATATAAGAACTGAGCAGGGAAGAGGAACACAGGTGTCCTTCTCTGGGTCATGTGTTATCTTTGCTGGTCTCTATACCTGGGACTACCAGCATCAATCCCCTTGGGCCTTGAGCTGAATTCCAGGCAGCTGCTGAGCCACAACTAGACCAGAGGGTAAGAGGAGAGTTCTCTTTATGTCATTCCTACAAAATATGAAAAGCATTTTAAAGAAATTCAGATCAGATATTCAACAAAACCGCAAAGTACTACCCACTATGATGAAAACCCAAATTTAAAATATCCCACGAGATTAGGAAAGCCATGAGCCCAAGAGCTGTGACTTGATAGGAATGCAGTATCATGCCAAAAACCTTGAGGGGAGAGAGAGAGAGGAGCATGAGCAATTGTCACATGTTAATGGAAAAACTAATGTCCTCCCAGCTCCTGCATAAACCCACACCAGATGATCCCAGAGGAGAGCAGAGCTGACTTTGAAATGTGAAAGTCACAGAAGTTCAAATTCTTACTGAGGATTAAATTGGACTTCTTATACTGACCAATAACACAGCACCACAAGAGACACTCTAGAGAGCCCAGAGGTTAAATTAAGGTCTATTCTACTCTGAAGATTAATGATCTTCTGTCTGGAAACATCCCAAAATAAAATGTATGTTAGCCTCAGACTGCATCAGATTCAAAGTTCAGCTCTTGATGCTGATGATCAGCAGCCGAGCTTCCAAATTTTAAGTCCTTTACAGCTCTGTGAGACTTTTCTGCCTCAGAGATCAAAAAAACCAAACTGTCCCAGGAGGTACTAAAATATTACAGTGCTCCTTGCAAGATCTCCCTGCAGGAGGAACAGGGCACTGCTCCCACTCTTCCTTGCAGAGCTGCTGTTGCATTCAGGAAGGTCTGGAGCACTTTGGGCTCTGACAGTTCATCCAGTATCCTTGGAGCACAGCTCTGACAAGATAATAGAACCTTTCAGAGGGATTATTTGGAAAGATCAAGTGAAAACTGAAACAGACTTTGAGCTTTGCCAGCATAAATACAACATAAATTGTATATTCACAGCAACCCTCTGCCATATTTATTTGCTTCTCTTCTCTCTCACAGCAGCTGAGAGACAACTGCAGAAACCACTGGAAATAAATGAGAGGAAGGAATTGAACATTCCTGTGCAGTAGGCACAAAGAGGATTCACCCTGTATGGAATACGAGAGGAAAGTCACTCAGAGGACTCAGCTGTCAGGATGACTTCCAATTTATTGCAATATTTAAAGAGGAGAAACATGCAGATCTCAAATGTGATGCTACCAAAAGTGATATGAAAAATAAAATCCTCAGAGTAGAAGAGTGCCATGACAAGGCAGCCTCTGGAGAAAGAAAAAAATTCTCTGACCAGGACTTTGTAGAGACTTAGATTTCAGGTGACTCTTAAAATCGTGACTGTTGTTGCAAGATCAGCATTAATTGTGAAAACTAACTAGCTCTTCTGTGATTTTATACTTTATGTGCCAAGAGAGGAACAAAATATTGATTGAGGGAGCTTCAGGTTTTATTTAGATAAGGATCTGATTGCCAGGTTCATTCTTATGCAAAGCAGAGAGAGAAAGCTCTTTCAGCAGGCATTTTAAAAAATCAGATCTAAAAATAACTATGCTTTGGCTTTCCTTGTAAAATGCTTGGGAGTGCTTGCCCATGCTTCTTCCTTCAGTAGTCACTAAGAAAGCAAGAACCAGATCAAGGAAATCCCTGACACTTCCAGTAGCTTCAAACTGAAGATGAGTTGGCTCTGAATTGGAACATAACTGACCCAACAGAGCATCAGTAAGAAAGAAATATGGAACTCGTGCTCATTTCTGATGCTCAGTTGAAAGCAAACCCCAAAACAACTCCCACTGTATTGCTTTGAGCGTGTAGTATTTTTCCACATACACACACTCCTGTGAAGCTTTGAAAGCTTTTCTTTTTTAGTGCCTTGTCTCTAGGTCCTTCCTTGAAGCTGTTGTTGCTCATACCACATCTTTGTGAAGTTGTAAAAACAAACCCGTGTGCTGTACAGGAGTAAAGCCAAGAGGAATGGCCCAGCAAAGTAATTTTTGAAAAAGCCTTGATCACTCCTAGAATGAAAGCAAATGGGTGGCCTTGAAAGGCAGAGGATCAACTCCCTAAGCTCTTGTCTGTGACAAACAGGCACACCTGATGAAATGATGAGAAAGCACCTCTGCATATTGTCAGCTCATTAAAAACTCAGATGTAGCTTTTTCATAAAAAAGGTGACCTCCACTTAATAGTTTTTTATATGTAATGCTTTCAAAATCAAAACATTGTTTTTTTCATTAACAGCTACACTGGGAGAAGCACACAACCTTGTGTGATATGATAAAATTGAGCAAAACCACATCTCCAGACCAGAAAGTGTCATGAAGAACAGTTTGTACTGTATAAAGCCAGTCCTAGGTCACTCTTAGCATACATCCACAGTTACAGTTCATAGCCTTGTTCCTATCTGGCTATTTATAAAATCCCTTTTCTCCCTTTAGCAAGCAGCACAGCATGAGGTTGTACACAACAGAATGCAATTCTGGGATAATGGTATCATTCTGCTTTCCATAGGGACTTCTTTTATTTTTCAAATTGTTATGTCTCAGGAGAACAGAGTGAAAAATCTCACCATCAGTACTTCCTTGCAAACACTTCTGCTCTTCTTGAAAAAGCCACAACACATTTCAGTGCAGAGTAAAAACTCAGTACTAAGCAGCTGAAATAAATGCTTGAAAGTAAAACCATTTATTTCTAAAGCTCTTAGTGAAGCACTTACTGCTTAAATCTGGTATGAGATCTTGAAGTTCTTACTGCATACAGAAGACTGGGAATTTGCCATTCTGCTACATAAAAAGAAAGCAAGTGCACCCAGGAGTAAATCTCCGTGGCCAGAAACAGGCAGGCATGCTGCAGTGCAGGCTTCCACAACATCTGCTCCACAAACCTAATTATCCCTTGCTGCACAGATGCAAAAGACATCTGAAATGTTGGCACTTGAGACACAGAGATAATTTCAAGTCCCTTTAAAATTAACTTTTTTTTAAAAAAAAAGAAAAGCCATGCAGGAATATTCCTGTTACAGACGCACAAACTCAAAGTCAACAAAAACTGGTCGCAGCTCATTCTAATACCAGATAAATCACATCTGTCCCATATGAGTGTTTATTCTTACTGCTCCTTAGACTCAGTCCTCAGTGGGATGATCTGAAACTGTGCTACGACAATCTGTTACAATGCAGACAGTTCTTCAGGATTTGGCAGCTCTTTTTGAGTCCAGAGTGCCACAACTTAATTTAGTCTTAGCAGAAATAGAGAAGTCCTAAAATCTAGATAAGAACATCATTTCCAGAGGGAAATGTTAAATTAAGCTCACCTTCTAGTAGCTACAAGGACACTGGTGGGCACTGGTCCAGCTACCGGTGGCCCTTTAATTTGCAGTTCCTTCCAGAGCACAAATTACATGTAAAATTTGAGAGAAGTTTTAAATGGGTTTACATATTCAAATTCAGCAAAGAAATGTATATAAGTGAGGCTGAGATATGTGGCTGTATGAAAAGCAGACAGCTTAAATCATTTCAGAAACAGTATCCACAAATCTCTTTTCTCAAGTGAAGACATCTTTCTCTTTGTCTCTGAGGAACTTTAATTCATCTCATTGCTCTTGAATTTTCACCAGCAGTCAAGTGGCAAGCTGCCAAATAACTCACAGTTGGCTGGAAGCATGGTCACCTACAAGCTAATTGATGCCACAGAGCTTCCCTCCAGGATGCCATCTGGGTTGCATTCAATATTCTTACTGGATTCAGAAGTCCGTCCCTCTAAACTTGAAAGCTGCTTCTCTTGTCTAAATGCCAACTTGCTGATTTTGTTTGCAAGCACACACATTGAACTAAACAGCAATACCAAGCTCCTGTTCCACTCTTTTGACCATTTATTGACTGCACTATTCTACAAAAATAAAGACAAACCACTTCCCCATCTCACAAATAGGGAAAATGAGAGCTGAAGGAGGCTGTCAATGAAAACTTGGAAAGGGATTTCATTCCAAGTCCCTGCCCCTGCCTGATCAGGCACACTTTAATACAGGCAGGTACCCTGCTCTCGATGCATACCCTCGATGGCTATAATGAGACTTCTTGTCTTCATTTTTAAAAATAGGGCATTTACAGAATAACCTTAGTGTTACTTTTGGGGCCTATCCACCCCACTAACAATCAGACAGGTAGGGTAGGCATTTTTACTTTCCTATTTCTCCTTCCTGCAGCAGAGAAGCACCTTCCTGACATGCAGTTGCACCCTTCCATTTCTCTGCATTGGCAGCAGGAATTCTGTGCATGCACAGCCAATTCCATGGACAACAGCAACAAGAAATCAAGCAAAGGAGTGGAGCCCAATCAGGCAGGCTGACACTACAAGCTCTCTGCACAGGGAGGCATTTTCCAATGGAGACCTGAGGACAGAACTGTCCAAAGCACCCAAATGACCCTTCAGCAGGCCTGGCTCTTGCCTGCCTGGTCCCCCTGAAAACTGTCCCTGGACTGGCTGTGTGAAGCCCTCATGAGCAAAGATCCTTGCAAGAGCAGCACGGCTTTACTCTACAGCCACCTGCCCAGAAATACTTTGTAACAGAATAGATTTAGCAGGACTGAGTCACGATTACCTGCTCTTCATCTAGAGGAGAGACAGCACGCTGGAAAACTCCAAGGCAGTTTATTTGCCTCACTTACTCAGACATAAGGCTGTTGGAACAAAAGGCCAACCTGGCAAAAGCTCATCAAAACAAATCTCCATCAAGTTCATAAACGTATAAACAAGTGCACAGCAGTGATAGAGATGGAGAGTGCCTACACACATTAGGCAATTCTTCCTGCCCATTTTTTGCAGTCAAACAAAAAAAATCTTATACACTGGAAGTGTTTTAGTACCTATTTATTACAGGCAAATCCTGTTATTGTTACCTGAGAAAGGGTACTGAAAAAGCAGGATGAAAGTTGCATTACTGACGTAACAGAATTAAAGAGGTTTACACTGACTCACTAAATACCCACAGAGCAACAATAAACTCACTTTGAACTCACCAAGAGTTCTGCAGTGCAATCTAATAGCCTGCAGCTTAGCAGGGAAAACCACCTCTCCAAATGGCTCAAGGTTGGGGTTTTCTTGCTTTGCTTTTTTTTGTCAGTTGAATACATTGCACAATATCTAAACCAGAACATGAACTTCAAGTTTTTTCATAAGCAAGTGGATCAAAGCAATAATATTGAGGCTTTCCAAGCCATATTCAGGCATGGATACAATATTGTCAGGCAGGGCAAGGAGCTTCAATTGGGAATACTCAACCCAGCAAGTAGTTCCATTTTGTCAGAGTGAGGAACACTGCTCATCTTCCTTGGGTTTATTCCTGCTGTGACTGGAATGCTGCAAACTATGAGCAAAGCCTGGAGAAACTTTAGTTGCTGTGCTTTTTAGGGCAGGGTGAACACCAAAGGTACTGGCAAAGTCAAAGCCATAGCAAGGATTTTCCTGCCATAGGCAGATTCTCAACAAAATTTAAATATCATGTTAACCTTGTGATTTCCTGCACTAAGACTTCAAAGTTCAGACCTACACACTGCAGCTGTACCACACTGAGAGCTCTGGATCTTCCTGCTCCAGAAAGCAGAGACACCTGAAGTTTAGCACAGGAAGAATTTGCTTTAGCTATAGAATAACACACTTGAGTGAGCTTGGCCCCTTCCACCAAAGAGCTGTAAATGCAGACAAAGCAGCCTAGGAGGGCAATTTTACAGTCTCCAAATTGAAAGCAAGATCATTATAAAATTAGGGGTATCACAGACTACAATACACCTGTGACTGATCTTTCCTTCAGCAGGACGCTGGGAAACACAGGCAAAAGAAATACTGGAGACAGACTGAATGGTCAATAAAATGTGGATGGTTTCTATTTTCATGGTTAGCCAATGGCAAGTCCTGTCACAACATTGTAGCTGGGGGATGCATGAGATCACAAATGGAATGAAAGTGTACTTTCACCCCTACAATAGAATTAGAGAACAGTAAATCCTCACTTGGAACAAAACAGTGGTCCAAGGCCAGAACTTGTTTTGTAGCTCCACAATGATGCTCTATGAACTTCTGGACACTAAAAGAAAGACAGGGTAATACCCTGGTGAAAACTGCTGCAGAAAACATTTTGTGAACACCACAGGCCTGAAGCCATTGATTTTTCAGGTTGGAAAGGTTTCTTATTGCCAGTTGTGACTTTTTGTAACTACGAAGGAAAAAAATTTTGAATTTTCATCTTCCTTGAAATAGCACTTAAAACTCATGTTTTATCCAGCATATTCCCCTGCCAACACTGCTCCCACCATTATTTCACAGTCTCACCTCAGGAGATAAAATGTACCCAAGGTGAAGCTCTGCCTGGCCGGTGAGGGTGGCTCTGTGGAGAAGCCCTGGCCAGCACAGCTATGTGGGCACAGCCCCATGCTCAGCAAGGCCAGCCAGGGCTCTTCTCTCGGCAGGACCTCATGGACCACATAAACCCATCTCCTTTCAGCCTTTCTGGGCCCACAGTAGCAGCTTTTCCCTCAAAGAGATGTCAATCTCAACAGAACTACATCAGCAGGAAGAGAGACAGGTCCAAGTTTTAGTCAGCATCTAAAACAACCAATCAGCATTTCCTCAGAGACTTCTGCAGCAGCAAGATCAGGCTGAGCCCTCACACAGACGTTTTCTTTCTTCAACTTTCAACATCAGGGAACGGTGCTGTCCAAAGATTAAAGTAATAAGGAACCCCCACCAAACATCGCAATTAATTAGAGCAGAACACACAGCAAATCTTCCCCAAATCCCGAGACACTCATCAGGACCATCATTTAACATTCCAAATTCTAACAGTTCAGAGTGAAATGAGTTCCTCCATCCTTCATATCCAATAAGAAATATAACTCTCTCACACACAGAGTCCTAATAGGTATGAATCATCTCCTTCCCATCTACTGACGAGAATTTATCCAGCATACGAGAGTGAAACTTCCATCATTCTCACATGTCAAACTGCTGTAAAAATCTCTGCTATTATAAAAGCAGAGGAAAAAACCCAACGCAGTGGCAGATAATCCCAACTGACTACTGTAGAAAAGTGACAT
Source organism: Drymodes brunneopygia (assembly GCA_013400955.1). Taxonomy (NCBI): domain Eukaryota; kingdom Metazoa; phylum Chordata; class Aves; order Passeriformes; family Petroicidae; genus Drymodes; species Drymodes brunneopygia. The sequence goes on from VZTZ01044192.1 coordinate 296,986, forward strand.
TTACACATGCCCTTTTTCTATGTAAAAGGTCAAGCTGATGCACCAAAACGCTTCATCTACAGGAAATTCACCCCCAACCGTCTCCAGAAAAGGTGATATAGCTCTCAGGTACACCACAGTCACAAAAAAAGGCCATAAATCAAATTACGGGAATTCCAGTTTGTTGTTCTAGATCTCACCAGGTTTGTTTTTTCCTCTCAGGAAACCCAATCCCACATGACTTCAGTAAAACAAGTAGCAGGGAGACAGCCCTTTTCAAAAACAACACAGCAAGATTCTGCCCTAAACCCCTCATTGAATATGTTTCTAATGCCACATTCAAACTCACACTCCCCCACAGGAAGAAAAAAACACTTTCGTGGGAAGGGGGAAAATTAGGTCCTGTACTTGGCTGCCTTCCTCCCCCTTGGTAGTTTTCACTGTCAGAGAAGCATCTTTTTTGCATTCTAAAATTAACCCTGTGATATGATGATGAAGCCTGCACAACATGGCTCAGAAAAGGAACCAGTAAAGCAACAAAGATTACTTCTCAACCCTTATTATTATGGACAACTCACTGACAGCAATCCAGCTTGCTTGGAGAAGGAAGGAATGAAAACAGTCTCCCTAAAGGATATTTTGGGTTCAGGTTTTCTTGAAACACTCCTCCAGTGTGCTGAGCGGGCAGGGAAGAAGCTGCCAGGCTGAGAGCCCCATAAGCCAAGGGCTCTGTAATCCCCAGCACAACCCTGAGTCTTGCTGCAGGAATGCAGCATTTCCCATGGTGCTGAATATCGCAGTCCTGACCTTGAAAGCTGGAGGATCAGAACTGCTCAGTGACAGTGATGGCTTTTGTTCTGTGAACACACATCTCCCAGGGTATTGTTTGCCAGTGCACTTCACTGTGTGCCCAACAATCTGGTGCACAACTGCCCCGAACTGGAATGAACAGCAGGCAGGTGTGGAGCTCCACATCAGCTCTGGAATCTCCAACACTTGTCACCCTGGCAGCCTTAGCCTGCATTTCTGTCTCAACATTTAAAAATACTAAATTAAGTAAATAGATCTGGGTAGGGTGAACTTAGCAGCTTCTGGCCAGCTCAAGTACAGCATTTGTGCTGGAATTATTAATCCCTTCTATGAGCATTAGCACAAATAAAAGCTTGCAATATTCATATGATTGCGTGCATAATTGAATGTGAAGAAATGCCTGCTGCTCTCAGCCAAGCTCTGCAGAGTCCCCTGCAATGTCTGAGCAAGGGAAGGTGTTAACAAAGGCTTTGTGCTTTGCTGTTGAGGACGGGCACTCTGTGAAACAGAGCCATGAGAATTAATGGCCAAACTGATGAGGAAACACTGGAAGGAAGAGCAGGGCAATGAGATGCTGTGTGCAAGTGTGGGAAAGGTTCCATATTGTGCAGGTACACGCTCATCCACAACCATGGAGAAAAATTAAGTACATGATTTATCATTTCCCTCTAGAAAAGGGTGCCCCGGGATTTCTCCCCTGCTCTCCACTCATTCTCTTTGAAGTGCCATACCACAATCAGAGACCCTGCAGTCAAGAACTGGACAGATATGATTCTTTTCAGTACCTGTCAATGTAGCTCCTTAATCCTAATTTAATTTCAGGGATCAACACGCACTGGCACCTTGGGCAAACACACATAACACATTATTTTATAAAAAAATAGAACAGATTTCTGTGTTAAAAGAGCTCATGTGAAAAGAGGGAACAGAAATCACCCAGCAAAGAGCTTGAAGTAAAGCAATTTCAACACACCAATGTGATCCTGGCAGAGACTGGTCCAGAGGTTCGCTTTGAAACTCCTTGTTTATCACCTGCCAAAGAGCAGTGCCTATATAGGTTAACATATAGGTTACCCTTCCTAAGTCATGTACCAAGCCCACCTTGTGCAAACTTCAGAGTTGCGCAATCTAAACTGTATCTCTGTTGTTTTACAAGACAAAGGAGGAAGCAAAGAGTAGCAGCAATAAAATAAACAATAGCAAATTAAACTGCCTCAGTTATCTTGCTTCCTTCCAGAAAATGATACGTTACTAATAATTTATGGAGAAATGGGTGCACGAGTGATAAGTTACTTCAGAAGTTCGTGCTCAGATAACAGCAAGGTGTGGGCAGGAGGTGAAGGAGGCTTGGAGAGACACACACTGAATGGAAAGAGTCTCTTTCGCAAACAAAAATTCTGTCGTGCAGTCTCACAACAGGCACTTTTGGCCGGCTGAAGAAGTGGCTGCAGTGATGTCTGCCTGTACATAAGCTATGCTTCAGGATATGTTGGAGTGTACAAAAACAAAGTTCATTTTGGAACACAAAAATATCATGCTCCTACTCAAACACCTGTATGTTCTGTGTCTCTGATACTAAATACAAGAAGTGAGACATTTTGAAGCATTTCTTGCATTTGACCCAACACTAAATTTTGAAACAGTGAGTTATCTCCACACTGGGGCTTTTCTGAATATTTTACAAACTGTATATAACAAAGGCAAAGGCTAGGTCCTTAAGCAGTCATTTAATCCAAGGAACAGGATTATCTGTGTAAAACAACATGACAATGGATCAGAAAAAAAGAAACTGGGGACTTTCTCCATGAGTCACTAATGTCCACAATGAGTTGCTGAATCACTCTACAGCCTTGGGCAGAGGGGAACTTCCCCAGGCATCGATTTTCATGTCCCTGAGATAATATTTAGCGCACTTGTATGGGGAAGATTCATAGAAAGCTGAACTGCTAGGCTGCCACAGGATGGCAAATGTGTAATGAGCGTAACACAACCACACGAACAAGAATAGAAGCACTGAGTTACAGAGGCAGGAGGTGTATTTCTTGGCCTATATCAGTCAGCACTGACATTTGCTATCAAAGAAACTGGGCCATTTCTCTATTTATGAGTAGCTCTATAGATGCAACCGTGATTCAGGATGAAAAGTCTGCAGGAACAGTTGTACGTTTGCATCTGAAATTCTTATTCTCAGTGCAACTATATTCACTACTCCTGCTGCTGCTGATTTTTATGCTCCTAACTACTCCCTGGATCTCACAAAGTAGCATCATATCTGGATGGAACACGTCCAGTAAATGCAGCAAGGTTTACTGATATACAATCACTGCTCAAACAGCAAGCCAAGCAGCTGGTATCTATCATAGGAGACTCATGCAACACATTTGGAAAGATGCCTACAACCTTCCTTACCTACATCAATGAAAACAGAAAAGCCATCAAAGGAATTAATCACATTAACTTTATACATGGAAAACAAAGACAGACAGAAAACTTCAACTGGGTAATGCACAGCAAGACAAAGACTTGGGATCAAAAGAAAATTTTAATTCACCTTTTGAAATGAAGCAAAGTATCACCTCAGTGTACATCCTACTACACATTACATATCAAGGGAGGAAGTATGAAAAAAGCATGAAATGAGGCCAGTTAAAATAAAATACAAACTTAAAACCTCGAAATGGGGCAGTTATCTAAATGAGGGACACAGTACAGTTAGGAGTTTACTGTCAGTTGTACACACCAGTTTCTTCAACAATTATTTGAATTGATAAATCTATGCTGTATGCTACCTGTAAAGGCAAATAAGTCTACAACAATGTAACATTTCAAATTTAACCAAAATCAAGAGAAAATGTCCATCTATTACAATGAATTTTAAACACACTCTTTTACCCCTTTCAGTATTTTGCAAGTAAAAGAAATCACACCCATAGAAGCTACAGAAACAAAGCTAGAACTCAAAAAAGAAGATAAACTTACAGCAGGCAAAATTCTCACTCAGGATGGACAAGATTCTGCAGCACTAATGAATTAGATTTTAGATTATATATCTATCTTTAAACAGAAAAAGTAATCACAGCACAGAGCAGTTGCCAAAAAGAGCCCTTCTGGTTCTCCAAGTACAGGACTGTGCTCCTGCTGCCATGGAAACTGAGTCCCTCACTGCTCTGGGCCTGGTACAGTGCCACACATGCTCTCAAGCATTTAATAAATATTAATAATGCATTTAATAATATTGAAGTATCAGAAACAGAATATCTAAGAAAAAAAAATTGGCAATAAAACTCATTTTACATGGCTGCAGCCCAACAGTCACACTACACCAAAGGCTTGTAAGCCTTGCTCTAAGCCAGCTATAAATCCTGTTCTCTCCTAGTTTCTAACACTTGCTCTTGGCATTAAGTGAGAGGTTAGACTGTCTGCCAGGCCTCAGCTTAGGCTGAAAATAACCGGGAAACCTGCAGGAAAAACTGAAACCTTTCCACTTGTCCAACAGGTACCTCTTCAAGGAGCTGCTGTGTGTGTTGAGCACTGGATTGGTAGGTAGGAGGCCTCATTTCTGTTCTTGGCTCGGCTGCTGACTCTTGTACGACTGAGTCACTCTGGAGCAGAAGAGCTCTAACACCATTTATTCACCTCTTCTTGAGGAGAAAGGCACAGGGCTGCCAGATCTGTCTCAGCTCTGGGAAGAAAAGTCATGGACCTTGCCAGGAACAGAAGCACAGTCTACCAGGGCATCATTACTATGGCAAGAAACAGGATATCTCACCCTGAGAGACCATCAGTGACAGAGCTCACAACGCTGCTTTAAAAATCTTCTGGCTTCTTTAAGGTTAAAATCTGGCTTTTGAAAACATTTCAGTGTGGAAGGGTTTAGTTTTATTTTTCAACTAGCTTACAGTATTACTGTAACGTTTAGAGTCTAATCAGATTTTAATCACTTGCATTTCAGACAGAATTTTTCACAGAGCAGAAAATCTGCATTAATTTTATCACAGGGCCTTTTACCCTTTCCCCCTCTCTCATGGGCAACTAAATATTAATAACTTTAATGGAAAATAGAGAGTTAGAAAAACTACACTCATCTTTTCCAACACTTCCTGCACATGCACCATAAAATGGTGAGGATTTCCCTTTGGCTGGAAGCAGCTGCCTGCACTGGGAGCAGAGCACAGCAAAGCAGGCAGATTCCTTTTCTGCCAAGGACATGCTACTACACAAGACAGCAAGCAGAAACCCAAATCTTCATATCCATCACCCAAACTCAACTTACTGTTTTGTTTCCCTGGGCACAGGAAAAAAAGAAAGAAAAATCGACATCTTATAGCATTTTATAAGGCAGATACAGAGAAGTGTAGTAACACAGAAAAGCAGAAGTGAGCAACAACATGCTTTGGGAACATCTTTGAAATTATCAGGGGAAAGCTGCAGAAAATGGGAAAGCTGTAGAGAAGGAAAGGTTACCAGTAAAAGGACCAGGAGAACAACATACCAAATGAATTCTACCACAAATGCACCCCTAACACGAGTCTCTGAGGCACACCAAAAACATGGAAGATTTGTCAGTGAATTCAAAAAGCTGATGGCATCAAAAAGGCCAACAGAAACAAAAGCAGGGTGTCTGCTGTATTAGAAAAGCTGAGGGAATCAATAATGGTTAGACATTTTCAGGTGTAACAGAGTGTTTAATGGTCCTGTAGGTGGACAACGGAGTCAAGAAATATTTCTAGCACTGGCAATCTCTGAGTGTAGGTGTATCAGATAAATGTGTTCACCAACACACTACACTTGGTTTCTCTGGTCGCATAATTGCAATTTGAATTAACTTCTGAATGCTTTCTGATAAATATTAAATTATCCTAAGTATCTGCCACTCCTAACATCAACCAGTCAGAAATCACATCTCTAACCTGTGCTAATCCTGGGTCTAGAACACTGCAGACACAAGAGAACTGGTCTGCAGTGACTTTTCATAAAATCACAGAATGGTTTGGGTTGGAGAGGACTTTAAAGACCATTAGTTCCAAACCCCCTGTCATGGGCAGGGACACCTTCCCTTAGACCAGGTTGCTCAGGGCCTCATCCAACCTGGCCTTGAACACTGCCAGGGATGGGGCAGCCACAGCTTCTTTATCTTTATACATTAAAATGCTCTGGATGAAGTTTACCTACCTTGGCTCAAAATGCTGAATATGTTTGAATCCTCTGAAATGACAGCTCTGAGCTCTCAGATAAACAAACCAAGTCATGCTGGTTTTGACTGCACTTTCATAATTTCCTTCTTGAACTTAATAATTATGTTCACTCTTCCCATTCTCCTTAACCTCAGGAAAGCTTTTCAGCTCACAACTCGTTCCTGTAACTGTATCTAGAGCAACTCTTGTGCTTTCTTACTACAGCACAGCAGCACTGCATAAAACCAAACTCACTTCCCTCTGTAACTGTAATGTCCCCAATGGCTCTCCCAGATACCCCAGTTCTCCCTTCTGCCTTTTCAGTGGTCCCATCTCAGTTCTCTCTTTCTTTCCCAGACCATGAGCAAGAGTGATAGGAAATCACTACACCACCTTCTGGAAAGCAGTTTGCATCTATACTGCTTAATAAATAAAACTGCATAAATAAAACTCCTCAAGAAAATGTGTCAGGAAATAGGGAAACGGAGAAGGGCATTTGCTTAAAGCTTGATTTTCCACATAAATGTTGCAGCAGTTTGCACTAACAAGGAAGATAATCCAGACACCAAAAACATGCAAGTTAGTTTTTTTCAGAGCAGACAACAAGAATATTATGGAAAAATGAAGATAAATGAATAACAACATTCACTGTGTAACACAAAAATCAGTAAACTGGTTCTGAGCCTAAGCTGGATGTGAACCCAGTACAGACCAGGGCCAGCAGGCAGCAGCCACACAGGCAAGCAAACAAGCCCTGCCTCTCCACACCAGTCTTCCCAGTGCTTCTGGTTTGGGATAAGCATGCAAGCAGGCCACACAACACAGTTAAACTATCACTGACATAATCAAGAGCATATGACCATGCATATGCCAAGGAAACCTAAAACTCTGCGTGGTGACTTGCACAGGCATCTCCAGAGCAGCAGGCAGCAATCACTCAGCATGCAGGATACTGGCTCAAAACGGAACAGAAAGAAAAATTAGAGCAATGCATAACAGAGGACAAAAAGTTACAGAATTCGTGTGGCAGTTGTGAGTGCCTGCTGTGTCACTTGGTCATGCCCCAAACCCTGCAAGCGTGGCACACCATTGCACTCCTGCGTTTCAAAGCCACCCAGACCATACTTAACTCTGCACAGCATCCAGAATTTAGCTTTCAAATAGGCTTTTTGATACATTTTTACTCCCAAATTCCAGCTCTAGTGAAATCGAAACTGAAAAGCATAGAGATCATGAGGCTGCCTCCTGGGCTTTCAGACAGGCAGCAGGAGTCCAGCTCTGCAGACTCTCTCTGCAGAGCCAGTGGAAGAACAGTTCTTCCTCCCAATTGCAAAGGAAATGTGCCTCAGCTACACAGTCACCATCTGCGGCCACAAGGCAGACAAGGGCTGAGGTAGGGGAGGTTTGCTGATGCCACATGTTTACCCTGCAGTCTGCACACATGGGAACAGTTTTCGAAACAGTAACTCCCTTCAGACTGCGTCTCATACCTGAGGCAGCCTCGATCCCATCTATAAAATATCCCTATGAACAGTCCTCAGCAGCAAGCAACAGCACAGAAAGGATACCAGTGCAAAGATGGAAAACTGAGCTTTAAACAAGAAATAGTACTTCTGCATTTGGCTGTGTCCCCCTGCAGGCAGGTATTACAAAGCTGAAGTGATCTTGCAGCTCGTGTTTCATTTTAGGAAACTGGTTAAGCTACTGATTGCTTTTTGCAGTTATGCTCTTTGCCACATTTAGTGTTTACTCAACAGTGAAACCTTTAAGCAGAGATCTTCCAGTCTCTTTCACCCACACTCAGGTCTGGGTTAAGATAATGTGAACCCTACTTTCATCATAAAAATAAAATCAAAGACAGCTATCAAAGTAAGAGCTCCTATTTTGCATCAAATATATCGTGTCTGGCTGCCGTTTGCAAGGTCTTCCTTGTTTTCTGCAGGCTACAATGGCAAGCAGGAATAAACTTGTAAAACTGGGGAAAAAGCCTCCAAGAGCCACTCCCCCTTGGGAACAGCGCTCTAGGATTTTCCATTCTGGGTGATGTGTCACACAGCCACAGCATCCTAGACACACAGCACACAGATCCCTAGTCTGACCTGACTTTGCAGCCTCCACCTTTCCTGAGGGAGACATAGAAAAAAAATCAGTATCCCACATTTTGAGTACCTCAGCAAAGAGTGCTTTGGCTAAAACACTTTGCCTCAGAAAATGGACATTTTTCCCACTATAAAAGCAGCTTTGATGTTTTATAAAGTTGCTGCTATAACATTACAAAAAAAGTCTCAATGATGTGCATCTACAAGCATTGTCTGAAATAGGTTGTAAGAGTCATTCTTGCCTTTCCAGCGTTTCTGGAGAGGAAAACGCATCACAGGGAAGGACTAAAATGCATCTGTAGAAATCATGTTCAGAACTGCCCTGGAGCCCTGTCCTCATTGTATGGACCACATCTAATGCAGACCGTGGCATTACACGCTCCAAGTTGGGACCAGGATTTTATCTTTCCAGGCCTACACAGACTGAATTGAGCTCAAGCAAACCCTTTTGCATAGAGCAGAACAAATAGTTTTAAGACAGGTTTAAACTCTGCAATAGGTACCCAAGATGTCTAATTCCAGAGTTTACAACTTGATTTCCCCAGAAATCCAAACAATGTAACTTCCACTGTTATTCTCTCTGGAGTTTAGTTTCCTTTCCATAGATGTGTTCCCCTCTACTCCCTTTTTATTTTCCTTTCCTCTAAATGGTATATACCTTTCTGAAAACATGACAGCCAAAAGGCATCTTCATATTTAAGCAATCTGTTTACTGCTTTATTTTTATATATTTCTACAATGCACTCAAATTAGTGTCTCCTCCTTCTCTCTTGTTAACACTTCACAAGTCACATGTCTACACACAAACGAGCACTGTCTCCTTCCTTCCTGGAAGCCTCCTTGGCTACTGTTCTCTTGCTAGCCCAGAAACCCTGTCCTGGATAAACTTAACTGACCAATCTGATTTGTCTAAGACTGGAAATCATTACTTTTTCATGCTTCAGGTTCAATGTTTGCTGTATTAACTCACACATCAGTCCGATGGTAGGTAAGTTGAACTACCAGCCACAACAGAAAAGGACTACTCAGCGGAAAGCAAATGCCAAGCATGCAGTACAGTTTGATTACTGAAACATTCTCCAAAATTCTCTTTAAAAAGCCAACATTATGCCAGTAAATCTTGGTGGCAGGGAGGATGGGGGGAAACGGGGACAGACACAGGACACACAACACAAAGGGGATACAAACGAAAACAAACAAAAATTCAGTCTTGCGCAAAGACGATTTCTAGTAGGAAGCCCAGAGAGTCCTGCCAAAAAAACTCAACTCCTTCCAACTATTTAAGGTACTCTTGGTTACAAAATTTTCAGTGTATTAGACAGTCTACCACAAGGAAATGGTTTGATAAACCAATTCTTCACACAGATAAAGACCATCCTGTCTCTTCAAAGGGGGAGGATATACACAAGCAGCAATGAGCTATTACAAATACATTATCAGCTCTGGGAAAAAGAATCATCAAGTAATTACAGAGATTATCAGGGTCTTTATCAGTACTCACTGCCAGCAGGCTACCTGCATATTCATTTCCCTCTCCATCACCACTCTGGCATGCTGAGTTTTCCAGAACAGTTTCTTCCATTGCATATGTTCATAAAGTAGTTTTTAAATAAATATCTGTTTATTACAGCAGTGATAACAGAGGCGGTATCTAGAAGCAAAAACACATGGAATGTATTTTTTCACCCAGTGAGTAGAACTCCAAACATTCCATATGCTGAAAAGCAGTATGCACTTTCAAAATAAAACAGTGTTCAGAACAATTTAAGTGAGAAAAATGTGCATGACAAATGCAATTTTTGTCTTTCAGCCTGCTTGAAGAAGCAACTGCAAAGTCTCTCTATATAAGAACTAAATTAACAGTCCATGAGCAATTTCTGTAGTCTGATCCCCAATCAATGATAAATGCCAAATTCAGATTAAAGTGAAGAACATATTTTTACCACCCCCAAACCCAACAACTATAAAAATCCTCTGAAATAAACCTAAATCAGATGCAACAAGCATTCTAACACAGCACAGTTCACACCGAGCTGACGTTCAGCAGCATGTTGCTCTACACTCTGTTCTGACACAATGCTCAGAGGGTTAAACACAAGGAAAAGGAGAAAATAAAAAAGCAGCCCAGATACTGACCCACTCACTCATGCAGGGCAGGAGCTCAGGACACAAACCTACTCCTCAGGGTCGAATGCAGGGTGCAGAATCCATTCAAGATGTTCCTCCAGCCACAATCCCAACCTCCGAAAAGCAGTCCCGAAAGCACTGCCCACAGGTCACCCGCAGCTCACCAAGCCTTTGTACCACAGCACACAGAGGTTTTAAATAGAAGGCTTCAAGAACACAATTGTGTACCTGCCCAGCGATTCCCAGTACTTCCACAGATTAGTGTCTTTCTCAGGAAACAAAGACACTTCTGTGAAAACATTCCCAGTTATGGCTACACAAGGGTCCAAGGTAGTTCTCAGTCACACTCAGCTTCCCTGAGTGTGTTGCAATCTGAAACTTTCCACATCTAAGTTACCTCTAAATAGTGCCATTATAATTCCTGTAAAAGCCATTTCTGTATCTATCTCAATTAACCAATGCTGCTAACTCCCCAGATCATAAAGCTAGACATTTATAAAGCCTATCAAGTCCTCTGAATAAAAACAACACCAGAAATAAATGTTTTGTTCATGGGGAACTTCTTGTTATAACTTAAGAGTTTGGGAATCCCTGCTCTCCTTGAATTAATCTACTTGGACTTCACTCCCAGTATCACCTGACACAGACTTATATGTGAAGATGTTAACAGGATAATCACATAACCAGTGACCTTTCTTTCCGTGATATATTCACTGTGTTTATGAGCTTTGAAGAGTTCATTCACTGAATGCACATTCAGCGCCTGTTATTCTACAGAGATAATTCAAGAGATGTGGTACTTGCTACAATATTTGTAGCTTTAAACTCCAAATTAAAGGTACTTCTCTTCAAGACTTAGGCTCTGTAATTTCTTTTACAGATGCTTCTTACACTTCATGGCTGAGACAAATTCTCCCAGGCTGTCAGAAGCTGTAAGCAAAATAACAGCTAAGTTATAAGAGCACAACCCTACAAAGTACTCAGAGTTTATGGGCTTCCACTGATACACACCACGGCCACACTACGGGAGAAGGAATGAGTGCCATCTTCTCAGGACTGAAAGTATAGATCCTGTTCTCTCTCTCCTTACACTATGAAGGAACCAGTGTTACATGGCTGACACTGCCAAGCCAAGCAGTGCTACTTGTTCATCTGCCTTCTCGCCCAGACTGCAAACATATTTAAACACAAGACTCACACCCACACCACATCTTGTAGGATGATTATGAGTGAGCAACATTTCACATGAGCACCTGTCACTGGCCCTAAGCACGGGCTCTTCCGGGGTTTAACATCTCCCCCAGCTGCCCCGAGGACACAAACTGCGCTGCTCCTTTTAGGCGCTCTGAGCAGAGACATTACTGGAGGCGAGGGCACTGCCATTGGGAGGGCAGGGAGCTGCCAGGTGACGGCTGCCGCCGGACTCGCACTGCGCGCGGCGCTCCGGGTGTCCCGGCCGGGCCGGGCCGGCAGCGNCCTTGACGGCGCCTGCGAGACACGGGGCCGCGCCTGGGTCAGCGGAGCGCGCTCCCACGGCCGGGCGGAGGGGGCATCCCGAGGTCGCCTCGCCGCCCGGCCCGGCCGCGGACAACCCGGGCAAGGAGCCGGGAGCCGCCGCCGGCCGAGGGTGGGGGCTCTGGCTGGGCTCGCCAGGGAATAGCGGCTCGGTGCGGCGCTGGGGCTGGGCTCGCCGGAGCACAGAGCCTCGGTGTGGGGCTGGGGGAGACGCGCCTCCGCGGGAGCACGGCGGCGATCCCGAAGCTGCTTTGTGCAGGGATAAAAGGGGCCATTCCCGTGCTTCCCCGCATTGTTTTAAAGGCGGAGGAAAAAGCAGCCTGGAAATAGAAGATGGTTAAACCCGAAATACAACAGACAAAGAAAAATTATAAAGCGCAGCGATTCTGGGACCTCCTGCGCATCCGTTACCGGGGCAAAACGCACCGACACCTGGGGACGCGGGGCGGAACAGGCACCGGCGCCGTCCCGGGAAAAGGGACCTGACCCAACTAAAGTTGAGGGCGGGGGGAGAACGGAGCAAATCTGCTCTGCAGACTCGGTGCCGCGCTGCTCTGATGAGGCACAAATCCCCTCTGAAAGGGATTAAAGGTGGCAGCTCCTGTCACCAGGGCTCGGACTGCATTCGCCCGCTGAAGAGCGTACCCGGCCCCCGCGGGTCGCAACCCCCGAGTGTGCCCGGCCCTCCCAGGTCCCAAACCCCGCGCAAGGCACCGGGACGAGCGGGCGCCCGCGGCCGCACACCCCGGGGTACCCGTGCCGGCAGGACGCTCGCCCCCTCCCCGGCAGCGCTGAGGNCACCGCCGGCATCCCGCCTCCCGGAGCAGCGCCGGAGGGGCTGCAGTCGCAGGGACACCTGCGGGACGCCTCCCCCGGCAGCCCGCGGCCACCGAAAGGAAGCCCCGCAGAGGGCACGGCCGCGCTCGGACGCGCGTTCCCGGGCCGGGCTGGGCACCCAGGAGCTCTCGCTGGGTTAGGCGGGCCTGGGCCCTGCTAGACCTGTCTGGGTCAGACCCTCAGGTCCTGAGCCTCCCTTGGTGGGCCCTATTACAATGACAACCTCATTCATGATCTTGATTTTATTAAGCCAATTAAACACGCGGATTCCTTTAAATGGCCTGGAGTCACAAATTGTGTGCTCTCCTCATTACTTCAGATCTCCCACTGAGGGATTTCATTATGGCCATACTGATCTGGTCATCTCCACTTAATTGTGTTAAAATTAGTGAAACAAGTACCAAGTATGCTAAAGGTGAGCACCTCCCTTTGTCGGGACCGCTTACCCTTTCTACTTCCTAGGCACACGCGGTCTGATCAGTAATGACAAGTGCTTTCCAAGCTATCAGGGGCCTTATTTATCACTCCATTCGCACGGTGCTGATGAGAAAGCAGTTCACCATCTTTAACACCGCAGCCTTGTTCATACAGTCAGGATTAACAGTATTCCAGTAATCGTATTATGAGAAGATATTTTTCAAGAGTAACTTGAATCTAACATCACAACAGAATTTAACATGATTATATGTGGAGTGTCATTTTTAAAAATTTAAAATCAAGCACTAATTTTACATAAAGCAATGTAACAAAGCTTTTCAGTTTCAAAGCCTGAAATGCCATTGACTTAAGAACCGGGCTCCCATTTAAAAATGCACCCGTGTCTTTAACAAAAATTTTGCAAGTCATTAGTCAGCAGTGTCACTAATGTGTTTGAATCATGTGAAGAGAAGAGCTAATCATTGAGCTATTCCACTTGCAGCTTATAGAGTATTAACAATTTATTCAAGCCTGTTTGAACAATTTTTAGCGTGAGAAATGTAGCGCATGTTTGTGTTGGCTGCATCAATGTGATAGATTACTATAATTGCTTAAAGCAAATGAGGTACTTATAATACATTAGGTCAAATTTCTCTTTTATAAATGTGTCAAAACACAGATTCATAAAGCTACTGTAATTCATAACCTCCTTCTTCTCTTTCCTAAGTTAGTTTATTAGTTTAAATTGGAAGTGGCTCCAAAGGCAATAATGAAGTTATCTGGTATGAAACAGGTATGAGTGTGCAGAGCATCAGTCACAGCAATGATCTGCTCTGATTCCTACTGGAATTTTGTTTCATTAAAAAACAACCAAACAAGTATTTTGGCCTGAATGCCTCTCATAGGAAACAATACTGACAATAACAAGATTTTTTTGAGTGAGCTTCTCTAGTGACACCAGAGCAGCAGCACTTTCAAGAGCCTTCCCTGACCAGCCATTGTAGGGGCTACTGGTAGCTTAGTACCATCTTGTGGACATGTGTGTCTCCAAGGAATTGCATAGGCAAGAAGGACACTGGAGGTGCTATAGGAGAAGTAAAGAGAAATTAAATATAATTTCATCCATTATGTTGCAATAGTTAAGACTGTTAATTTACCTTTTAATTTACCTTTGTGGCTTATTGCTTCTAGTTGGTCACACACCACTGCATATTAAACAAAAAAAGGTAGATCACCCACTAACAGAGCAAGGGGGTACATCAAAACAGTGAAATGTTATTTCCATAGAGCTCCATCAGCGAGCTCTCTGTTGTTTGTCATTCATACCATTCCTTTGATCTATTTTACAAATTATTTTTTATAGCTGGATTTTTTTTCTTAACACAGAACCCATTTTTCTATATTTACATTTTTTCAATGGTTCGTCCCTTAGATCCATATATTTCTTATGCTGACTACAGCTTATACATAAGTGAAGTCTCTTCAGTGTCAGGATGAATAACTGACCCCCTGCACCCTGGATTTTCTGCAGGCTTGTATTTGTACACTAGCTTCTTTACTCACCCAGGTGTGCAGATATGCACCTTCCCAGTCAGAGAGTGGGAAGTGAATTGGAACATCTTTCAGAAGCATGTGAAAAGCAATGCACCAAACTTATTTTAGTGGAAGTTCCCCTGGTGTTTCCAGTGTTTTCCCACTGTATGTACACTTTTCCTTGTTTTGCAGAACATCACTACACAGGTGCAGACCAGAAGTCCATCCTGAACAACGTCCTCCAGGTGTTTTCACCTGGTGTGCCATGCCCAGGAGCATTTCAGGATCCACGACATCACAGCCAAGAGGCCACAGAATCGCTGTGCGAGGTGAGGTGGCCCAATGCCATCCACACTGACTTAGAGAAAGGCACCAGATTTCACCTAATTTAACCCTGGGAACCTGGGTGTGATGGTGCCAAGTCAGAGCAATCCCTGCTGTTTTACTCACTCTCACAATCGGGAATGTCAAGAAGCTGAGCACCTCCCCTGCCCTGTGACCACTGTTGGAGAGCAGCCCCCATCAAAGAGAGCTCTTAGGAATGGAAGAATGATGGGTGCTTCATTTATTTATCAATAAAATCTTTGCTAAATGTAAAAAAAGTACAATGACAGACTGGGAGGGAAGAGAAACAGCAGGAGTAGTTGAGGTTCCACTGGGAAACTCTTCAAGCCATAGGGACCAAGTTCCTGAGATATTTGTGCTACCACCTACTCATCTCCCTTTTCTCCAAAACAGTTTAATGTCTTTCTACAATATATTTCTTTCTTCTTTCAAATGGACATTTTAAAAACCTGTTCTCCTCTATTTGTATAATAACTTTTGAAAATATCCTCTGTCCATTAGGCTGACTTTTTCAGCCTTGTCTTTCAACTAGACAAATCTAATTCCTTCAATCCTGTAATGGCTTTTAGATATGCTAATGTAATATGTTTTGCAAAAAGATATTTAAATTAAACCTTTTAATTAAAGTTAGTTGAACCAGTGCACTAGTGGCCACATCCCTTAAACTGCCAACTGATATGTTAGTGCCCACAATACTATTTGCATTTTAAAATAAAATTTTCTTGCCAAAACTATTGTGAGTTTTCAGCTATACATAGTATTGTGTATTACATTTAAAACTAAAAGTTATTTTTGGCTGCCTCTACTGAGGTACAAAACAAACCACAAACCCAGAAGAGCATGAATACAGTTTAATTTCTGATCAAGACTTGTCCTTCAGATTCTTACACAACTCCTGTTTTTTACCTGCTGTGTTCAAAATAACCAACAGCTTTCACAATCTTCCTTCCTACTTTTGGGATTCCCAAACCTGCTTTTGCTTGTTCATTGTTTAATAATCTGCTTTAAAATGTTTTGCTACTGTTTTTATCTGTTAAGATGCTTTAGTCTTTTGCTTTTGGTGAATTTCTTCAAAATCTGCCCTTTTCAAACTGCACAGAAAAGTTTCTTCTACTTTCCATCTTTTCATAGTTTCCCAAAACTGACTTCCAATTTTCACATACTAATTTCCTTAAATCCTTCCATTCTTGTCCAAGTGGCTGTAGGAATTTCCCTTAACTCATGCATTTGCCCACAGTCACTGTATTATCAATGGTCATTAACATTTTACCCTCCAGCCCTGTGGCCATCCTCTTCTGTCTCTTTGCAAGGGCAAAAATGACAGGTGATATTACTCTTCATTTGCACAAATCCCTTTTTGCGTGTGTGAAAACAAGTTAGGGCTCTTAATTCTTTAGGGCTTTTTTTCCCCCAATTCATATTTTTATTTGTATCTGACTAAATGGTGTCTCTTTGATGTCCTTTTTCTATGCTTTTATTTTTGGAACTTTTATTGTTTAAAAAATGCTTTGTTCAATGTCTTCTATAATCTCCTTTGTTTCTTAGCTTAATTTTGTTCTCTTTTAACTTCAGCTTCTTTACAGAGAACTCCAATCCCCTAAGTCAGCTGTTTGCTGGTTTGCTTTTCATATTTCTTACTTAAATCCATGTTCTGTACTTCTTTGCCTATTGGATACACCTCCCCTTTTCACATTTTAGGGACCTTTCACAGCCATCGGGACTTTTGCTTGTTTCATGTCTAAAGGGTCAGTTTAACCACCTTAGCATGCTCCAGGTCTTCTANGCCCCAAACCCCGCGCAGGGCCCCGGGACGAGCGGGCGCCCGCGGCCGCACACCCCGGGGTACCCGTGCCGGCAGGACGCTCGCCCCCTCCCCGGCAGCGCTGAGGCCGGGGGACCCCGGCGCTGAGGGAGAGCAGCCGCGCCGCGCCGGACCCACCTTTGCCGAGGTGCAGCTTGAGCAGCAGCAGCTGGAGGAGCAGCAGCCGGGCGAGCGCTGGCCGGCACATGGTGCTCGCTCGCTCCCTCCCTCCCTCGGTGGCAGCGCGCCGTGTGCGGGGTGCGCGCAGCCGGCGCGCCGCTCGCTGCCCGCCCCGTGCCGACTGCGGCCGGCGCC